>JARHVA010008248.1:247500-527434 GCA_037957365.1 Torreya grandis | reverse complement strand
ACACACATATATATAGACACACACATACACACACACATAAACTAATATAAGATGGGTGATTCAAGTAATCTCTACAAGAGTTATGGATTTATGGATGATAGTAGGGCAAGGGTTTGAGTGGAATTGGAGGCATCTCTATCAATGTTATATATATTTGACTAGAAATAAAGTAATACCTAGGCTTTCCTTACTGTTTGATTATAAAATCAGAAGTCAAAATGAAACCTATAGGGGTTATTCAGCTCTATGTTAAAAATTTGATAACCAAGGATAATTTATTTCACTAGATCACACACACAAATTAAAGGAATGGAAAGGGTTAGTGTGTCAAATAATAATAGGGTGTCCCACTTTTAGGGATAAAGAGGCCACATACACTTCAATTTCTATTAAAAATATCTTGAGTTTGAGTCATAGATATTAATCAAACAAATGTGTTTTAAAATATATATACAAATATGAAATGTATTTATATTTTTCTAATTTTTTTAAAATTATTCAAAAAAATTAAATTTTTACAATTGAGACACAATATTATACTTTGACCCCATTATATTGCATGAGAAGTAGAAGTCTATTTAAAATTTTAGTTTGTTTATTATTTATTTGTTGGATATGATGTTTTGCCATGATGCATTATTAAAATTATGAGTTCTTTAAATACTTAGGAGCATTTTCTCCTATGAGTCATAATTTATTGTGCCCTTACACACACCTCTCGTTATAAAATTTTGAAATAGGAGCTTGATATTAATTGAAAATACTTTTTTACTCTTATTAAGTATAAGTCTATGATATAGAAGTTTGAAATTCATGAATTCAAGGAATTTAACTACTGCTTGAGAAATTCATTTGACTATGTTGGTTTATAGTTGTTTACTTAATGCAATGTATTGGTTTCATATTGTTGTTTGTAGTTATTTTTCAAAGATAAAAGGAATCAAATCTATGTATAAAACATACTATGTGATTTACTCTTCACGTTCAATTTTATTTAAAGTGCTTATGTACATGGTTTGATTTATGTTTTATACAACTAATTAAGATGACATTTTTCACTTGTAATGGGGTTTGTTGTCTATATGTTTTTATCTTAACATAGTATCTTACACTTAAGTGTTTCCTAGACCATCCTGGAGTTCATTGTTTCCATGTGTCATCATCTCATCCTCCTATAGGTGATGTCATCAAAACCTTTTATATGGATGGTCTCAAAAAAGTGTATTGTCAAGATCCATCCACATGTCATCATCATGATAACTTGGAGGTGAAGGCAAAAAAATGGTTTATATGAAATATCCAAGAAATTGAATTGCTTAAAATTATACACATGTCACCATCTTAGCCTCTTAGATGGGATACCAACAAATATTTTTATATGGATGACTTGGGTTAAGGAAACACCTAGAGTTTTCAACATGTCACCATACCTCTAAACCAGAGGTATTGTTAACAAAAACTTTTATACAAACAATCTTGGGAAACATGATCGTCAATAACAATACATGTGTCATCATCCTCTTAACCTATAGGCGATTTTAAAAAATATTTTTGTATGAACTATTTTGAATATGTGAATCCATCAGAGACATCCACATGTCATCATCCTAATAGCCTAGAGATGATATCCTCATGGACCTTTATATGGAAACTTATGGGTAAGAAATATTTTTAGAACCATACACTTGTCACCATCCTAGTAACCCACAACCCCAAGCTTAAAATATAATAGATCACACCTCAACCATTAGTGGAATAATGATATGTAAAAAAGTGTCCTCTAAAGGCACCTAAATAAACAACAAAGAAACTATTTATAATTCTAAAATAAGGAAATGATATATTTGTCATGTTAATATGACTAAGCATCTAGGAACATGTGGAAGAAACCATGTGGCATTAAAAAGTTATAGAAGTTAGTTTTATGAATTTTAAATGAAAAGACAAGCTAGGGGAAACCAACGAATGTCATTTTAGCCATTAATTCTTACAAAGTAATATTTGTTTACATTCAATTATTAGAGACAACATAACCAACTAAATATATTTTGAATTGCCAAATCCACTTTAATCAAACTACTTTAAAACATTTGAATTCCCACTACAAATCTAGAGCTCTTTTATAATGAATAAATTTCTATTTTTTATAGATTATATAATTTTAAAATCAAGGATGCAATGTAAACCACAACTTATATTCTAGTTCCCTCTATATAATCTATTATAGGATTGATTGAAAAGATTAATACATCATTTGATTCGGTGGCCCTAAATCATGAATTAAATAAATACTTTTCCATTCGGGAGGTGGTCAACGTAGATTAACCCTACAAAATTGAGGATAACTTGTCTATATTCATGCAAAGATACATTGATGACCTACTTACCATCAAAGCAGTTGCTCTCCAAAATGTGGTGTCCAATCTTAAGGTAATGCCATTCATAGACTTGTTGATATATTTATTTATAAATCATAATTTTTTTGGGAAAATACTGCACTTGAAGCTAATTAATATTCTAGTTGCATATACTAGTTACAATTCCTTTGAGAAGTAATATAGACCTCTAGTACCTAAGATGACATACAGGTACGATATGGTAAACACATGATTTCTCAAAAATATATAGTTTTTCAACCATTGATTATATTAATTAGATATGTGTCCCTTTTTTGGACATAATTATGACATCCAACAAAGTCATATCAATTAGAGATATAATTATCCCATAGTTAGTTCTTAGAATCAAGGATCATGATATATTATCGAATGGAAAATTATATATGATGTCATATGTAGTGTATGTTACAACTATGATGGTCCCCTCATCATTTCAATAACAATAAAAACAATCAGTAACCTCAAAAAAAGATATGTGATGAATTCAACATTATCCATGTGCACAGGTTTTGGATGAACATAAATAATTTGACTAAAAAGTTTTACCCTATAGTTTATCAGGTAATTTATGAAAAGAATATGCCTATATTATCTAATCAAATAAATAAGTCTATTCAAAAAATGGGTGACTACTAGTTGTACTCCAAGATCACAATAAACAAAATATAGGGTACTAGAGCATACCCTTTATACCTACTGAGGATTGTATATGATAAGATTACTCGATAGGAAATTGTTGTTCAATTCGATGATAGTGTCTACACTAAGTTAAGGAAGGCAAACTAGGCAGTCGTCCATCCAAGCACTCTCAGTATTGACATGATGCAATACATAATATGGGAACATCTCAAATTGCTTATGAATATTAGGACACATTATGGGTTCAATAAGGCACCCTAAAGACACTAGGATCCAAGTAAAAATGTCAAGGATCATTTTAAGAAATATGAAAGAAAACTCAAGATCAACTATGGGTATGAGGATTATGAACATGGGAACATATTTAATAATGTTGAATATGATTTTGAAGTGGGTATTAGGATGTGTATAGGCAAAATGTGTATCACTATGGTGTATAGGATTTAGTATGATCATATGATCACTAGATAAGATGCTAAAATAATTTAGAAGAAATAATGGGTTCTAAATCCCATTCATGGACCCCCCTAATCAAGAAGAACCAATAACATAAAAGGAAGTTGGCCCATGTGTGGTAAATCCTACTGAAGAGAGAGTAGAGAGTCCTCCAACTTCCCCTACACACATAGTTGTTGTTGCCTCCTCATATGACTTAGTTTAAGAATAAATTCTTGAAATTTCAAGAGGAGTAGCTACTATATTTTCTATATTACCTTTTCCATCACTAACTGTTACACAATAGGTAACTCTTCCTTAATTCTTGTTGCAATTACATATTAATCCCTATTATTTGACACCGCCATCAACATTATCTCAACTTACTAGATACGTAGCATTACCATCCATAATTATTCTAGTAATGACTACTCTTGCCCCTTCATCGCCCCCTAGAATTTTCATTCCTTCATTTTTCACTCTCTCTCTCTCATTCGGCCAACCTCTACTAATACTAAAACAATAATTACATATGAAATGAGGCCCAAGACCCCTCCTATTTATCTTTAAAATGTGTAATTAATGGAATAATAAGTAGAAGTCCCTATAGAGAGGGAGGATAAAAGTAGGGGCACATGAAGATCTAACCCTATCATGGTCTATGATAGTGAAGAGCAAGAGACAAGAATGGCCAATGGAAAGGACTGGGTATATGAGATATAAACTGAAAAGTCATGGTCAATCAGTGAGAAAAAAATGATATGTAGAGGATGAATGATTGTATAAGGGAATTTTCCATTTAGGGGTAATAGAGTTGATATAATGTTATGAGGAGATCAATTAAAGGGATGATACCTTGGTAGATACTAAACTATTGGTAGATAGAGAGGGAGATGCAATAGGAAAAGTAGAGTAAAAACTACAATCTATAATACAGGGGCCATCCCCAACTACAACTCTAAGATCTCCACCTTAGATCAAAGTCGTGTCAACTAAAGTATCAATCACTCTAGCTATTCCTCTTTTGGTTGTAAGTCCTCCAAGTCCACATTCTTTGACAACTTCCTCAATTTACATATTTAATATTTTTTGTATTATTTAATCCAAATAACCCAGCCCCAGCTTGTTATTGTGTTACCAATTTTTAACTATATTTAACTATCCAGAACAAATTTGATTTTTCTACAAATATTATATTTAACTATCATAGAACTAAAGTGGTAGGCTTGACAATGAAAATTTAGATAAGTAATTTAAAAATATTTAAATTAAAATTAAGATGGGTAGGTTATATACTATCAAAAATTAATTATAATAGTAATAAATATTAAATTTGATCAATAATCAAATTATAAAATAATATAAGGTAAAATTATTAGGTTATGTTTTTTAAGTTATGATGTAACAATTAAAATTGATGTATTGATATAGTGGTAATCTAGATTCAAATTCGACCAACAATTAAACGATTCACAATAAAAACATATATTGATGGATTGATATAGTGAAAACACAAGAAATAAAAACCCTACTTATATTCCAATCTGCATATAAACTCAACAACCCCACAATTATTATGTATCGAAAAACTATTAAACTACTATAATATAATCATCTCCCTGATAAAATTATATTCCCTAAAAAGATGAACTCAAACTCACTCACCTAAAATATAAGACACAATCCATTAAAATTATGTAAATTACATTACTTTGCATTCATTTCAATATATTGTTCTGTTGCTCCTAAAGTGACCCTTTGGATACCTAAAGAAAAATGTTGTGACTACCATTTTGGGCCAATCAAACGCACTGCATGTGGGTTGTCTGAGGTTAAAATGGCCCAGAATGCTTTTGGTTGAAAGATAAAATTTATAATAATGGCTTAGGTTGACCCTTTAATTATGGAGAATTTTTTGACAATCATATTAGGAAGCATTTTTAATCAATTTATGCCTAATCTGATTCAAAGTTGCAGGTGTCTTTATTGAACAAAGGAGGCTCTAAGAATTTTTGTCCCCTCATCGACAAGATTGAAACTGTTTGTTTGCATCAGGTAGACACTAAAAATGTATATAAATCTCAATAAAAACTAAAGCAACTTATTAAACTCTTTCTTTGCTTTTCTAACGGAAAGAATTAAAAATTAACGATTGTTAAAACCCCTAAATTTTCGACAGAAATGAGTTGTAACGCGTCAGGAAGGAAGGAAGCACCGCCACAGTCGCTTTTTCAATAATCTTTTAGTATTTTGTATTTATTTTCGCCCTGTTAGGGATGTTTCTGACAGAGATGTTTTAACATTGGTTAAGGGCTAATACTTTTTAATTACGCAAGGGAAAAGACACTAGCGTTAAAATGTAAGAAAGGGAATATGTTGACTCCAGGTTATCGTTACCATAAAGTTGCTCGCATGTTGGGAATACACACTATTCTCGTTGACACACTGGATTAACATAAAAAGTATTCATAAGTGTTAAACACTTGAATGATTCAACGTGTTATCATTTTAATTTTTTTTTAAAATTTATGTTCATTTTATATATTGGTTTTTTTATCGAAAAAGAAATAGTTCGATTAGTAAGAATAATGATTGTTTATATGCATCTATCAAAGTTGTTTTTTGATTAAAGACATGATTATGTCTTAAGTGAGTTTGATGGCATGAATGCCCCTTACTCATCATTGCTTAGTCAAAAGATCTAGGTAATTTAAATGTATGCTTACTTAATACTGTCAAATCCGTTATATATTTATTTCCTAAATATAAGAAAAAATATCAACATTATGTATAATTCAATGATTCCATATAATACAACATATCAAAAACAAAAAATAAAATATTAAACTTTTTTAATTAATATAATATAATTAATTGTTATTATAAAATTAATTATAATGTAAGTTTTTTTAAAATTTCCCTCACACATTATAAGTGTCTTAAGGTAATAAAAATAACATATTTTAAGAAATTTTAAATTTGTGTATTGAGTGTATGTCATCCCTGTCATGACCTAGGGTTTTATTCAATTGGCTTTTGAGATGATTTTTTAAATTTTTTTGAAGCTTATAATACTTTTTAAAGCTTGTAATATTTTTCCTATGTATATGATGTTTTTATAATCCATTTGATGTTTTTACAATGCATATTATACTTTTCCATTATCTATAATGTTTTTAAAGACTTGAGAAATATATTTTCAATCCAACAATGTTATTATAGGCAAGTTATACTTTTAAATGTCTACAATATTTTAATAAGCATACAAATTTTTAAGAGTATACAAATATTTTACATGTATACAAACATTTCACAAGTATAGATCAAAAGTATAAACACATAATTACAAATTTAACGAGTGTTAAAATGTATTTACAGGAGAATGATATATGACAAAGGATGCAAATATTAGCTTCACGATATAAGTGAAATATGGAAAATCTAATGTAATTAATTCCACATAACACATGGAAGGAGGGTTCTATTGGAACATTTAAAAAAATATTATATATTAAACATATGATGTGTAAAAAGAAGAAAAGAAAAAGAAAGAATACAAATACTCATTAAATAGAGGGAATTTAAGATATAAAATATGTTAAATAGATTATAAAAAATATTCGTAACATTATCAATTATAAAACACAATATCTAATAAAAATGTTTTAAATATTGTATATTATATTTAAAAAAATAAACACATATATCTATACATACATACAAAATAATACAATAAATATCTAAAAAATATCATCAAATAATTATATTAATATTAAATAGTAATAATATATACATAAAATTATGGAAAAAAATACTAACAAGATCAATTATAAGTGTGATCTTTATCTTCACACTCTACTCGTTCATCAATTCCATCCTATCACTTTATAAGTTCAACATTTGTCATATTTTTAGAAAGAACAAAATTTACGTCGGGCATGAGTGTGCTGATCATGTTTTACTCTTTCACCAAATATAAAAAATATAAAAATATTATAACATTACATAGTGACAAATATGAAAAATTGCAACATCATTAGTGTTATTAGAATGACATCTACTTGTAATGACTATTAAAATTTGACTTTAAGAGGATAACTAAAATTTGCACAATTTTTTTGAATACATTATAAAATTTAGGAATCAATTAATTTATGATTATTTTCCCTTATTTAATCCATTATAAAGGATAATATTTTCATATATTTCACATGAAACAAATCCTATTCTACCAAGATTCACTATTCATTCTATAACTTTATATGTTATCCCAATGTCCTTAAAATTGTCCTTAAAGAGAATGCATTATCGATTGATACTCAATATACAAGTGGAGACCATGGTTACTTTTTGTTCCCAGTTGTACACCACTTACGCTCAACCTTACACACTTGAATAAAATGGCAAAACAAAGATGAAAAACCCATTAATATGTCATTATAGATAGGAAAGTGTTTAGTACCAAGAATGAACCAAACGAAAAAAATGACTTAGAGGCACCAACAAAGAGTATGGTCATCTCCCTACTACTTCTAGCTTTGCTTGAACCAAGGTTAGGGACTTTTGGGGTAGCTTGCTCACATGGAGTGATTCTACAATTCAACCCCCATGGGGAGTTTTAACACAAAGGAACAAAAATATGACTAGGGCATAGCCAAACATGTTCACTCCGCCCAAGAAGGGTGGTGATATAAAATGAACAAATTCACTAAATCACATAAATTCTACTTCAAACAAATGGGTATATGACTGCAACCTTCATTCTAAATAATTTTCAACAACCTGGGTTGAATGGAAAACTATAGTACTGAGCTTTAAGAGACAAAATACAAACACATGTTAAGTATGCAATATTTATACATGTGCAGGGCAAATAACACTTGAAATATGCAAAGGGTGTATTATTTACAAGGTAGAACAATTTATTAGTTATAAAAAAAGAGGGTTGTGTGATGGTGGTTTTCAAATATCAGGGATTATTTCAGCATATATGACAACACCTATTGTAAATATGTAGAAAAAATTGACTTACAAGATACCATCAACTACTAGGAGTGATTTGCATCCATTCGTGCCAATACAATGCAAATACCCAAATGATCCCTAAAACCCTAGATCATACACTACATTTAGAATCTCAAATACCTTTACCTATCAAATTCATGAAATGAGGGTGCCCTTAAGAGGTATTCAACAAAATATTTCCAAATATCTATGAAGTAAGACGTTTATAACCCATATTTATGCCCAAAATGATAGCCATACATAAGCACAAAACTAGATATCCAATCAACATAGAATGTAAATAATTTCATCACATTTCATTAACATAAAAAATTAAGAACCACAAGTATTTTATATTATATTTAATAGATATCTTACATACATCAATATTTCAAAATGCTCCCACGGGGACACATATGGTCTATTTTCTCTATGTTGTGTAGCGAAGACATATAGACATGCTCTCAGATCTTGCTAATGGCTATACAACATCAACCTCCTTAGCAAGAGAGATAAAATGTACATAATAATTGATCCTAAATTTTTTAATAACATATACTTAGATAAAAAAAAAAGACCAACAATAATAACCTAGAATAGAAGACAAACCTTCTATTTATACACTTTTTACACCCTTCTTTTCAAATCGGGGAATGGGGGTTGCATTTTACAATTTTCAAAATTGCAGTTAACAACTGAAAGTTCTACCAAGATGCTCCCAGCTAGAAAAACCCTTTGCCATGCTCAAAATGTTTACCCATTTTTAAGAAAAATTATTGCTCTAAATTTTTCTATAAGAAATGATGAATATTTGGAGCACATCCTTTGATTTCATGGTTGGAGATGCCTTCAAAGGAGATGGAAGGAGAATATTCATGATGGAGACCAAAAAAATTTGTCCTCGTGTGTAATTACCTAGAGATACCCTTGACCACTTGCTTGCACAAATGGAGCCTCCTTGACAACTACCCTTCCTTTTATGCATGCTATAGAACAACCTGCTCTTACAATGATTTCGTGAGAATATTATAGATCCATGGACCCTTGAATTATCTTACTGTAATTGCCCACCTTGGATCTATAGACTTGTAATTTATCTCTTATGGAGGAGCTTAGACAAGCACTATAATGAAAATGATAAAATACTTAGGTCGTTTTACCTTTTTGCCTTTTAGCTCCAATTTATTTTCTCCACTTTTGCTTTTTTCACTTTTACTTTTTGTAAATTGGCCCCTTTTTTGGATTTCCTTCATATTTATTTTTTAATGTGTAAATGAATTATTTTCACCTTGTGACCTTTTGTTTAAATCCTATCCCCTTTTGTAAATTTATATTTTGTAAATTTCATAATTGTAATTTGCATGTGTAATTCCCCTAGGAAGATCCCTTTGCAAATTATAGAATTGCAAATTACAACATTACAATTCTCATTTGTATTTTCCCTTAGGGAATCTGAAACTCCAAATGCATTTTACACTTTTATAAAATTGAAAATTCCACTTGGGATTTCCAATTACCTTGAAATCTCCTTTTAAGGAATGCAGAACTCCAAATGCATTTTGCAATTTTGCAAAAGTACAAATTGCACTTGAGGTTCCCATTTCCCTCAAAAGCTACTTTAAGGGAATCTATAACTCCATATGTATTTTTTAATTTTTAAAAAGTGAAGATTACACTTAGGGTTCCCATTTCCCTGAAAAACATCCTTTAGGAACATGTGAACTCTAATTACACTTTGCAATTTTGCAAATTTCCAAAATTGCAAATAGCCTTAAAAGTTCCCATTTGCATTGGGACCCCATGTTGACCAACATTTATTAACAAAAATGGGAGATCTAAGTGAAATTTTTAATTTATAGAAGTGCAAAATTGTAAAATCATATTTCTCCTCAACATCTCCTTGAATCTCTTCTTGAGTTGACTTTTTCCATCCTTGCTTTGACTGGGGGATTGTGAGAGTTGAATTTAATTTTTACATTATATTTTAGAGACTTATATTTTGCAAGTTGCATTTTGACTAAGATTTCCCAGGGAGTTTGGGTCCTCATATGAAAATTTTGAAAATTGTAATTTTCTTGATTTTTCAACTTAATTCCATATCCAACCACCTAGGAAACACCCTCTAGAGGATTTTTTCTAGAAGCTGGCTCTTTCTCAACTTGTCATTACTTGATTTAATAACCATTCAATTTATTCTTTATAATTATACCCTGTTAATATAGGAAGTGAGATCCAATATCCATTGTCATAGAAAGCACAGTAGGCATGGCAATAGGAATATCACCAATCAAGAGAACCAAAAGACTTTTGATCCCATTCCTATATTTGCTTGTTGATGGAAACTTTGATGGAGGCTCTGAGTCTTCATTATTCCCACCATATAGTCTCTAACATCGATAATTCTAAACTCTAAACCCCCTATGATGATCCTTTTATTGGGAAATATACAATCCTTAAATCCACACATGTTGAAAAGCAAATTTGGTTTGTCCTTAATGTAAAGAGTTAAAAAAACTATTTTCCCACTCCAATGTTGTGATAATATGAGTAATTTTTCTCCTTATATTCTAAAAGTCACTCCTCCCATAATTAACATCATGTTTTATTATCCTAATGCGAGCATTTCTAGGCCAACGCTTCTTATTATTGTAATCAATCATGTTTCTATTGTTTGGATCTAGAGGTTCTGTAAGAGAATGATGGATAAGATCCCTAAACAATAAGAGAAAGATAAATATGTAAAAACAACCTTTTCTCATCAACGGGTGCCTCCTTGTAGTCCAAGATCTGCACATTAGACTTTCATGCTAGAAATGCACATCAATTACAATACTTTTTGAGGCTTTTCTACAATCATTCTAAGTGTCATAAAAAGACCAAGTTAAATAATAGGTTATTGATTGAGGATTTTTATGAATGTCTTGGTATGAGAAAATGGTCTTCATTTCCTCCTTATTTATCATTGGTTCTAGTGAGACTTATGTGAACACCATAACCAATTGTTATTCATATCTTGGTATTCTATATTTCCAATGGTAAATCCATGGTCTTGGAGACATTACATTGTCTCCCTTTTGGTTATATGTGAATATCTTGGCATGGAAGGAATCACTTTTTAAAAATGTGTGTTGTATGTACCTATTCTTAATTTTCCTACCTGTTTATTTATGCCTATGCTACGAAATGTAGGGATGGAAATGCACATCACACTTTTCACTTTGTGTTGGTCAAATTGCATGTCAAACTCCCCTTTTTGTCACACTTCTTTTATCTTTCCTTTCATATAATGTGGAACTCAAGGAGCACATTATAATTTTCAAGTACATTTCACCACATGTTTTTCTAACAATACCTTCCTATGGAGTTCACCATACCATTCTGTACTTGATTTTTTAACCATAAACCTTTCGCAGAACTCAACACCATCACAAGCAATTTTATGGTCAAACTTGATTTTGACTACTCAACCCTCTGCCAAGCTCCTTCCAACTGGGGCTAACATTCTTATTAAAAAATTTAAACATTTACCTATTCCTTATATGTTCCACATGGGTAGGCCTCATAATATAACTGAGTGTTTATATCTTCCACATAGGCTCAAAAAATCCCACATGGAATCTCCTTGTATTTTATCCTTAGATAACTATGTAAATACATGGTGATTATCTGAGCACCAAAATTAGCTCTCACTTTAGGATGTAAACCCCTTACATGTGTGCAAAGAACACTAAAACATAAGACCATGTGCCAATCCATTGGGTTATGGAGTCAACACTTTAGAAACTTTAGAAAACACTCATGGAATATCATAAAAATAAGGAAGATTGACAAAAAATAGATCTAAAGGATTTGAAAATGAAGACATGATAAAATACATAAAAGGAAGCTATACAAATAAGGCCCAAAGTAGAGGGGAGATTAAAAAAACAAAATAACAAAGAAACAATGCTATACACTATAAAGTATATAACTAATCATGGGATTAGTCAAGGAAATGTTTTAGATGTGTGTCATTAACTAGAAGCTCTAAAATTTCATCATCCCTTAATTTCTTGATCTTTTCTAGTAGCTTGGTGGCTAAGATGAAGTAATCCAATCTATGCACTTGCTTGATGGTATTGTTGCTAGGGTGTAATGGGATGACACTTTGGAAAAAATCCTCTTTACATGATCTCAAATATAGATAAGACCATGCTAAAATATATTGGTACCTATTCAGTAGTTGTAAATAAACTTATTTCTCAGCTATAATTAGGTGAGTACCAAACAAGAGTGCTTCAAGATAAGCAATGCCATAAATCATTCACTCAAAGTACTTATTGAAATAAGTCTAAAAACATTCATCCTTGGGGGCATAAAAGATAACCCTAGCTTCAATGAATGATATTTTACAAATAACATCCACATTCCCAATGAGGTCACCCAATTCCATAGTCTTGTGTAGCACTTCATTTAGGGCATGATTTGGATCTTCTATTATATGTAGTGTCTTTGGATCCCTATGAAGTTTGACCATCTTACCCCCCAATGGAATCATGGAATAATACAAGTCCATTTTTATACTTCCACCCATGCTAGTGCCCCATTTATGTGACAGCAACATCCCCCATTTACATTGGCAGTGCACAACTAACACATCTTTATTCAAAAAATTACCTAGATATGCCACCAAATACACTACCAACCCTTAAAATTATCCAACAATTGGTACCTATCTTGAATCCATGGCATAACACTTGATAAAGGATTTTTTAATCTTTATTTCAGTCTAATTTAGGACACCCATGGGCATCACATTGTAAGAGGCTCTAGAACCAAACATGCAATTATGGACAATCAGACCATTGATCAAGAGGGTTGTGTAGAATGGATCCACTTTCAACTGACATTCTGCTAATACAATCCCCAAATATACCTCTAGGGGTGGTTGAACATCCTCTTATAATTCTTCATCTTTTTCTAGGGGTGTTAGGGGCGAATCAATTTTATTTGCATCTAACTTCTCACCAAACTTTAAATATTCAAATGCCCTCTTCCTGTATTCAGGTATTTGTAGCAACTCAATAAGTGGAATGGTGATTTTTAATTGGATCAAAACTTGGGCCATAACACACACACTATACTTAGGAAGAGGTGTATTAGGTGGAAGTGTAACAATGCCTTCAACTAGGATCCAATCGCTTAAAATCTAAAATGGAGTAGACTTGGATGGATTTGTATTATTTAAAATAGCCTTGAAGGGTAGGTTTATTTTAACATCATTTTCACCCTTAAGAATACTATACAGTAAGTTTATTCCATTATTCCTAGTAGGATCACCTCTTGATTTAGTAACTTGGGACACAGGTACTAGTTTATAAGTCTTTAGGACTGATGTAACTTTCCTAGCTTTTTAAATTACATCCCTTGCCTTTATATTTGCAGGGATAGTGTCTTGAGGAGAAACAACTATTGCCTACTTCTTAATTAGTATTAATTATCTTGGGTAACTAATGCATTAATTATAATTTATCTATCCTTAACTAACAGAATTCCCTAGTCATATTTTTTAATCATTAATGATCTTAAAAATTGAAATCATGATTGGCAATTTATATGCTTGTTCTATATTAACATCATAATAAAATTCACAAGTTGGGACACATACCTTCTATAGTGCACTTAAAAAGTGATTAATAGTAGTAGCACTTAGTATTTTTGTGGATTCAGACATATTGCTTTGGGGAATTTGACAATTAAACATCAAAATTTTAGCATCATATAACATAGACTCAGGTTGATCTACAATTTCATCGATTGGTTTAGCAGTATCACATGAGGGATGTGGGAGGAAGCACTTTTCATACCAATCAATTTCCAAATCATAATTTATATAATTTACATTCACATTTAAGGGATTAGGTTCTTCTTTTCCAACTCCTATATTATGATTTCTATCTATTCCTTCTTCACATGTAGGTCTCTTCCCTCTATCATTGTCTTGATTGTGGAAAGTAGGCCCCCTTTTGTGATTGATTTGGATTTGGATCCCTCTCTTACCTGGTAGACAAATGAGGGATCCCCTTCTCAATCTTAGAAAGCTTTTAGGACATCTCTTTGATAGCGGAGGTGAAAGCTTTCACTGTCTCCTCAAAGTTGGCCCTCTTTATGGACTACATTTTTTAGGATTGACCAACTTTACATCAGCCCACTTGTTCAAGGGCTTCCCACAACCTTTATATTATTTTCAATTTTGACGGTCATATTTAATGCCAACTATAGGTTAGTTTGAGCCTTTTCCCATAAGTAATAAACAATATTATTATCAAAGACATCAGAGTATTTGATCAAGCACATTATATCACTAGGCATTATTTTTTTATGCAACTACATCATAGCCTTGTTGAACCATGTATTTAAATCTTGCATACACTGATTAGAGTTATTTTTTATGTTTTAAAATTCAACCAAAACTAATCTTGGATAAATTCTATCACCATACTAAATTTTAAAAACATTATTCATCTCTTCCCATGATTTAATGCATCTACGGGGAAGGGAATTAAACAACTCTTGTGCATCTTGTTCCAACAAGTTAAAAAACAACTTAATATACATATCCTCATCCTCAATTTGATAATCCTCAATGATATTGTGAAAATACCTCAAGCGATGATCAGTACTCACTACATTGTTCCCTTGAAACTTTGGAAGGCATTTCCTTACTTCTTTTGGGACTTCATTAGCATAACCTTCCATGTCATCAAAATTGATACGCTTGAATCTAGGAGTGTAGAATGCAGGACATTCATTCTCATCTTGATCCTTATGCCACATGATTGTCTCAATGGGAGGTTAAAGAACAAATGGTAAAGGGATGTGGGGCGGTGAATGAGGTAGACTTTTATAATCAAACTTAGGAGGGGATTTAGATGGTTGAGAGGGAGCTAAATAATAAATGGGACTTTAAGTTTCAAAATGAATAAGATAGATATGAAAGTCTTCAACATGGGGAGTTTAATAAAGATTTAAATATTTGTATAATCTTCGCAGTCTAGGGAATCGCTTTCTCAAGATAAAATTTGCCGTTTAATAGGCCTCTAAACTTATCTCTCTTCTTTGATGAACACTTAGGGGAAACACAAGTTTTTTTTTATGAGTCACCTTTGAAAGAGGATCTCATTCCTTCCAAATTTGTAAATAAGAAAGATCCTTCAAATATAAAATGAAGATATTCAAAATAGGCACTGATCTTCTTTGAAACTAGATAATAAAATTGGAGTCACCACTAGAATTAAATTTATAGAATATAATAGTTAACAAACTAGTTTTGATACATGCTGATAATATAATTTGGTGAGTTTAATGATGAGATAATAGCAAAAAGACACTAAAAATTTTAGAATAATGTTTAAAAGTGAAAAAAACACCTTCCAACATGCCATTTTAACATCTCTTTACAATAAAATCTATAGAAGATAAATTATCAAATCTCTTAATTCTTGGCATGTCCCTAGTGGAGTGTTATGGAATTGACATATAATATAACAAATGTAGAAAATAACAACAGAGAACTTCACAACATGAAGTACTTATATTTTTATGAAAGAGTCACTGACAATGGTGCCAGTAAAGTGGTGACATTAACAAACCAAATATAATCAAATTAGTGTAAATATAGGCAAAGAATTTTCAAACTTGGATTACTTACAACTCTCTTCAAGATTCCATGAAAACATAAGTACCATGGGTGTCTTTTCTTTCCCTATTAATGGCACTATAAAATTGTTGGTTCCTAGATATACACCTCTTATGTTTGACGTTCAAGACTTGAATAAAATGGTAAATAAATATGAAAACTCGCTAATATGTCATTATATCAAGGGAAGGGTTTAGCACCAAGAATGAATTGAATAGTGAAAATGATTGAGAAGCACTAACAAAGGGTATGGTCAGCTCCTTGCTACTTTTGACTCTATCTGAACTAAGGTGAGAGGACCTATGGGGTAGATTTCTCACATGGAATCATCCTACAATTAAACCTCCATAGGGATTTTTAGCACAAGGGAACACAAATGTGACCAGGGCACAATCAAACTTGTTCACTTCAGCTAAGAAGGGTTGTCACACAGAATGGATAAATGCACTAATTCACATAAAATATACTCTAAATATAGGGGTATATGAATGAAACCTTTATTAAAAATAATTTCCAAAAACATGTGTAGAATGCAAAACTACAATGTTGGTCTTTAAGGCACAAAATACAAACACATGTGAACTACGCAATATTTATTCATGTGCAGGGCAAATAACATTTTAAAAATGTAAAGGGTGTATTATTTATTGGGTAGGATAGGGTAGGACAATTTGTTAGTAATAAAAAAAAAGAGGGTGGTGTGCTAGTGGTTTTCAAATAATAAGAATTCTTTCAACATACATGACATCACCTATTGTAAATATGCAAAAAAAAAATTGACTTACAAGATATAGGAATTATTTCAACATACATGACATCACCTATTGTAAAGATTCAAAAAACATTGACTTACAAGCTAGTGGGAACTACTAGGAGTGATTCCATCCATTGGTGCCAATATAATGCAAATACCCAAATTATCGCTAAAACCCTAGATCATACTCTACAATTATAATCTCAAATACCTTTACTTATCAAATTCATGAACACAAGGTGACCTTAATATATTTTCAACAAAATATTTCCAAATATCTATGTAAAAAAGAGTTTATAACCAAAATTTATGCCCAAGATGACAAACATACATAAGCACAAAATTAGATATCCAATCAACATAGCATGTAAAATAATAACCATAGGTATTTTCCATTATCTTGAAAAGAGATATTGCATACATCAATGTTTCAAAATTATTTCATGGGGACAAGCATGGTGGATTTGTTCCATGTTGGGTAGGGGAGACATATAGACATGCTCTTAGAGCTTGCTAATGCATGTATAGATATAACGACCTTATCAAGAGAGACAAAATGCACATAAAATTTAGTCCTAAAGTTTAGAAGATCCTATACTTAGAGATAAAAACAAATGCCAACATCAACAACCTAGAATACAAGACAAGCCTTCTAATTATACACTTTTCACACTCTTCTTTTCAAATCTAGGAATGGGTGTTTCATTTTACAATTTTCAAAATTACAGTCAACACCCCAAAGTTACACAAAGATGTTCTCACCTAGAAAATTTATTTATCACACTAGGATTCCTCAACCACTTGCACAAAAAATTATTGCTTTAACTGCCTCTACAGGAAATAATGAAGATTAAGAGCACATCCTTTACTTTCTTAGATTGATATGCCTTCAAACGAGATATAAAGATAATATTCATGATGGAGGCCAGAAAAAAATTGTCCTCATGTGTAACTACATGGAGATGCCCTTGACCACTTGCTTTCATAGCTAAAAACTCAAGATATCTTCCCTTCCTTTTATTCACGCCATGGAATAACCTACTCTTGCAATGATTTCATGGGAATATTCTAGATCCATGGACCTTTGAATGATCTTCCTCTAATGGCCCACCATGGATCTGTAGACCTAAACTTTTTATCCCATGGAGGAGATTGGACAAGAAACATCAATAAAAAAATCAAAAGACTTAGGTCATTTAACCTTTTTGCCTTTTGGCTCCAATCTGTTTTCCCCACTTAATTTTTTCACTTTTACTTTTTGCAAATTCACCCTTTTTTAGGATTTCCTTCATATTTATTTTTTTAATGCATACATGTAATATTTTCACCTTTTGACCTTTTATGACATCCTAACCCCTCTTAAAAATTTATAATTGACAAATTACATAATTGTAATTTATACATGCAATTACCCTTAGAAAGTCCATTATAAATTGCAAACTTTCAAATTACAACATTGCAATTTGTAGTTTTATTTCCCTTTAGGGAATTCAAAACTCCAAATGCATTTTACGCTTTTAAAAAAGTGAAATTTGCACTTGGGGTTCCCATTTACCTCAAAATTTCCTTTTAGAGAATCTCTAACTCCAAATGCATTTTGGACTTTTGTAAATGTGAAAATTGCACTTGAGGTTCCCATTTCCCTCAAAAGCACATTTTAGGGAATATAGAACTCCAAATGCATTTTGACCATTTAAAAAAGTTAAAATTTCAATTTGGGTTCTTATTTTCTTAATTAAAATCCTTTAGGGAAATGGAAACTCCAATTGTACTTTATAATTTTGTAAATTTGCAAAATTGCAAACAACCTTGAAATTTCCCATTTACGCTGGGAGCCCATGTTGATCAAGATTGACAGGAAGAAGTGGGATATCCTAGTGCAATTTTCAATTTTCACAAGTGTAAAATTGAAAATTTGTATTTCTCATCAACATATTCCTGAAGCTCTTCTTGAGTTGACTTTTTACATGCTTTATTTGACTAGCAGGCTTGGGAGAGTCGATTAAAATTTGCATGCTGCATTTTGGAGACTTACATTTTGTATGTTAAATTTACACTAATATTTCCCATGGAATTCGGGGTCTCATATGTAATTTTTTTAAATTACATTTTAAAAAAAAATTCAACTTAATTCCATCTCCAACCACCCTAGGAAACACCCTGTAGAGGATTTTTTCTAGAAAATAGCTCTTTCTCAACTTGCCATTTCTTGCTTTAATAACCAATCATTCTATAATTTTTAATTACACCATGTTGAGATAGGTAATGGGATCTAATATTCATTGTCATAGAAAGCATAATAAGCATGGAAATATGAATATCATGAATCAAGAGAACCAGAAGACTTTTGATACCATCCTTGTATTTCCTTGTTGATGAAAACTTTGATGGAGGATCTGAGTCTTAATTATTCCCACCATCTAGTCTCTATCATATATAATTTTGAACACTATACCCCTGTGATGATATTTTCATTAGAAAATATACAATACTTAAATTCACACATGCTAAAAAGCAAATTTGGATTGCCCTTACTTTAAATAGAAATAAAAATGTTTTCTAGTTACAATATTGTGATAATACGAGGATGTCTGATCCTTATATTCGAAAAGACAGTCCTCCCAAGATTAACATCATGTTTTATTATCCTCAAGCAATCACTTCTATGCCAAAACTTATTATTGTTGTACCCAACCATGTTTCTATTGTTTGGATCTAGAGGTTCTATAAGGTAATACTAGATAATATCCCTAAACAAGAAGAGAAAGTGAAATATGTAGTAACTCCTTGTGCTCATCAATGGGTTCCCCCATGCGGTGTGATATCTCCACATTAGACATTTGTGCTAGAAATTCACATCAATTAAAATACTTTTTGAGGATTTTCTACAATTATTTGAAGTGTCATAAAAATACCAAGATAAATTAGAAGCTACTAATTGAGGATTGTTATGAGTATATTGTTATGGGAAAAGGTTCTCCTTATCCTCCTTTATCATTGGTTCTAGTGAGACGTATGTGAAGACCATAATCAATTGTTATTTACATCCAAGTATTCTATATTTCTAGTAGGAAATTTTTGATCTTGGAGACCTTGTGTTGTTTCCATTCTGGTTGTATCTATATATCTTGGTATGGAAGGAATCACTTCTGATAAAGACATGTTTGCTGTACATGTTCTTAATTTTCCCACCCATTTCTCTATGCGTATAATACAAGATGTAAGGATGGAGATACACATTGTACTTTTCACTTTATGTTGGTGCAAATTACATGTTAGACTCCCATTTCTTCCACACTTATTTTCACTTTCCTTTCATGGAACAAGGAAATGTAGGATCACATTGTAATTTGCAAGTGTATTTTACCATGTTTTTTTCTACCAATACCTTCCTATGCAGTTCATAGTACCATTTTTTACTTGTGTTTCTATCCATACACCTTTGATAGAACTCAACACCATAATGTAAAATTACATGGTAAAAATTTCTTTTGACTATTCAACCCTCCACCAAATTTCTTCCAGCTAAGGCCCATGTTTTTATTAAAATTATTAAAATTTTACCTAATCCTTATACCTTCCATATGGGCATGCCTGACAACACAGTTTAGTATCTACATCTTCCATGTAGGCTCAAATAATCCCATGTGGCCTCCCATTTCATTATATCCTCAGAGAACCATGAAAATACATGGTGTTGATCTGAGCACCAAGAGTTCCAAAGAAAGTTTAAAACTTTGTATTTAAAGTATTTCATGAGGTAATATACCCCTTTTAAATAATATCTTATTGATTCTTTTTTACAATTTATTTATTTTGAAAATGCATGTTAGTGGCTTGAAACCCATACATTTATGTGGATATTTTTTATGATTAATACCATTTAAATCCATACTTAAAATGTGGGTTTATACCCCTTGGAAACCACATGATGTTATGTTAGATTGGGTTTAGAACTGATCCAAGGTATTTTTTCCTCTTAATATTTGTGGTCCCTAACTACTATGTGAGTATTTTCAAATATGGACATTAGCATGTCATAATTACCCTTATGTTCTTCACCCTTAGGTCAATAAATTTTGTTTTCTCTAATGAACCCAATGTTAAGTTCCTAGTATGTGAATAATTTCCTTGCACCCTATTTTTCTTATTATGTTTCATTAGATAACTTGTTAAAACCATATATTTTTTCATGTGCTTTGAGGTGAACAAGTTTTTATCTATTATTTTTGAAACAACAATTTGTACTCATGTATACCTCATATAAGACCTTAAATAAATAATTGATATAAATTATTTTTGCCAACATGTCACTCAATATATCTTTTATATCAATATTTTTAATTCTTGTTTCAATTTATATTCAACTAAGCATGAGATAATAAATTTTTCACTCATGATCACTACCAACCCTCTCGCCAAACCCATGATAAAAAGGGATAAATTTAGAAATGGACTAATGATTATTAGAAAGTCATGAGCTAGAATAATAAAAATAATAATACCAATAATATAATTTTTAGATAAAATCATAAGCTAGTCATGGTCATTGTCTATTATAGACCACTTCCTATTCATAGGCTCCTCAAGTTAACCATATACTAATAGTGTCAAGAACTACAAAAGAAACCAACATTTTTTAATTTTATGATAGAATAAGACTCCATAATTATTTATAATATATATTATTCCCTAATTATCAACCTTAAGACCAAGAGAAATGCCTCTTTACTCACACTATTATGTGATGTGATACTCATAGAGCCCTTCCCAATGAAAAGAGGAGAGATTTGATGTGAAGGAAGAGCAGTGACTACTAAAACTTGGGGAATTATTATCTAAAATGCAAACTCAAATTTTTATTAGTAATAGTTTTTGGTGATTTCCTATCACAATGAAGAGAATATGAACTTAGTTATTCATGAGTGTATTCTCATTGAATTTTCATGGTTTAATTAACATAACCCACAAGTATATGTTCAGGTTTTATTGTCAAAAACTAACTAAAATTCATGTGTTATAATTTAAAAAGGTAAATATTATTTTTTTTTACATTAAAAATATTTTTTCATGTAGCTACCTATTTCATGTCCTACCATGAAATAATATTTGGTACAGTCATCACTTTTATACCCCAATTTTTTGACTCTTTTTTATGTTCTAGGAAGTTGACCCATATATCCATGCCATTTTCTATTTTTTTATGAGGGTCCTTTATCATTTTTAATCTCTATGATTAAAATGTTTTTATATAAAGAGTGGTTCTTTGGTGATGTTTAGTTAAGGAACTTCTTACTTAAAACTTAATTAATTGTGGATATTTTAAAAAGGTAGAGTCTTCTCAATACAAAGAGTGGTTCTTTGGTGATGTTAAGTGGAGGAACTTCTTACTAAAAATTTAATTAATCATGGATATTTTGAAATGTTAGAGTCTTCCCAATACAATGGTATGTCAGTGAGAGAAAAACATGGCTTTAAATGAGGATAAAAATAATTTGTATAAACCAACCATCACAATAAACACTCATGCTCCACTACATGGTTTAATTGATCATTTTTTTTCCAAAGACCCAATAGAATAATCAAGGAATTTGAAATATAAATGCTTTAATAACAATATATGTTTTCCTTCACCTAGTTCTTTGATAGAACCATCAAATCACTAGCCAATTTATCCACAAATTAAAACACCACCCCATGAAATTTTAAATTAATTGGTTGAGTCCTCATGTTAGAATTTTTAAATAAATACTTTACATTTTAATATTGAATGAAATATTAATCATATAAAATTTATTTTTCATCTTATCACACACTTTACTAAAAATATAATATGGGTTGAGTATTGGGATGGTTCAACTATATGCACTAACACATGTCTAAGGGTTTTCTGTAAGCAACTTATTTTATTCATAAAAAGAGCCAATGGTGCCAACATTAGATATTTCAAAAAGGTCTTAGAAGATTTGGATATATATTACCTCAATATTACATTAAAATACTAAAATGGTAGATATTCAGTAAGCTCAAAGTGCTCAAATTGAAGATAAAATCTACTAGGTCAAGAATAGAGATAGGGTTTCTAAGATTTTTTTTTGAAATACTAAGATCTATTATTTGTTTTATCAAATTAATTTAGTAAAATAAGTTTTATATCATCTTAATAGTCTTTTATATATCGTTCAAGCCTTTGTTAAGCACCCTGCATGATAATTTCAAGACTAAGTTTCTAATGAGGTGTATACTCTTGATGCTCTAAGAAAATGTATTAGTGTCATGAATTGTAATAGTTCCTCCATATATATAGTGTAACATGATATATTTATCTCCATTAATGAGATTAAAGATGGTATTAATAATATTAAACATTATAAATCCCTATAGGTTGAAGGATTCAACTAATGTTTCAACCAAGTCTAATTGAATTATGTTAGACCTATTTTAAATACAATATATATCAAGTCCATGTCTAGACGCTCTTTGGGTAATATAGTCAGCAAGGTCAATAATTTATTCCCTAAATAAATATACCTTGAACTCATTACAAGCTGAAGGCATATCACTCTCCTCAGATTTTCTTATAAGATGATTTAAAATCCCCACAACTTGGCATCAAGTACATTCTGCCCTTGGTGGCCCTTCCATAGAAAACAATTTTTATCCAAGGAAGATACAAGCTTAAAAAAATTAAAAAAAAATTGTAAGGGATGGAATGGACCACACATCCTAATAAAATGTTGTCTTTATAAAAATTAATGTTAGTAAAGATTATGATAGGTTTTAATTACCATTCATCATTGATATGCTACAAGACCTATTTCTTGGGCCCAATTGTTTTATTCAATACAAACTATTTTCAAATATGTATCATTTGGTTGGAATATTAATGGTAAATTTTATATTCTTTTTCCATTTTCATCTATATCGGGAAATATTTTCCTTTGTTACTTGTAGGTAAATACATTTAAATGTCAAAATTAAATGTCAAAATTAGGGACATATAGTTTATTAAAGGGTTAATGTATGTTCAGTACTAGTTACTTTTTATGGGTTAAGGTATTTAATATTGGATACATAGGTAAACATAATTACAATAAATTAAATTATTTCTTATTCAAGGTAAGTCACACATAATATAATTAAATAACACTTGATAAAAGTAAAGTGTTAGAGTTGAATCACATGAAAAGGAAATGATAACTATGTTTTAGAGGCTTCCCACATAATAGTAATTTGAACTTGAATTAAAAAATTAATCACTCAATCATAATAATTAAATTAAGATAATAAATATATGAAAACATTCAAGTTAATTAAAAACAAATGCACATGTATTATTTTATTTAATACTCACACTTTAAAAAATTGTTTGAAATAGAAATATTTACACAACCAATTAACTAATCTGACAACTAAAATTATTCACAACAAATCCTCGTGAATGAACCCTTCCTCTATTGGACTAGACATTAAACCCATTATTTTTTTAAAGATAATATTAATTTAAATCGATTATTGTATTGATTCAATAAATCATAGGAATAAAGAGATTGATATAAGTTAAATACAACTATGTTATAATGAATAAAATGTTTAGTTCTATATATTTTTCTTGTTTTTTTACTGTGTTTCCAACTTATGTCTCTTTTTTAAGTACATAAGACCAAAATTTATTTATATTCATAAGACCTAATTACGTGTTGTAACCTATTTCATATCAATAAACCTTAATAACATATCAAGTAATGTAATAATTCATGTTGTGTGAAATATTACAGTTAAGCATAAATTTTAATGTAAAAGACTAACTTTGATTTGATAATTGTAATTCAAAAATGTGTAAAGTAATAAATAGGATAATATATTTAACATTATTATGTTGGATTGATATTTTATACAAGTAGAAGTGTAAGGAAGAAATAAAATTATGATTCATTCAAATTTGAAGTTGGATTTCTACATTTTCTTGGACATTATTGTCAGTCTTTAGTCACTACCATCCATCACTATGTTCTGAGTTTGATGGTTATATCTCTATGAATATTTTTTTTCTAGTACATGTCGATATGATTTCATGTCTTATGTTTGTGTGTTATAAAATTAGGTGTGATTTTTTGCATAGTACTCACAAACTATTCTCCTTCACATGGAATCCTAGGTCCACTTTCAATAATAGGTTATGACATATAAAAGGTGAACATAAGTGGGTTGAGACGATCCCAACCACTTAACATTGTGATTTGTTATTTTTGGGAATAATAGAGTTTTATTCTTATTTATCAAATGGGTATGAGTAGGAAAAATTAGTAAATAATATTCCTAATTAAAGCTACAAATTTGTGAAATTGAATTTAAATTAGACCTTTTATAAAAATAGTAGTGAGAGAGAGAAAGTCAAAATTAGCTTATTATGGACTATTCTGACTAAGACATGGTCAATAAATTTGTGTGTAGGACTAGGACATTATCACAAACAAGATCCTAGACTTCATTTTTTGATTGGATGGGAGCCTTGGAGCTAGACATCCTAGGCTTTGACATTGTAGTCCTTATCTAGTGCTAATATCCTGAGGATTTAAGATATTTAGGTTTTGTTCTCCTACTCAGTGTGGGCATGTGTAACAATTTTTAAGTTCTCACTATCAACAAATCTCCCTATAGAGATAATTATTCATGTACTTATATATTTTATTCAATTTAAAGAAACTTTTGAAAATGGAGAAAAGGTGTTAGTGTTTGTAGGATACACTAGACATGCTTCACACCTTGTGTGTAGGCATGCTACCAACATACCAATACTCTGAGGATGGATAAAGCTATATGTAGTTTTCCCTTTAGGAGTGTTTAGTGCAATAATGAATGAAATGTAAGAAATGCTACAACTAGGTATGCTTGAGATGACTAAGGACTGGTGTAAGGATTTGAATTGGCTTGAAAGTGTATAGGTCAGCTATATGTACAAAATAGGGAAGATTTATTGAGTGGTATTGTATGTATTCTTTCTTGTTTGAATGATATTTCCTAAACCTTTATAAATGATCTTTGAATGGGATTTTATAAGGATCTATTGGTCATGGGTTAGCTAAAACTAGACTAGGCCAACATAATGAACAAGAGAAATCAGGGGGAAATGGCAATCTGGGCTGAAATTGTGATTGGACATGAGTGCTAAAAAGGGGACACCCTAGGGTCTAGTACTATAGTCCAACTTTAGTGATACTATCCTAAGTAGACAAGACCTAGGGGAATGGATTAGTCATGAATAAAGGATCCTAACTCAGCTAGGGTCAAGTCTAGAAGGCCATGGATGATTGGGAATAAATGAAAATAAAATTGAGAGGGATTAGAGACCAAGAAAGAGGAACCTAAGGATTGTATGTCATTATCCATGCTCAAGTTACCAATTTTGGAATTTTATATGACTACATTTGCCTCCCCTTTGTTTTATTGATGTATAAAAGTGAAATACTAGGATAAAAGAAAATAGAAAGCATACCTAAAATTACCTATAAAGGTGAAGCCCATGAAGCTTTTGATGCTAAGTAATGTTAGATAGTACATAGAGATCATGTTGTGTAAGTGTGAATCTATGAAAGGAAAACAAAGAGTAGATCAGTTCTTATTATATGTAATATAAAACAAGAATGTAAAAATTTGGGTAAGAGAGGAGGTGAAAGGAATGAATACACCTCACTAGGTACATGAACCAATACAAAACATGTTGTGATGTTGAGTAAGGCTGGGTAATGTTAGATGTGTTGGATAATGCTTTACCAAAAGTTATATCATAAACAAAGCTAAGTGCTCAATTTCCCATAAAGTGGCTCAAGAATATAAAGGATGGCCCTTTGGATATATCATTTCCCCATGAATTGAATTTACATAGTTATGAGTATGTTAATTGGTATTTGGACTATGTGTCTAATCCCTCTAAATAGGTGGCTCAATAATATAAAGTCTGGCCCTTTGGCTCCATTGTTATCCCATGAAATGAATATAGGTGTTCATACATGTGTTGATTAGTGTTTATACTATGTGTTTAATCCCTCTAAATAGGTGGCTCAAGAATACAAAGGCTAGCCCTTTGTCTCCATCATTACCTTATGAAGTGAAGCTATAAACTGACACTTGTATGAATAAGTATGTCATATGGGATGGATCTTAAATCCCCTAAATATTCTATAAATCTGAAAATGTGGCATGGATAGCTGAATGTGTACTAGAATCTAGGCCAATGTTGGCTAACTCAAAAAATATGGAGATTAAGCTTGTATGAAAGCCACTCCAAAACTAAAAATTTGGTTAATGTAGAAGTCACTCGAGAACTTAGGTACTCATGTATGTGGATTTTAGGCTTGTATGAAATCCATTCAAAAATGATGCCAACCACCTATAGATATAATAAAGCATGTAACTACTAAGAATGCCTGGGTAATGCTAAAAATTGAAAGAAAAGAAGAAAAAGTGCTATGCAAATTTGCCCCAATCACTAGTGTCTAAAACATGGATTTTGATTTAGAAGTTATACAATCTAGTGTATCTAAAATTGAAAGTGATAACAAATCATGTCACTTATGATGCACCCTATGTCTAGATTCTCTAAGAAAATTTTGATAAAAATTATTGATCTAAACTAGTCTGATTGTGCAAAACTGTATCTAAACCTACCTTTCTACCTACTTATGGAAGACCTAGATTTTTTATTTTTTGGATAGGAGTACCAAAAATGGACATATTGGTGTTCAATGTTGTATTCCTACCTTTACATTGTTGTCTTGGGATGAAATTTATCACTTATCTAAAATCTTAATTATCTGCCTGGTCTGTTCTGAGTGGTTTGATGACTAGTTGTTGTTCTGGTTGTTCTAAATCTATATTTTTTGATTGATAAGAGCTCTGATCTCTATATAAAAACCCCTATTTTTTCCCCCCTCTTTTTATGGTAGGAATAGGTACCTTACAATGACTACCCTCAAAATAAGAAGCCTTGCAAGTGTGTTAAGCTAGAAATATACATGATATAGCAATGATAATCAACAAGATATCTCAAGATATAGCATGGTTTCAATTGAGATATTTTTAGATCAGTAGGGGTATGCCTAGATATATGTAACAATGTAATATCATTTGAAATATACTAAACTAGAACTAAAAGTGTTAGTTGGAGGGATGCAGCATGTTGTCCATCATGACATCTAGGAAAATAGGAAAAATACATGATAAGGATCATGGCATTACAACAATCAAGAAGAAATTAAGCAATAATCATAAAAAACAAGATGCAAGAAGCATACAATGGTGTTCAATGGGCCATACAAACAAGGGACATGGGCATATGTCACTCAAACTAAAAATCAAACATACAAGGCATGTTCAAATGCCACATACACATACAAGTGAAACAAGAAATATTGACACAAGGGACACAAGCTCATAAAAGAGTGAAATCAAAGGACATTGGAAAATGTCCTAATTCACACACGTGAATAGAATCAAAGGACATTGTAAAATATCCTAAGACACATATAGGAGACAAGCAGGAACTACAAATATAATCTGACAAGCTACACTAAGCAAGAAGAGATAACATGTAAAGACTAAAAAGATAGAATCACATCTAACTAATCACATGTTTAGTATGCAAAAGTGAAAGTATGCAAGACATGTTTAGTACAAGACTAGGTATATGCTAGATACTAGTGAAATGTAGCGATACACAAGTGCTAGATACTAGTGAAATGTAGATATAGTAATCTATCTAATTTGTTAGGTAATGTACATTAGAATGATAACTTAGAGTGTGTAGTATAGGAATGACATCACCTAGATGGTGTAGTCATGTATAATATTCCCCCAGTGGGTACATATATCAAAGTGTGTCTCAAATTTAGAAGTAAGATGTCCCCTCAATGGGTAGAGTGAGGCAATCAAGTAGTTAGATGTCACTGTACAAACTCAAAGAAGATCAAGTGAAGCATGGTAATGTAGATAAATTGACATACAATAGCAATAAATATTAAATATAAGTCCTAGGATGATATTAGAAATGTAAAACATGGATGATTCATACAATTTAAATGTTTTTGGTTTTTTGACAAATTTTTAATGTTTTTGGATTTTTGAAATATTATTTTATTTTTATATTTTGAAATTTTTGAACTATGTATAATCAAGTAAAAGAGATTATGTAAAACCAAAGTTGGATAGAGATGATATGAACTAATGAGTCTCATGTGAGAAACCCTATCATGGTGTCCTATATCAAGGAGTGGAATCATGTGTGATCATAAAACATGATGAAATGCTAGGGTTGTGGCTCCAAAATTTATATATGTAGATGCTCTAAACTCTCTAAAGTAAAAATTGATTATGGGGTCCCTATATAACTATGAGAATTAGATGATACTATATGTATCTTAGGGACCCATCTAGAAGTAGGATAATCTCTTTGAACATGTGCTCTAAGTACAGATGCATGACATTTCAATGAAATTAGTTTGGGTGTTAATATTATAGCTGGAAGCTATCTAGAATCTTGAAGTTGTAGAGGTGTATGAAGCCTCTATGCTAGTGATGTATGCCTCAACATTGTCTGAATCTAAAGTGGAATAGGAACTAAAACTAGAGGAAAATCTAAAATTGGTAGCAAAACTAAAACTGGTGGCAAAATTAAAACTAGTGACTACACTAAGAACTAGTAGATGGATCTAAAGTGGGGAGTGGTAACTCATATTAAACTCCATTGACTATAATAACCTGATTAACATGAATGAATTTCATGTATATGTGAACTATAGAAGGTATTTCTTTAAGTCTTTTAATGCATGATCGACTAAGTAACATATAAAATAATCCTATGTTGGGAACTATAGTAAATGGTATGGCCACATGTGTAGGACCAACCTATAGTGAAAGTACTATCTTATCTAATGAACTCTATATATGCCCACTAAAACCACTGATAACTATGTCTGTCAAACTGATATCCTACATTGAATAACCCAAATGTTGTAGTAGTGTCAAGTTGCACATGTTAAGACTAAAACCAATGTCAATAAGCACATTGTAAATAGATTGATTATGAATGTGAGCTTTGATAAAGAGTGCATGATAATCTAAATCATCCTCTTTGATCTCCTACTCTGAGAAGGAGATAAAAGGTCTAGCTAGAAATCTAGAATTGTATACACTAATCATGTTTCTCAAAGTATTTAACTCGATTAAAGGTTCCCTTTATGTATATAGTGGTGTATGTGCATAATATACATGATGAACCCCTGATATGTCTCCTGTATCTTGTTTTGAATGTTTTATAAATGGATCAAAGAATATTTTCAATGCTTTATCCTATATTTTATTTGTGAGTGGAGGCTCAACTGAAGTGCCAATATCAATATAATTTGAATCTATTAGTTCCTATATCTTGTGCTTTAAAATGATGCATCTATTTGTTCTATGGCCTGGTTCCCTATGTTCATCACAAGATGCCTACTAATAATATCCCTTTAGAAGAGGCTTTATTGGATCAAATTATCTAATAGGAGGGAGAGATATGATATTATAATCCAAAATATATTCTAAAATCCTAGTTGGAGGAACTAGAAGATGTGAAAAAATATGTCGAGGAGGTGTTGACAAAACTATTCACTAAGGAGGATCTAAAGTTGCATTAACTGTAGGTTGATTTTGACTTTTAGTATCATTGAACTTGACCTTATATGGGACTTTTTTTGTTACTCTTTTTAGTTGTGTTTGATGTATTAGTTTACTTTAGTTTCCCATTGAAATTAGTTTAACTTCTCTTTCCTTTAATGTGTGACATAATTCAGTGAAGAAAGAGAATTATTTGAACAAGATTGATTCATGAAGTGTTAGTAGAAGAATTTATTTGAAAAGTTAATGTAACTCTTGATCTTTCATGAGGCATGTCATCTTAGCCAAGATGGTCTTATATTGAAGAACATAGTCTATGAGATTCTCATTTGGTTGTTATTTATGTTGATCAATTTGAGCATATGAAACCTTATCACCAATTTTGATACTAAAGTGTGCTAGGAAATTATCAGATAAAAGATTGAATGCATTGATTGAATGATCAAATATAAAACCATTGTAAATCATAATCCTTTAGACTCCATGAAAATAACTTGGTAAATAGTGAGTCATTTAGTACATAATCCAAGCACGCTACATGAAAATATCTCAAATATGTCTCTAGATCACCTTTGCCATCATAAAGAGTAATCTTAGGTTGAACAAAACCTTATGGAAAGGGTGTAGAGGAAATGTGACGTGCCAATGGTGTATGCAATAAATCAAAATAATCCAAATCCTATGTAGGTCTAGAGGCACCTTGGTCAGGATGTTGCACCTTGGATTGAATAGATTTTATCTCTTTCACAAGGGCTACCACATCAGGAGATAAGGATGTAATATCTATAACTAGTGGCATAAAGGTAGTTTCAGATTCTATAGGGGGTTGTTAAGACATATTTGCCTTTGTAGTGTCATTTGCAACTGGTGGCTCTAAAGGAATGGAAGACTCAACTTGCTTATCCTTTTTAATTTCCATGATAGATTTCAAGATAAGAGTATGATCTTAGGGATGTTCCCTAAGTCTTTCTCTAAAAATTTATAAAATCAAATATTTATTGAGGACAACTTCATTATCAACAATAGATGGAAGTGGATCTGTAGTCCATTATGGTAGAGTATGAGGATTGATGTGTACATCATCATTTTTATTTTCATACTACTCATTATCAAAGTTATTCTCATGAAGATTTGTGTAATTTGGATATGTAGGATTTATAATAGGAACTTGATATGGTTATTTGTCTATAGTGTGTGGTTGGATTGAAGGAATATGGGTAAATTTGAGAAGATTTCCACTAATTCTTGCACTTCGTATTAAAGGAAGAGGTGAAAGGAACTTAGGTGGCATAAGGAAAATAACTTGGATAATAGTGAAAAACATTAAACTGATATAATCTAAATAAGGGGTTGGAATATGCATAGAAAGGATATGGAGATCCCAAACATGTATGGTGATACGTAAAAAAGAAAAATAGGATCTATTACATGTAACTAAGGATTTTTTTTTAAATATTTTTGCACACTATTATGAATTTTAGAAATTGAAATTGAATTTATGGGTTAAGTATTCAAGAAAAAAATCATAAATTTATGGTAAAGTGCTTGATTTAATGGGACCTAGTATATGCAACTAGGGTTTTGAGAAAAATCAATTTTTGAAAATTACTATGAATTTTTGAAATTTGAAGTGATTTTTATTTTAATATGTAACTAAAAATTTAGAAAATGATTACAAAATTACTGGAAAATTATTTAAAAATAGTTGATGCAACTAGGGGTTGAAATAAATTTATTTTAAAATTTACTACAAAATTTTAAAATTTGAGAGGAATTTATGATTTTAATATTCAATTAAAAAATTTTGAAATTAATGGGGAAAATTAGCTAGGAATTTACCCTAGGGTTTCTAGGGTTTTTATGTAAAATTTGAAGTAAGTCAGGTTCACCAAATGATTTGTTATTTGTGGGAATAATTGAGTTTTATTACTATTTAACAAATGGGTCTAAGTAGGAGAAATCAGTAAATAATATTCCTAATTAAAGCTACTAATTTATGAAATTGAATTATAATTTGACTTTTTATAAAAATAGTCGTGAGAGAGAGAAAATCAAACTTAGCTTATTTTGGACTGTATCGACTAAGACAAGGTCTAGAAATTTATGAGCAAGATTGGGACACTATCACAAAAATGATCCTGAACTTTGTTTTTTGATTAGATAGGAGCACTAAAACTGAACACCCTAGGCTCCAAGGTTGTAGTCTTTCTCTGACATTGTTGTCCTAAGGATTTAAGTTTTATGGGTTTTGTTCACCTACTCAGTATGAGCCTATGTACTAATTTTTAGCTCATTGTTGTCAACAGACCTCCTTATAGAACTAATTATTCATGTACTTTTATCTTTTATGCAATTAAAAGAAACTTTGGCAAATGGGGAAAAGGGGTTAGTGTGTGTAAGATGCACTGGACATGCTTCAGACCCTCTATGTGGATACACTACCTACATACCAATACTTCAAGGAGGGATCAAGCCATATATAGTTATCCCTTTAAGAGTGCTTGGTGCAATAGTGAATGAAATACTAAAACTAGGTATGCTTGAGATGACTAAGGACTGGTGTAAGGAATTAAATTAGCTTGAAAGTGTATAGGCTAGCTATATGCAGAGAATAGCGAATATTTATTGAGTGGTCTTGCTTGTATTTTTGGTTGTTTGAATGATATTTTACAACCCTTTCCAAATGATCTTTGAATGGTCTTTTATATGTATCTATTGGTCATGGGTGAGATTAAACTCAACTAGGTTGACATAATGAACAAGAAGAATCAGAGAAAAATGGTAATCTAGGCTCAAGTTATGATTAGATAGGAGCATTGAAAAGGGGACACCCTAGGGTCCATTGATATAGTCCAACTTTGGCACTATTATCCTAAGCAAATGAGACCTAGGGTGATGGATTAGTCATGAAGAAAGGGTCATGGCTCAGCTAGGGTCAAGTACAGAAGGCCATGGATGATTGGGAATTTGTGAAAATAAGCCCGAGAGGTTTTAGAGAAATGTAAAGAGGGACCTAAAGATTGGGTGTCATTATCCATGCTCAAGTTACCAATTTTTGCATTTTATATGACTTCCAATTGAAAAATTGAGCATTATCTACACATTACATTCTCTAAAGATGGAATTAAATTTTCACATACATACCCACATTAGGTGAGTGTGTGCAATAATTATGTTTGAATTTGTGCAATTTATAATCTATATTTATGTACTTCGAATATGACTTGTTTGGATTGGGATTGAGGTTATTTAAAATTGGCTAGGACTTGCTCTTTGTGTTTCATTATTAAATTGGGAAGAACATGTATGTTCCTTTTTAATGTGAAAGTGTTTGAATACAATTTAAATAAGTGATTAATTAATATTTAATAGGCTTCCACCTAATTAATATTTTATGAGACATTTAGGTTATTTGTCATACAAATGACATGTTAAACAAATGACTTAACCCATATGAAAGATTTCAAATTGAAATGTGACTATTTTTTAGCACATTACAAAACCATCAAGTTTGGACAGTACCACTTGAGTTTGAAATTTTTGTTTGGGAAACAAGAATACCAATATAATGATCTATGTATGTCACATTATGATAATTGACCAATTTTACACAAACCAATGGAATTCGTATAGGACAAACACCAAATAGAGAGGATTATGCCCAATAGAGCATGTGGAGATGATATAATGAATACTAAGTGTTATATAAATATATATATGCACAATCCATATATGTTGAATGTAGGTAGAAATTAACTTTTCCAATTATTTGATAGTATATTTTATTATCCAAAATTTTCCCTTTTATTCCAATATTGAAATTTAACACAAATATTAGAGTAAATTTATAAATAAATGTACCTGAGTATGGACAACACACTTTGTCTTTGGGTAAAGGCTCAAAAATTTCATCTTTATCCAAATAAAACTACATTAATATGTAGTAGTCTATGTCCATGAAAATTAAATATTAAATATGAACTATAATTAAAATTTGAAACTTGAAATCAAGGAAGGAGGACACCTAAGAGTGAGAAAATTATTATTAACCTAAGTTATTGGATATGGTGTTTCCATATCAAAGTATTACATAATTGTGCTTCCTTCTAGAAGGACTTTAAATTTTTTGTAACTAAGGGAAGGCCATGGGTTATGAATATAAATACCACAATGCCCATGAGTATGGAGTTTTGGCAAGGTTGTTTATAAAACATGCAACCTTTTTTTCTTTATTTTTAATAAAATAGAATGATATTGGGGATGGTTATCAAACTCCCACATAAAAACATATTATCTTACAACTCTTTTATATCAATCACATTTTTTTGTAATAGCTACATAAAGCTTGCACTTTTTACCCTTAATAATGAAAATGTTTCTCTTAATAGACGTGTCTGGAAATATATAATTTTTTTATTATCATATATTGTGTTTATACTCCCATTTATATGTTATCACAAATTTAGTTTGTCGATTGGTCAAATATTTCAAAATTTACACTTATATTGATCAATGTTTGCTCTCCAAACAAATTTATGGATACTAAGTAAAATGTTTTGATTTTTAATTCTTATATTGAATAAAATATAATAATTTATTTTACATTTATAGTATTTTCACATATAAATACATGATCTTATGTTTCATATCTACCTATCATAGTTTACGTGAAACTACTACACAAAGTTCACACTTTTTTCCACCTTAAGAATGGTAAATTTATCTTAAGATATGCATCCAATGGTGTCAAATTTATGAGTCAAAGGGTAGATAATGAGTGGATAATTAAGATATTTCATTTATATTCCCATCCAAATCATATCATGAAATGTATTCCATCCATTGGGTGAGTGGTTCAGGAGTTTCACTTTATATTGACCAAATTTGCCTTTGTAACAAAAGTCTTAATTGTGAGAGTAAAGGTATTTTCATTTTTATTCATCACAATTGGAAGTCAATCCTATAGAAAATGATTAAAATAATATTAATATTAATTATATAATTTTATGGTTTATCCCTACTTCTAACAATTTGTAATAAATGCATATGAAAAGTTTGCACTATTTTTCTCCTTAATATGAATGATTTTATTGTAAGGGATGAATCCTAGTGCATACATGTTTGGAGTGTGGTGGAAAATAAGATAAAATGAAGGTGTATATTTTATTTATATATGAGAGTAAATTTTCTTTGTCAATTGGGCACATGGTTCAAAATTAGTGTTTATGATTCATTTATACCCCTCGTGGTTTATGTACAACTACATAAATTTCAAAATATCTTCCTCCTTAAGAATGTAATGTTTCTATTAAGGTAACCATCTATCTGCATGAATGTTTGGAAAATGGAGGTAAATAGAGAGAATACAAGGTAATAATTTTATTTATGTTACCATATGAATGTGTGATTGAATTATATTTATTATTTAGGCATGTGGTTCAAAAGTTGCATGCTATACAAACCAAATTTTCTCCCTCGATCATGTTTTATATGCAAGATAAAACATCTCATCATTTTTTCCTCATAAATAATGGAATAAATTAATATATGGGATGGTTAAAATAAACCTACATACACTCGTAGGATATTAATATTCATCTCAACCCCTCATAGTTTGCATGACACAAATGAACAAATTTAGAACTATTTTTCTCCTTAAGAAAAAAATATATATTAAGGGATGCATATGACCACATGTGTGTTTGGAATTTTGGTAATTGTGAAGAATAAATTTATGCCATTATTTCATTTATACACCCACCTAAACATTACCATGAATTCAAATCATTCACTGAGTGCGCAATTCAAAATCTATGAATTATATTGACCAAATTTTCTTCCTTGAATGAAGTTGTAACTGTGAGATAAAATGTGTCAAGGTTTTATCCTCATTTGGAGTCTAATATAATCCTTCAAGGTATGGTTTGAGTACTCTCTCATGTAATTTTAGTGGCTTGAAATTTGGCTCCACCCCTCATAATTGAATGTAACAACTTTGTAAAGATTATATTATTTTCCTCTTAAGAACAATTTTTTTATCTTAATGGGTGCATTTATATGTGTACATGTAATATGTGCAAGGTCCAAATTATAGTGTACAAAGCCTATTATTGAATTTATACACCCATATTGATATGAATTTGAATTTATATTGTTGATTGGGGATATGGTTTAAAATATATATATATATATATATATAAGGACCAAAACTATACCCATAAAGCAATGTTTAGTAGCAAGATAAAACATGCCTCTATCTACCCATCATTACATTTGGTATAAAATATTCTATATTATGGTTGGATGACTCTTTATTACAACCAAAGGAACTTATGGCTCATCTCTACCTCTCTCTTTCTATTTAAAAACACATCCACGAATTCACTACAAATTTTGGATAATGTTGGTTTTCATGATACATGTCATAAATAGAATCACAATCAACATCTCAATTTTATTTAAATATTCCATAATTATATGTTTTTATACCAAATACTTCCTATATAAAAATATAAATAACTAAAAATTAGTTCATTCATTTTTACAACCATGCTATGGAAACTTATTTATTTAATAATAATTCCAAAAATGATAATGTACAACAACAATAAAAATTAATATAGACATATAAAATCACACGTACATGTGTGCATGTGTGTGTGTGTGTGTGTGTGTGTGTGTGTGTGTGTGTGTGTGTGTGTGTGTGTGTGTGTGTGTGTGTGTGTGTGTGTGTGTGTGTGTGTGTGTGTGTGTGTGTGTGTGTGTGCACGCGCTCACACACACACAAACACACACACACACACAAACACACAGATATATACACACACACACACACACACACACATATATATATGTGTGTGTATATATATATATATATATATATATATGTATATGTATATATATATATATATGTATATATATGTATATATATGTATATATATGTATGTATATATATATATATATATACATATATATATATATACATATATATATATATACACACACATATACACACACACACACACACACACATATATATATATATACACACACACACACATATATATATACATATATATATATATATATGCATATATAAATATATATATACATATATATATATATATATATATATATATATATATATATATATATACATATATACATATATATATATATATATATACATATATATATATATATATATACATATATATATACATATATATATATACATATATATATATATACATATATATATATACATATATATATACATATATATATATATATATATATATATATATGTATATATATATATATATATATATAGTTATATAGTTTAGGTCCATATAAAAAGCATTTTGGGTGTGTATATGCATCAAAAATAATGGAATACAATCTAGAACATACGGGCATACTTAATGGTCCATATAATCATATAAATTGGTCCATATAGGCATACAAAATGATCCATAACAAATTAAATTATTCCTACATATTTCTTTAACAATATAATTTTATCTAATAGTGGCTTAGAATAAATTGTAGTGACAAACTTTCCTCTCATACTATGAAGGATCAAATGTTTGTGACATAACCTTAAAAAATGGTTTTAATTAGAAAACATAAAAATTATAAAATAATTCATTGTAATTAGGTATATAAATGATAATTATTTCACGAAAAAAAATTTCATCAAGGTGATCGTGGAATATCTTCCTACCACCTAGAGTGATTCTAAGGGCTACATAACCTAGAATATACAAGTGATGTTCAATTATATGAATCATATATATAGGATTATAGATGTGTATAAAAATATAAATATGACCTAAATTTTCCTTAATTGAAGTTAAAAATTAGAAAATAGATTGTTCTCACCATTCTCTATATTTAAATAAGGTGGTGGTGGGAGATGCTTGATCATTGGACACAATTTTAGAATTGGTCTTAGGTTGCTGTGATCCAAGTTGGATACTTATTAAATCTCTCATCACGTTTACAAAAAAAAAATTAAAGAATTTGATTATAAATCAATAAAAATAAATACTATTTTAATAAAACTTTAATTTATTCCTTCCACATAAAGAGAGATAGAAAATAGAAAACATACATGTGTATATCTAATTTAAATGCTAATTATAAATTCATCATCATATTAGTGTATTCTAGATAGGGTAACCATAACATTTGTTTTTATTTGTATAAAAATTTTAAAGGGACAAATTAAGTAAATAAATTAAAAGTAAATAAATTAAAATTGATTTAAACTATTTTTCTACATAAAGAGAAAGGGTGAGCAAGTGAGAATGAGAGGGCAATAAAGACAGAGTGAGAGGGAGAGACTGAAATAGAGAATGAAACAATATTTCTCCATTTATCATCCTCTTTCTCTCTCCATGCATCTATTTCTTGTAAAAATAGGGTAATCCCAAGCAAGAGAAAATTCTAAAAAGCTATGTATATACAAAATAGAAAACATACATGTGTATATCTAATTTCAATGCTAATTTTAAATTAATCATCATATTATTGTAGTCTAGATAGGGAAACCATAATGTTTGTTTTTATTTGTATAAAAATTTTAAAGGGACAAATTAAATAAATCAATTAAAAGTAAACAAATATAAATTAATCTAAACTATTTGTCTACATAAAGAGAAAGGGTAAGCGAGTGAGAATGAGAGGGAGATAAAGAGAGAGTGAGAGGGAGATAAAGAGAGAGTGAGAGGGACATAATAAAATAGATAATAAAAAAATTTATCTCCCTTTATCATCCTTTTTCTCTCTCCATATGTCTCTTTCTCATAAGAATAGGGTAAGCCCAAACAAGGAAAAATGCTAAAAAACTATGTATATAAAAAATAGAAAACATACATGTATATATCTAATTTCAATGCTAATTATAAATTCATCATCATATTAATGTAATATAGATAGGTCAAGCATAAATTTTATTTTTATTTGTATAAAAATTTGAATGGGAAAAAATAAATAAATCAATTAAAAGTAAATAAATTAAAATTCATTTAAACTATTTTTCTACATAAAGAAAAAGGGTAAGTGAGTGAGAATGAGATGGAAATAAAGAGAGAGTGAGAGGGAGAGAATGAAATAGAGAATGAAAATTTTTATCTCCCTTTATCATCCTCTTTCTCTCTCCATATGTCTCTTTTTTGTAAGAATAGGGTAATCCCAAACAAGGAAAAATGCTAAAAAACTATGTATATACAAAATAGAAAGCATACATGTGTATATCTAATTTCAATGCTAATTATAAATTCATCATCATATTAGTGTAGTCTAGATAGGGAAACCATAACGTTTGTTTCTATTTTTATAAAAATATAAAAGGGAAAAATTAAATAAACAAATTAAAAGTAAATAAATTAAAATTCATTTAAACTATTTTTTTTACATAAATATAAAGGTTAAACGAATGATAATGAGAGGAAGATAAAGAGAGAGTGAGAGGGAGAGAATGAAAATTTTATCTCCTTTATCATCCTCTTTCTCTCTACATATGTCTCTTTCTCGTAAGAATAGGGTAAGCCCTAACAAGGAAAAATGCTAAAAAACTATCTATACAAAATTTAAAATATGTAAAAACTTGAAAATAATTTCATAACCTCTTTGTAGGGTACTAAAATGTTAATGGTATCCTTAGAAATAAAATATATTGCATGTAAGTGACCCATAGGATCAATCATCATTTATACAAGTATTTTTCCCTATTATTTATTTGACAATGTTTAATAGGCATAAAACTTGGTAGATCTATTTAGAATATAATATCTGACAATAAAACATAAATCCATATGTAAAGCATAATTGATTTAGATTTAAGTATAACTAGCATATCATAAAAATAGTAAGTATAATGAATAGTATATACATAGTGTTTTTCAAGATTTGGTTGATAGTAAGTGATGTTGAAAAGTGAAAATTAAGTTAAGATAATATTTTGATAGTTCTAATATAGAGGTAGAACCTATGAATATTTTTGGACAATTCTATGCTCCTTGGATAGAAATGCATGTCATTTATGTCCATTTATTATAAACTTGTATGCTTTTAATTGTAAAACTATTACTATTCTACTATTTTGATGCATGTTTAGGGATAGGGTTTAGATAATTCAGTTATGTTACTAATGCACAGAAATTGTTGTTTTCACTCTCTGATTTGAAATGCCCAGTGGTACTTATGAGAGATAGAAACCTAAAACAGAATGGAAAGTGTAATGGACTAAGCTGACACCAATCACCCCTTTTAATTATTTACTACTCCTTATGTATATAGTTATTATAAGGATGGAATCAAGCCACGTGTACTTCTCCAAACTAAATAGATTATAAAATTATGTTCCTTGACAATATGTATGCAACCATAAGTCTATATTTTATACTTGAGAATGTTATCTCTTCAATTGATTTGGGATGATTTAGACTTGATTTCTGATTGGTCCTAGTGATTGATGTTGAATATTTTTACATTAACCAACAACATGTACCCTGAATTTGTGCCAACTAATATAAAATCCAATACATATATTTTATTAAGTGTAATTATGTGTGATACATGTAATTCCTATTATTTTAACTAATTTTCATATGTCCATGCATATCAATCCAAGTTTGTATGATTTTTTAATTAATTATCTATAAATGGAGTGCTTATGCATGTCATATGACCTTATAATATTTATTAATGTGCTAATAGCTATGAAATGTATGATTTATAAATTAATTTGAATATTTGAAACATGTAATATATCATATAATCTGATTTTTAAAATTACTTCAAATCTTTGAAACGTGCACTCTATCTTAATATATAATTTGTCTTCTCATGGAGGCATTAATCTCTAAGACATGCCCACTATAATGAGCCCCTTTTGAGATAAGGGATGTAACATGAAATTTATTGATCTTAAAAGAAGATTTAATTATATAATGTGATGAAGACATAATCATATAGCATCATGGTATCATGTGGAAAGTATGTCATCATAGTAGTTTAATTTTCATTTAATCAAAACATATGTAATGTGAGGTATACAAATATTATATCTAGATGGATATAGCAATGAGGCATGCAATAAAGTAACTATCCCAATATTAATATGAATTAAAAGTGGATAATATGTATCATATCACTACTAATAAATCACAACAAGAAAAAACACACACTTTTTTATAATGTCACACACAAGGCCTAAGGTTGCATAACGTGAACATGAATATGTCATAACAAACAATGCAAAGGGACACAATAAAATGATGTTAAGAATGTTTCAAATAAGGGAAATTAATATGTTTCACATAAAAGGAAAAGTGGCCACTAATTATAAACAAATAATATCTATCATGATACACAATAAAGCAAAAACATCAAAGGAGCATATAACAAGTGACAACTAATATACACCACCATATGTATAAATGTCACATCATAGCCAAGAAATATATCATTTTATAACAAAATTGTATTAGGAAATAAATGTAGTTTAATTTATAAAAATGGATATGTAAAATCATAACGTATAAAATATGCAATAAATTACACAAGGTTGACTTGGAAGATGTTAATTATAGAAAGATGCTTAAAGGGGAAAGTAACAAAGATTAATTACTTATCTGGATCGGGTATGTAGAACTATGACATTAAATATGAAACTAATTATATGTATATGTGAGGCCACTATGAATTAGGAATAGGGATTTACATCTACCTAAAATAAGGCTACACTATTCATACACAGCCAGTCTACACTAGTATCTATAGGGTGTGCTAACATTAAGTAACGTTTATTACCTATATGTGAAATTTGACAAGTTCTCTTTTGAATTTATATTATGTGTGATTGTGTAGGATTTTTTGATCTATTTTGGAAGTTATTGTGTACCTTATTATTAAATTGAAACTCTAGATCAATAGACTTTGAAGAATAAAAAGATATAATGGAAAAGTGAGTAGTGACTAAATCTATAATTATATTCACCATCCCCTTTATTAAGTGTTGACTCCATACCAATATTCTAAAGAGGGATAAAAATACATGTCATTATCCCATGGTATGGTTGTATGTGTAAAATATCTTTATAATTCTAAATGGTGATACCATCGTGGTGTAATTAAGTTATTTAACAATGGATTTTAAGCTTCGAGGTACATTTAGATTTATCTTAGGGATAAATAGACAATGTGCACTCAAAATTAGTAATAATAAGTTTTTCCTCTCAACATATAAAAATATATTTTGTTACTTTTTAATCAATATATCCTTTTGCCATGGAGTGAGAAAATGAGTGAAAATAATGCCTTTATAGTGGTATTTACAAAAAAAAATGATGTGACTTGAAAATTTTACAAGACCACCCTTAGGTGAATTTTAGTTTAGCAATTAGCCATCATTTTATGGGAATACATGGCTAATTGATTCAAACACTACTAATGAGTGGGATAATACTGAAGGAGTGATCTTAATTAAAAAGTATATATAACTAAGTTTGAAGTGTAGCTCAGCCTAATAATGAGTTGAGGCTACTTAGAATGAAGAATAAGAAGATCATGTATCAAAATGTATTAAAAGTAAGGGTCATATGCATAGATATAGAGAAATGGTTATTTTAAACCATGGAGCTGGGCATGACCTAAGTTCATTGAAGAGGATGGTCACACTTGTACATTTTTTTAAAAATAAATGTTAATTTATTGGTATACATCACTTGTTACTCTAGTAATGTAGCAAAGTGAAAATACTAGATTAAAAGCAAAAAAATTGTATCATCACTTACATATGAATAATAACCTTTAATGTACGCTATGAAATGAATTTTACTTCATGAAAATTTCTTGTGAAACATTTAAAAATAATTCCCTACTAAGGATATTAATATCAAAGTAAAGACAATAAAATTTATAGATCAAATAATAATGAACAAATACACCTATTTGGGTACATGAACCATTAAATTTTTGGTGTTTGGTGAAAAAATCATGACTATGGAGGTTATGACCCTTGGATATTTATGTGTTGAAAAATTATATTAGACTTTGTATTCCACAATCCTCATTGGCATGAGAGTGCACTTAAGAACTCAATGTGTGCTTGAATCCATCATTACATACCCAACTTAGTTTACCATCTTGGAATCCATGTATGAATTAGAATAAATAATTATTTATAAAAATGGAGTGAATATGTGAATCATCCACTATAAATATAAAAATATTCATTTATGGTGTAAAATTGGTCTAAAAGTAGCACACAACTAGTGAAAATGGGATGATCTAAGTTCGGTATATATAACATAGAGAAGGACAAGGATTTTCATTTATTCGATGGAAAATAGTGAAAAAATGAGAAAGGAAGTGATCATGTGTTACACACATGTCCCCAAATTATTATATGAGCATATTATTCCTGATGGCTAAGTAAAGTAAAGTGAATTAATGAGTGACAGTCATGTAAATTTTAGAACACATGCTGCCCATGATGCACCGAACTGATAATTTTTTAACTAAAATCATGTGTAAAATCAAAAAATATATCTGATTAGCTACTAAAAATTGTTATGTTAACTTAGTGTAAATCTGAGAATTTTAAAATTTTGTCTTTAACTAATGGCATAACATCACATTTATTTTTGACACAGATAATATTCACTACTATCCAAATGGATAATTTTTGTCTGTAACTAATTACTAAGTAAAATCTGTTTATTAACTATGAATAATTGAGAAAAATATATATTTTAATGTCTTTATAATATACTAGTTCAACATAGTCCATAATACAAGTCATTTTATATGCCCCCTCTTTTGAGGTGAGTTATTAAACCTATGTAATAACTTAGCATAAGGTAATAAATATATGGGAATGATGTTATATAAATATTGAAATCATGTTTAATAACTATAACATTGGAGATCATGGAATCATCATAGATAAACTTAGAAAGAACCAAGCATACATACTTTCATCCCTAGATATATGTTATAAATAAGAAACACAATCAATAATGATCATAGACTAAGTAACAGAAATTGATATAGATAAATTTAGGGATGATTCATGATATCCATCATCGCATACAAAATTTTTAAATATTCATGATTCCCATAATGACATCTAAAAAAAAATCACATTGAGAAAAAAAGAGTCATGGCCTTGCCTTGCACACACATAGAGTACATGAAAAATTACACAAAATACATGAGAAAAATTCCAAGGGACCACATACAAGGGACATTAAAAAAATACACTCACATACATCAAATCATATAATAAGTCTTAGAGCTAAAAATAAGGACATGTTCAAATGTGCACAATCTAAAAAAGATGAGTACATGAAAGACATGAGGAAATAAATGAAACACTAAAAGCATGCATGATTAAGTAAAGTTTATCTACATAATTAATTTGTAACATTAGAGTATTAATGAAATAAAGTATCTAGTATGGTAATAATGTGAAATTAAAGAGAAAAATAATATGCAGATAATAAAATTTAATATTTATAGCATCTCAATCTTGTACATTTGACATATATCAATCATGGATTTACCCTTCAATTGTAGATGTCTCTATTTCATGACTCCTCACATTCACAATCTCACTTTGCATAAATGATTATCTATTAGTCTGATCCATATCATTGTGATGACCTAGGTCTCCTACATTGCACATAAAACTTAAAACCTAATAAACATCCTTAATGATTAGTTTTTAATGAATACCTATTTTCTACCCTTTAGACATTCTCAACCATAAAGAGACACTACTAGCCACTGATGGACATTACCACCGATGTTAGTGTCTTTATCTTTATATAGTGTCTGGTTACTAAAATTTATCTAAATTTTAATTTTTTTAAAACCCATTGGTTGTCCTATATACCCAAATTATCTATACCATGAGTTATTTTCAAAAGGTGTGGCATAAATATAATTCTAAGCCTTCTCATTCCTCATATATAAAATATTAATCCAATGCCTACCAATGATCATTCAATCAATTTTAAAATTGAGTTATTCTAGCCTATTCATCCCTATTTATTTCTCCTACAGAGTGATCATATAAAAACTATGAATGCTTTAAATATCAACCCATGAGAAATATTTTTCATGTTATAATCTATAGCACTGCATGTATATTTTTATAGTATATTTCACCCTTGTACACATACACTCCAAAAAATATGGGATAAGTAGATAAGTTTGAGGTCCCACTTAGAGTACTGATAGTTAGGTAACACTTAATAACATAGTTGTCATTGACGTCATCTTGACATTAGGAGCTCATTAACCCAAACTATGAAAAAATAATTCTAAGGATGAAGAAGGGTGAAGATCTAGGGTTTGATCAATTATAAAAGAGTGAAAACATGTATCCCATATCTAAATATATCATCAAAAATGTGATAGAAAATAAAGAATCATTATTATATATTGAACACTTGTGTCACACTCAGATAATATTTTTTATGGTAGTGTCTAGATTAATTGATAGTGTCTATGGCTACATAATTACAATTTAAATAATCTAAAGATTGGTCCAAAATACTTATCCTACATACCTTACACTTGTTTCCATTCTAGACATATTTGTGCATGGTAAACTTAGTGAAGTGTCATTTCTCTTTGGTATTACAATCAATTGAACATATTTTGAATTTGATACTTTCAGTAATTAGCATATCTAAGTATTATCTCATAATATTCATATATCTTAGTTTGTAATTAATTTTAATTCTATAGATTAGTTTATCAACCTTGTGTTTGAACTATTTCTATCTTCTTAACCATATCCCCACTATTTTAATTTAGGGTTAAACATTTTTATGAACCCAAATTTTAGTCTCCAAACCTTAGGTTGACCTAGGTTTTCCTAATTTATTTATTTTTTATCTCTAGTTTCTAATTTTGAAAATATTAAAATTTTAAAAATTAGGGATTCTTTTTCTAAAATCATGTTAAATATAGATACATCTACTATTTATTTCATGGCATTATATATGATGGTAGTAGTTTTGTGTTATTCACCATAAATTATTAAATCAATTAAAAATATAATCAATTAGAATAACCAAATTGGATAATATAAAGAGTGTTTTAAAATAATATCCAACTTTAATCTTTCTTTACAACTATTTGTTTAGTAACATAGATTCAGTATCTAGATGTAAACATGTGTTCTACCAACCCTTTTTTCCTCCTAAATCCTATTTGATTGATATTTACCATCATGCTCCCATTATTTTCACATGATTTACATTATGTTACATGATCCATGTTGTCACTCCACAAAGAGGTAAGGGTGACCAATGTGACAAGCCACCTATTAAAATAAAATAGGTTCTTCGTAAACTTAAATTGAGAATAAAAAATAAATGATATGATAATATCAATAAATTAAGTAATACGCATGCTAAAATTTAAATACTTTATATTTTAAAATAATATACTATCTATAAGGATATCTTATATGAATCCCTATGTGAAACACAAGTACCAAGTGATATAGAACCATATTACTTTGTGATTTTTATGCAAGATATAAAAAATAATGAAAATATCATTACTTATCCAAAATATTTACCATAAAAATATATTATTAACTAATAATTTTATTTATTCATACAATTTAGTGTGCATAATAAAGGAATAACAAGATAGTTGATAATGGATCTGGTCTAAACATTTTTAGTACATATTTATAAAAAATAATTGGGATTAATATTCTCTGAAAATAAGATGCACATATCAAAGTATTTGATACTTTTTGTAGCTTGTGATTTGGGAAAATCTCATTAGATGTGACACTTGGACCAAAAATAGTATCAAATACATTACAAGTAATGTCTCAATCATTGAATTATAACATAATATTGGGTAGCTTTTGGATACACATGATTGATATTATCCCATCTACATCACATCATTGTGTTAAATTCATACATGATGGGGCATTATGGATAACGTTTTTTTATGATGAACCCTTCAAAATTTTACAAGTGACACATTCCAATGTATAAATGGTTCCCTAAACTAATACCTCCAAAATAATATATTCAAATTCAAAGCATACCAACTTATGAGATGGGTGAATCAATAAAAATAACTCACTTTACTTAAGATACTTATATAACAATCATCACTGAGGTGCACATGGATGCACATTTATAATAGGTTTTTTTTACATTACAATTATTGCTCTTGCGTGTGGGATTAATTATTTTCTAATCTTGTATTGTTACTCTCTAGACATTTCCATCATGCATCTTAGGACTTTATCTGATCACATACTATAATCATAATTTATCTATGTACTTTGACATGTTATCCCTATATGCTACATGATTCATATATAGTTTATACAACTACATTATCCTTTTTAGGTAAGTTAACTACTAGATTATATCTCCCTCATCTCAAAACTGGTGGGGGTGGGCAGATATAAGTGGAGGCATTTCGTAGAAGCATGACATCCACATTTTTTATAGTTTCCATTTTTTATAAGGGGAATTTAATAAGTACATGACCTATAAACTTACACAGTTTCTCACTATCTATATATTTTAGTTAAGTCATGTCATAAACACATGACCTCTACACCTACACAATCTTTGGTTTAGTTTCTTTATTCAAATATACACTTGGGTATGAATCCTATACAGTATATAAATTTTGAGTAGATTTTTCATATTTATAAAAAATATACTATAATTGAGACATATTATAGGTGCATATGCAATTATATTCCACTAAAATTTATAAATTTACCATTTATACTAGTCACTAAGATGCACTAATTACAACATGATGTATTTTTATTGATCCTTTTCTACTATAGTATTTGGTTCATTTTATAGTTTAAAGAGATTAAAATGCTCATCATCACCATATTTATAAGTTGGAGTGATTATAATATCCAATATCAGGATATTTATAAGATGAGTTGATTAAATTACTCACCTTCACCATATTACATATTCACACTTGAATTTTGTGATTGTGATGTAATGATTTCAATAGATGTGTCACAAATCATCCTTTCACTAGATTGGGGGAATAATACTTCCCAATTTCCATATTTAATTATATATATTTTAGGTATAAACCTCTTCTGTGTCCAATGCTTCATAAGGAATAATCTTTATTGGGATAAATCATTAAGATTTAACATGCTTGCATTGACAAACATGTGTACTCCTTCATTAGTCTCTTTATTTTAAACTATTTCAAATTTTAGATTACATGCACTAATTTATAATATAACATGATCTTGTATATAATTCATACACCAAAAAAGCACTCAAAGTGGACTCAAGCAAAGAGAAGATGTGTTGCACATACCCAAGTATGAATTTATTTGATTTAAACAAGTAATTTCATCCTTAAGAATTATTAGATCAGGGGGGTGCAAAGAATAAAACTAAATATTTATAGCATCTCAATCTTTTACATCTGAAAAATACCAATTAGATATCTTCCCTTGAATTATATACCTTCACTGTCAAAAGGTTTACATTCACCATCTTAATGTGCCTAAATCCTTATCTCTTACTCTAAACCATATCATTATGGTAACCTATGTCTCCTCCACTCAACATAAATATTAAAACCTGATAAACATGATTAACTATCATTTCTAAATCTAGACTTATTTTCTATCCCTCTAGATACTATTGATCATAGAAGGACACTACTATCGATAATAGTGTCTACATCTGCATCTAATGTTTAGTTTCTAAAACTCATCCATGTTTAAAAAGTTTATAAACCTATGGGTCAATGTATTTATCTTAATTAACCTTAATGTGAGATTTTATTTTAAAATATGGTATAAATACAAGTCTAATCCTTCTCATTTCTCATCTAGAAAATAACAAGAAAACACCTACTAAGGCTCACTAAATCAATTTCACAACTTATTTATTATAACTTGTTCATACCTATTTATTTATTGATCATAGGATCATTCTTAGAAAATGTTTGAATAATTCAAAGAGAATCCCATGAGTGATACTTGTCAAGTTACAAGATATATCACTACATGCATCTTCATATAGTATATTGTACCCTTGTGCACACACACTCCTACTCATAGGTTATAAATACATAATTATGAGGCCCTCCTTGGAGTATTATTTATGTAGGTAATGGTCAGTGATTGATATTTTATTGATGTCATTTTTAGACTATGATCCCACTAACTCATTTTTTTAGAAACTCATTCTAAAGGTAAATAACATTGAAGAGGTAGGATTTGATTAATTAGCAAAGAACAAAAAATTATATCCTAGATTTTAATATATCATAAAAAATGTGACAAAAATCCTAGAACAATGAATTTGGTCACATATATATCAAGTTGTTATTCCATATTGGACACCTATGTCATATTCAGAAACTAGCATCGATAATAGTGTCTAGATATAATTATAATGTCTATAACTAAAAAATTATAGTTTGTTGAATCTGATTACTAATCAAGAATATTGATACTTAATAATGTACAATTAGTTATTTTATAGATATAATTTTTCATAATAAACTCATCTAAGTATCATTTCTCTTTGGTATTGCAATCAAACTAACATCTTTTCAAAATGGTACTTTTTATACTTAGCATATCTTAGTATTATAATTCACATTATTCATTTACCTGAGTTTGAAATTAATTTGGATGATATCACTTAGTTTATCACCATTATTTTTTAATATTTATATTTTCTTAACCATATCAATTCCATTTCAATTTACATTTAAATATAATGATATGTTTTAGACAATGTCTTTAATTAATGTATGAACAATAGGTATAGTCAAAGATTAATAAAAATTGTGTATAAGAATGACCCCAATGAACTTTATAATATGTAATAAAGTTGTACAAGGAATGTGATTGGTTTTAAATTGAAAAAAATATCATTTTTCACTAGATAAGTCTAACAAAATCATACAAGATCATAGGGCATGACTATCTACGTTAGAGTGGGGTTTTTTGTGTATAGTTTCTTGATATAAGACAATATCACCACCTAAAAGTACATTTACAAGTCACAACTTGTATGTTTTCCAACTAACTCCATTAAATTTATGAATAATTTTTTATATAAAACCTGATATAGATATGCACTACACATACTGAAGCACAAATTAACCAATGTAAAGAAACTACACATATCATGCATAGGTCCTAATTTTTAGATTTTTAAATATTTTATTTTTTTATTTTTTAATATATTAAATTAAAAAATAAACATACTAACTAATGACTCCCAAAATAAAATAAAATTAATAGGCCTTGTATCTAGCATAGGAATGATGACCTCTTATGAATGGAAAGTATCATCCCATTGTGAAGTAAGTGGTCTCAAATCATAATCTGAAAATTGATCTAAATTTTTAACATAATTTCTATTATAATGATGATAATTTTTAGTTTCTTGGATATGTTTTGTATCATGGGGAACTCTATGACTCTTCAAAACCCATTGTGGACTATATTAAATTTTTATAGATGTCCTTTGTGAAAAACTCTTAATTCATTTTAATGAAAGTCTAGGATATGATGGAGTAGAGAGTATATGTATAGAATATGTTATAAATCTATGATTAAATGGATTTTATTTGATAGATATCTTTATGAAGTTGACCAGTTTATTTCAAATTTTATGATTAGGTTGAACCTTTATAGTTTACTCAACTAAAATATGGTATGAAGGTATAATATTATTTAGGTGTATAGGGTATTCATATGGAACACCATGAATTATGATGATCTCATTATCAAAAATATATTTAAAACATTTGTATACTATATAAGGAACTTCATGAAGATTCAAAATATAAGGACATCTAAATAGAATATCAATGACTCTTCCACTAGGTACTACTATAAATTTACTAACCATATGCTATACCAAATTATCAAGGTAATGTGTTATTCAAAATATAACCATAAATATGACTATTGAATCCTTTGATTACATTTTTTTTTCAAAATTATATCATGATTTTTGTTTCCAAGATGAGAGAGAAGTGTGATAGTCAACATATTCACATTTGAACTATTATAAACCATGACACTTTTTATATGTTGATGATTGGTGTAAGGTCAAATTAATAAAGAGTGTAAATTAACATAATTTTAAAATATCACATTCTCTCTAAATTTGATAAAAATTATATATAGCACTAAAACATGATATCTACCAATAATTCTAGTGAAAGGATGTTGAGCCTATATGATGATGATAAGTGGCTAGTGAAGGGTATGCATTGTATGTGTAATGATATAAATTATTTTCCTTATATGTATAGGTACATGTTAAAATCCTCATAAACAAAATTTCATTTCTCTGAACTTTCATGATCTCATTAGAATGATTTACTTTGTTCCTCAATTGCAATGTTCAACATATAGTATCGATATTCTCAAGCTTGATATCCTTCATAGGCATAAATATATTAAAATTAAACCTTAGGGACCATTAAAATCTATAATTATACCATTTATAAGTCTCTCACTAATCATCTCCACTCATTCCATTCACTCATTCATCTCCTTATCAAGAACTCACTCACTTTGATCACATTAGTCACTCTTTTCTTAACTTATCATACCAAATCTTGTCTTAGGTTTAATGAAGATAATATCCTACCATGGATGATTTATCTTGATCATAAAAAATTTTACTCATTCACCTTTAATCTCTCAGTAACTCTCTAATATCTCCTTATACACCACAACCTCATTGGTGACTCCATCTCCTTGTAGCCTTTTTTTTACATTTTCCCCTTGTTTGAACAGTTTACAAGTCTTATCTGACATATAAACCCATTTTAACCATCCTATATCTTTTTACATCTCTTCATAAATTTTCAATTTCTAACTCCATATATAGATAATATTTCCTTTGTAGGTACCTAACCGATTATCCTATTAACCCTCTATTCTCTTGCTCAAACCTAAAATCCATATTGTATGCTATATTACTAGAATAAAACCAATTTATTACTTTTGATTATACATAAATACAATTTATTACAAATTTTTGACCATTTACACTAGTTATAATGAAATTTATAATGTTTTTTGTTTAGAAACCCTAGCTAGTCAAATGTCTAGGCATGTGTATGGATGAGAGGGTTAAAATGAGACAAAAAGAGATATACCTAATTTAATGACCACAAAAAAAATTTAAAATTATTTTATTTACTATATAATTCTTTACAAATAGTTAATAGACCTCATTATAGCCTATTATGGCTTATAAGGATCAAAACAAAGAGTTCTACGTACTTTTACATGACTCTATAAGAGTTTCATGGGTTAGTTTGTCCTCAATATGTTCCAACGATATAATAGGGATATTATTATGAGATTTTATCCACTAAAATGTGTTAAAATTATTAAACTTAGTCACCATACTCTTTGTCCAAAATATACACACTCATTTCTTGCATTGGACTGAGTGAAAATAGGGGTTCTTGATGGTATACATAGGGTTTTCCTTAAACTATCTATAGATTGTATTTTACCAATTATAATTTCATTCCAATAAACTAAAATATATTCACATAAATCATTATCTATCTAAATACAATCCTCTCAATCAAAATCATGATCTAAACCTTAAGAAACATCAGCTTACCTTTTCATTCCTAACTGCCATAAATGTGTATAGGGTATATGAACAAAGTTTCCTTTTTTATAAGTTTATTCATTTAAAATAAAAAAAATTACATAAAAATTGAGTCTTAAATATCTAAAATTTATTTTGCATTATAAAATGCTATAAGTCTCTTCTTTCACAATATCCCCCAACTTCTTCAAAACATTATCACTCATGATTGTAACTTACACTCCATCGTTCAAACCAATAATTATACACAATATGATATGACTATGGAATCACATTAATTTTCATGGACACATAAATTAATTTACAAAAGTCTCTTCTTTCACAATATCCCCCAACTTCTTCAAAACATTTTCACTCATGATTGTAACTTACACTCCATCGTTCAAACCAATAATTATACACAATATGATATGACTATGGAATCACATTAATTTTCATGAAAACATAAATTAATAATATTCCAAAAAAATTAATATAATATTAAACATACACAAAACCACTTTACTTGATTCACATTAATCATCAACATTACAATTGCAGTCCAACATTATAATAATAGTCTAATAAATGGAATCTGCCACCTTTTTCTTGGAGAGGTTTATACAATATAATTTTATTGATCCCATTTATAATTTTATTATCTCTCTCCCTTATCTCCTACTCTCCTCCTCACATTGTACAACTATCTTCAACTTATTTCCTATACAACTTCTACATTGGTTTGGGTAGTTTCTATTAAGACTCCTTTTTATTGGCCAACTCAATGTATGAATGGCAATTACATTAATCAACATGAATATTTATTGTTACTACCTTAATGAATAAGGCACATTATATTCACCAAAAAAGCTTTACTTGAATTTTTTTACCCTTTAACAAATATTATCTCACCTAACCACTTGTTACTATGCTTATGGATCCTCTAGGCTTAGTTCTAGATTTTGAGTTTTCAAATTATCACTTTTAGAGGGAAAACTCAAATCACCTATAAATATCACTCCTAATTACTCAATAATTCTAAGAACATATATTTATGTTAAAATGTCCCTCACACACATTTACATCCCAATATGGATCAACTTTTACCTCTAACTAACACAATACTGTTCAACAACTCAAAATTGATGTTTGTATGCACATAATACTCCCCAAAAGGCATAAAATTTAGTGATAACTTATTTTTATTGCATTTAAATTAATTTATTTAGGATATTCCTTGTTAATCTTACTACTTCTCCATTATTTTTATTTTTTCCTTATTAGATCTTGTACTTATGCTTCTTTGCTTTGTCTATTCTACTTGTCAACTTTTCCTCTACCTCTATGAGGTGTACCAGCTATTAAAACTCTTTTTTTTATTCATGTTCTACATTTTCTAATTAATTTTTTCCTTCATCATCCTCTGTTGAAAAAAAATGGTTCTTACTCTTATTGATAACTCTTTTGCTATATACTTCTTCATTTTTTTCACTTGGTGCTTGTGTCTTTAGGTGTCTTAGCTTCTTGGCACTACTATTTATTTATGATAATGGACTCATAGGCATATATATATTTTTATTTTGATAAATATTGATTTATTTTTCTTCCTTTTCCTTACACTTTACCATTTCTTGATGTCTCTTTCATTGACATTGCTCATCTTTCAAGAATAATCTCTTAACAAATTCATTTTCAGCGTAATAAAATGTGATTTTTAATATTATTAAATTATTATTACCATGAAAATAAACTAATAAGACTATTATAACTTCACCAAATTAATATATTACCTTTTTGAATAGTTCATGCTTCAACTACTTGATAACTAGTTTGCTTATTTTTGACTTTGCTTTCACAAATCTTTATGCTTCCTTATGTTTCTCCATACCTAATTATTATTTGAGCTCATTCATAATATTATCCTATTATCCTTCACCTAATTATATCCATTTAAATGGATTTAAACTCTTCTCTAACATCTACATTTCTTATTTCAACATGAGATCATCCATCCCATCATCAACTTCATAAAATTTTGGACTATGTTGTTGTTCATTTTATTGAAGATTCTATCTATATCAATACATGCAACCATTATATATTCATTCTTCATCAATGATTCACCTTTATTTTCTTTGTAACTCTCACCTTGATACCCACTTATGCTCATTGATACTCTTTTCCATGATTTGTAGTCATTTTACATAATCACACTCATTGATTAAAATAAATCTTCATATTCATCATACACTATTTTCTTACCTTTCCACATGCTTATGATATTTTCATATTATTCATTTTGTTTTATCATGGAGTTAATCAACTACACCTTTAACTCTTTGGCTCCATTTACCTCCACCATGTTTTCTATTTACTTCTTGAATTTGTCATTTTTCTCTTTCTCTATGCCTTACTGAATTATACTTGATAGAGTATCTTTACGAACCCATTTCATTTTCTTCTCAATCTATTTTTTTAATTATACATGCTTTGATTTAAAATTTATTATTTCATCTCCTTCTTCATGCTTCTTGGTTTGATAACTTATCATGTGAACTTATTTCAATCTACCATTTCTCTTTGCCTCCATGTTTGTTCTTGTCTTTCACTTGTATTTTTTCCTTGCATGACCTCTTATTTGAGGTTACCCTTCTTCATGTCATCACTTGTTTTCTTGATCCACTTATGCCAAAAATAATCATTTCTTTGTAGCATCTTGAAGGTTTGTACTCTATTTTTCTTTCTTCTAATCTACATATTATCTTATTTATTTTCAAAATTCATAATCATAATCAATTATTAAGCACTTATTTACCTCCATATAGGACTGTTGCAAAAATATTTATTTATTCATAACCTACATTCATGTCTTATTGGTGTGACTTTCCTCTTACTACAGTCATAATGCATGTCAAAGTATCATAAAGTTCATCTTACACTTCATCTTTTGTATGTTGAGTTCCTTAATTGCTCACCATCTTGAACTCTAGAACCATTTCTCTTTACTTGTCTTCTTATTTCTTCTTAATGGATGATGTACTATGCCCATCCTTCACAATATTTAGTCCTTATCTTTATCCTTCATCAAACATTCCTTTATACCTACATACACAAACTCAAATGCAATGTTATAATATAAAATAAAATACCACATAGTCTCCATGAATGCCTCTTACATAGACATTCCTCTCTTCTTATTGTATTATCTCTCAAGTGATTCTCTTGTCACTTCTCTCTTCTTTCTATCCTCAATGATAACTCTTTTCTCAACCTCTTTATCTTATTTCTCCCTTGGAAACTCTTCAATATTCATACCTTCATGGGTTATACCCTCTCTTTTCTTCTCTTTCCTCAAGGCACTCATCTTATGCCTTCTCTCTCTCTCTTAAGTATCTCTAGTGGATACTTCACCCTCTTATTTACATTGTATCCAAGCCATTGGCTTCTTGGATCATTCATGAGATTCACCATAAGCTATATTTTCTTCAAACTCTACCCCAAACTCTCTTCTCATATCTCTTACTTCCTCTTCTACATCCATCTTCTCTCTCTTTTCCTTCACTTTATAGGCCTTGTTTAGACCACTCTCTTACAAATATACATACTTGCCTCTTAAATATGTCTTTTATATTTTCTTTTTCTCTATTATTTTGTATAGGACTTTTTTATCTTCCTTTACTCTCTCTTGGATTCTTTCCCTTTTTTCTATCTTAAGCTTATATGCTCTCTTCACTCTAACATCTCTACTCCTCTCTTGGATAACTTCAATTCCTCATTGGACTTTGGGGCTTTATATTCTCTTCACAAATCTAAAATTTGTCTATAATTACAATAATAGGTCACACATACACCACCTTATTTTCCCATAATATCCTAAAATGTCACTTCATGCATTCCTCATAGCAGTCTTTGCTAATTTCAAATCAACAAGCTTTAACAAATCAAAATAGAATGAAACTAAGATATTACCTTGCTCTGATACTAAATGATGTAGAGGTACATGGTAAAATCCTCATAATAAACATTTCATGTCTCTAAACTTCCTTGATTTCATTAAAATGCTTTACTTTATTCCTCAATTGTAATATCTAACCTATAGTCTTCATCTTCTCAAGCTTGATAGCATTCATATGCATAACTATATTCAAAATTAGCCTTAATAAATATTATAATATATCATTATACCATGTATAAGTCTCTCACTCATCATCTCCACTCATTTTATTCACTCATTCATCTCCTTATCAATAACTCACTCACTTTGCTCACACTAGTCACTCTTTTTTTATCTTAACATACCAAATCTTGTCTTAGGTTTCATGAAGATAATATCTTATCAGGGATGACTTATCTTGGGTATAAAATTTTTTAATCATTCCTCTTTAATCTCTCAATCACTCTCTAATATCTCGTTATACACCTCAACCTCATTAGTGAGTTTATCTCCTTATAGACCTTTTTTTACATTTTTACCTTGCTTGAATAGTCAGAAAGTATTCTCAAACATACAAACCCATATTTAGCAACACTATATCTTGTTACATGTTTCCATAGATTCTAAATTTCTAACTCCATATCTAGATAGTACTTCCTTTTTAGGTACCTAACCAATTAGGCCTATAATCCCTCTATACTCTTGCTCTAACCTCAAATCCATACCATATAGCATAGTAGAAGTATAAAACCACTTTATTGATTTTTTTTATACATAAATACAATTTATTAGAAAATTTTGACCATTTACACTAGTTAAAATGAAACTTATAGGTTTTTTGGTTTAGAAACCCTAATTAGTCAAATGTGCAAGACTTTGTATGATCAACAGGGGTAAAATGATACAAAAAGAGATATACCCCACTTAATAAACTTTATCCAACTTTAAAATTTCTTTTTTGATAATATCTTTCTTTAAAAATAGTTAAGAAACCTCATTAGACCCTATTATGGCTTATTAGGATTAAAACAAAGAATTTTGCATACTTTTAGATGACTATGTAAGGGTTTCAAGGGTTTGTTTGTCTTCTATAGGTTCCAAGGATATAATATGGATATTATTATGAGTTTTTATCCTTTAAAATATCTTAAAATTAATCAATTTAATCACCATACTCTTTCTCCAAAATATACACACTCATTTCTTGCATTGGACTGAGTGAAAATAGGTGTTCTTAATGATATATGTAGGGTTTTCCTTCAACTAATTGTAGATTGTATTTTATCAATTATAATTGAATTTAAATAAACTAATATATATTCCCATAAATAATTATCTATCCATAGACCATCCTCTCAATAAAAATCATGATCTAAACCTTAATAAACATCAACTTACCTTTTCATTCATAATTGTCATAAACATTTACAGGGTCTATGAATAAAGTTATCTTCTTCTATAAGTTTATCCATTCCAAATAACTACATCCATAAAAATATAATATAAATATCTCAAATGTATTTTTAATTATATTAATCTATAATTCTTTTCTTTCACAATCTCCCTCAACTTATTAAAAACATTCTCTCTCATGACTGTAACTTACAGTCCATTATTCAAACCTATAAATATATAAAATATGTTATGACTATGGCCTCATGGGAATTTTCATGGAAATATAAAGTAATAAAAATAAACAAACTTTAATATAAGAGTAAACACACACAAAACCACTTTCCTTCATTCACATGAATCATCAACATTTCAATTACAGTCCAACATTACAATAATAGTCCAAGAAATGGACTCTGCCACATTTTCTTGGAGAGGTTTATATAGTCTAATTTTCTTGCTCCCCTTTATAATTTTTGGATATCTCTCCCTTATCTCCTACTATCCTCCTCTCATACTATAAATACCTTAAACTTATTTCCCATCGAACTTCTACCTTGGTTTGGGTAGTTACTATTAAGACTCCTTTTCATTGGCCAACTCAACGTATGAGTGACAATTACATTAGTCAACATGAATCTTGATTGTTAGTACCTTAATTAATTAGACATGTTATGATTTTTAAACACTATTTACATTATTTTTTTTACCCTTAAACCAATATTGTCTCACCTAACCACTTCTTACTATGTTTGTGGGACCTCTAATCTTAGTTCTAGAATTTGAATTTTCAAATTGTAACTTTTGGAGGAAAAAATCTAAGAACCTATAAATCTCATTCCTAATGACTCAAAATTAATCTAAATATACAAATGGACATTATAATTTAACTCACAAACATTTACATCCCAAAATGGATCAACTTTGACCTCTAACTAACACAAGACTTTTCAATAAATAAAAAGTGATGTTTGTATACTTGATGCTCCTGCATCATTTTCTCTTGACCTATATTCTTAGGTAAATGATCACTAAATGTGCATTTTTATATTATCAATAATTTTTTCCTTTTTAATTTTTATATATGGATCTACATCAACAATGTTCACATATATAGAATATTAAAATGTATGTTTGAAACTAATGCACCTCTTGTAGTGTGTCTTATTGTTCTATGAAATTTACAAAAAGAATTGGAGAGGCTTACTCACATAAAATTCCTCAGTGTGAGTAATTAATATTAAGTTGCATTTCAATAAAAAATTTAACACTTTTTAGGGAGATTATGACATGTTAAAATTTCTCCTAGATGGAGTTGATAACATAATGTGCAAATTAGGTTTTGAAATTTCATTCACTATTTCGTTTTGATCATTATTATTTTCACCTGGTCTCACCTTGTATGTATTTTGCTCAAATTATTTACATGATAAGTGTGAAATGGATTGGTTTATTAATTTATGTTACTCATTTTTAATAATTTAACCTATTTTTCATTAACCATGTGACATAAATCTATGAATTATAGAGACTTAGTAAACATTTTATATTCATCTAGAGGTGAAAGCAAGCTTTGTTTGAATATGTCTTAAAATTATTTATCTACTAGAGGATTTAGTGTGTTATATAGCATGGTATTATACCATAATACATACCTATGATAGGCTCATTGTATTATTGTTTTATCTAACTAATTTGGGCATCTTAAATATTTTAGCTTGTATTCATTGAGGAATATTCAAGGAATTGTTTTCCAAAGGATTGAATTCATGTCCTACTATGTGATTTGATACATCTAAAACCAATATGAGATCATACCATTTCATAAATTTAGGTAAAAACTTGGTCAACATCATATCATTGGAAGTGTATTTTAAGAATGTTGTGTGAAATGATCTCAAATGTTACTCAAGGTCACATTTTCCATCATATAATGTAAGTTTAAGTGTCACAAAACTAGTCAATAATAGATATACCAAAATATGTTTAACCAATTGAGCACAAAATAGAGTCTATGAATTTATTTCTTGATTATGTTTCAAATCACTTTGTTCCAATTTAAATACCTTAATATGTAGAGCTAGAACATTATGAAGAAAGGATTGTGGATCATGAATAAATGTGTGATAGCCAATGGTGTTATCGTAAATGACTAAGTAGGAATTGGCATGTTGATCTACTGAAACCCTTAAGTTTCCCCCATAGTTTATGTTGTTATACAAGTTATATCTAATGGTGTAAATGAAGACAAATATCCAATATTAGTGGAACTTTCAAACCATTGGCCATAAAATTATTTTTTAATTTTTTCTTTAACTATTTTTTTAAACACATCTTGTACATATTTATTCTTTGTGAGGTATCCCTTTAAATTTATTTCATGTATGTATTCATATATATTAAATTATCTTACAATTAATTTAAATATGGAAATGTTCAAATTGAGTACAACTTACTCTAGCACTCCATTTAAATAATGAGAAATAGCTTTCTTAGATTGAATAAAATAAGAAATAGAAACATGGAAGATTATTGTTAACAAAAAATTTACCAAATTTGAAAACCTTGATACAAAAATTGGAAATAAAAAAATAAACCCTTGGAAAATATATGGTTAGGGTTTTTAATATTCAATCAATATATGAGTTCACCAATACATTTTATCAAAATTTATTATTAGGGGATAAATCTAATATAATATAGACAAATGGTTGTGTAAAATCAGAATTTATAAAATATGAAATAAATCACATAATAATTATTTGTAACTTACTACGTATAGAATGATGTTAAAAATGGAAAGTACCAAGAAGAATAACTAAGATGCATCGAGTATACAAGGTTGCGATAAAAATTATGAAACTAACTATATCATTATGTAAGGTCACTTTTAATTAGAAACAAAGATCTACAAATGACTATGATAAGGTCATGTTATTTTGAAATGGCCATCATGCACTATCATATGTAGGGTGAACTAATTTGTAATAAATTTTTTCCCTCTGTTTGAAATCTAAAAATCATGCATTTAATTTTAGGTCTTTTGTGACTGTTCATGACCTTTCGATACAATACATAAGTCAATGTGTACCTTATTTTTCAATTCAAAAAATAAGTCAATAGACTATCAATAATAATAAAATAAATGGGAAAAGGGGCGTATTTGTTAAATTTATGCTTGTTATCATCATCCCTTGTGTTGAAAGATGCATACATACCTATATTCAAAAGAGGGATCAAACTCTATGTAGCTCTCCCATGTTACAATGGTGCGCATGGAATTGTTATGTAATGATATATGTTGATGTAATATTAATGTAATTAAGTGCTTAAACAATGGCTTATATCTATCAAGGTGTATTCAAAATTATCTTAGGGTAACTTGGGATGTGTGGACTCATAATTTGGAAGAATATGTGTTTTATTTTCAATGTGGTGTTAGATATTATGGCATTTTTCAATTACAGGAGCATCTTTCCATCTAGGGAAAAATAGATGAAAAAATATGGATTTATAGTGTGTTTATATTTAAAAATCCTTAGCTGGGACTTGAAAAAACAATGAGACCACCTATTTTATGAATTATAATATTATAAATTGGCATTTATTTAGTGGGAGGGAATGAATGATAGATTTGTACACTATAGATGAGTGAGATAGTCCTTACAAAGAGGCATTTTATAAGGAACAAAGATAACTAAAATAGAAATGAGGATTATTCTAATAATAATTTTAGGCTACTTATTGATGGGCCCCAGAAATGTCATGTTATCTTCCTCATCTATCACTCGCATCCTTATTGTTTTCCATACTTTCTCATAAAGTTTTTGTCCTCAAAGAGCCATAATATTGTAAATAGAATTATGTTTCCATACTTTCTAAATAGTTATAATTATGTATTGGAACTAAATATGTGATAGTTATATTCTACTATAGGAATATTTTTATATATTATGTTTTAATATGTTTTGTATAAATAGATATATAACATAGAACATCCTATAGCAAAGGAATCTCATCACACAAACATATCCTATAGCCATTGCATGACCAAAACTACAGATGAATCAATTTTGATTCTTCTCTCAACTAACTTGAAAAAATAACCATAACCTCCATTGAGATCATTAAGGATGTGGTTGAATAATGAAATATCTTTGTTTATCCTACAACAATGTTACAAAATTCACATGAAAAACAACTTTAGCTATAAGAGCCAATTTTAGTTATCTTAAGTCAAATGTTTCTTAGATTAGAATATATATTATTTTATATAAAATAATCTCCTCTATGGTATATATATTTAATAAAATGGTTTATAAATTATTATACATTGATTAGATAATTATTGAGAGTATGTTTTATCAAGCAGTTATTATTTTAATTTCCTACAGTAATTCATTGTTGCATTTTTTTAATATGAACAAGCATTTTTGAGTTCAATTTAGTGTTTTGAGAGGAAGGACTGAAGATTGAGCTGGAAGGAGTAAGGGATCCCTTTTGAATCCTTGCATCAACAATCCAACCCATTTAATAGCTAAGCATGTTATTTGGTTTCTTTCTGCATTGTCTGTTTTATTTCTGAATTATGTGATTTGCATTCTTGCTTAGAATTATTTAAGGAAGATTCCAATGTGTAATAATTTATTTCATAGCATCATTTTCATGTTTAATTCTAATCATTACATTTACTGCATGACTTTAACATCTTATAATACAATTATAATATTGAGTGTGCACATATAGTGACATCATACCATCAAGTCTACGTCCTCAGATTGACATTTAAATGAAGCATAAGGTACAAGTCTATGGTAACTATCATTGTTCATTATGTTTAAGAGAAGTATATCTGATTATGAATCAACTTCTATTCACTTATAATGAATAATAGGAACATCATGTATCATAATTTCTTAAGAGTAAAGGTCATTTGCATAGAAGTATAAGAATGGTAGTTTAGAACCATGTAATTGGGAATTATCTATGTTTGTATAAGAGGATGGTCTTAAGTGAATTGTTTTAAAAATAATTTTTAACTTATGTGTCTTCACATACCCTTGTGGTAGAATGTATGATATGAGTAAATAGTAGGACATTTGTAAGATATGTAGTTCACAATGTTAGAAAGGTCATAGATAGATATATCCCATGATAATATAACCTGTAGAATAATATGCCCCTAACATAGACATGTCCACTGGGTATAATGGAATATGACATCTAATAATCCATGTAGGATATATATGTCTTAGATCACACTCACATACCCCATGGAGTGCATCTGAATGAAAAATAATATGTTATTTGTAAATTATATGATAAATAAAATATCTAAAAAAGTAAAATATAATCCATATAATGGTTGGGTCCCTATTTTTATTTTTAAATATATTTTTTATTTTTTTTACATTTTAAATAAATAAATCATTTGGTATTGTTTACATTTTTTATATTTTTTGACATATTTGAATGGATTTGTATTTTTGACATCTTTAAATTTTTTTTGAGTGTGCAAAATGTAAAATTAAATAACCAATGAGCCTAGCAATAGGATGACTATAATGCATGTCTATATCATAGAAAGAGAGGGTGACTTTCCATAATTGAAAATTGATACATGTAGATGAATCTAAATCAAAAAATGAGGTGGGTGTTGTCATTTAATTGTCTTGATCATTGCTCATATAATATTATGTATGATGTGTAGCTCTAGAATGTGTATGACTTGGTGTATTTTATTTTATAGTAGGAAAAGGTTTCATATCTTGTTTTGAGTGTGGCACACTGTGAACTATACATGGTACTTCCTTAATATGCACTTTAGAGGATGAAGATATTTCTAAAATAGGAATAAATTTATGATCTGAAGCTCGTTGTTCAAGATGGTATACTAATATCTTATAAACTAAATTTATATAAATATCCCACATAAGTTGAATAATTGTCTCTACACTATGCTCTTTATTAATTATAGTAACCATCTACATTAATGATGAGGAAGGTGGAATAGATACCATTAATATTAAATCATACTCATATTGAATTACATGAAACTTTAACCACCTGATTACAAATTATATATTTTAGACATTGATGTAATATTGATGGAACTACTTAGAGATTATGTATCCAAGGGTGACCTAATAACACTTCAAATACCCATGTGATTTATAATATTAAAAATGGTGTAATCAATGTTCTGAAATCAATCGAAATTGGTGGCACTATATGCCTATGATATTATTTGACCACTTTTATGTGTGTTTTAAATTATACTTTGTATATTCAATAGTACAAATAAGTGTCATTGTACATCTTTTTCACTTGACCCATTGTCACACTATGTATGGGATGATTTTATATAAGTTCAAATAAATAATATATGTCTATTTGAATCATCATTAATGATCTAACTATCACAAAAAATGATCATAAGAGACAGTGGTAATTCAAATTTAATTAGACAAATAATACCATCTATTGTATGTCCATATGTTGAAGGAGGAGGATGTGCATCATATACATGGTATTATTCTTAATTATTTAACATTTTTTCTATGCCATGGTTTAAAAATGGATTATTAAATATAATTAAATTTGTATTGTCATTTTGTAGCTATCTAGCCTCTTATGTGGATTTGATTAGCTTAATATTATTTTCATTAATAATATATTTTATCTTATGTGTTACACTATAACACTTATTTAAAAAATGTCTAATACATTTGTGATAGTTACAAAATGCATTATTAGGAAATATTTTATGGTGAGGATTAGTCATATCAACCTATAATAGTTAAGGAAGAAACATGAGATTGTAATCAAAAAAATTTGAAACAAGACATGAGAATGTGATGGTATACATGTGATGATTACCTTCTTGGTTAATTTTCCAACTAAGGATTATTCATTGATTATGATATTGCTTGGATTATTAATTTTTATTTTCATTATATTTTACCTTGTCAATTGGTTTTATTTTAAATTTAGTGTTTGAAATATTTAGAGAATTTCATGCATACTTAGGTTTGTTCAAATTTGTGAGCTTAACTTCTTGTTATTTAACTATATGGTATAACTCATAAAAATATTTGAATATTTAAAGTATGATAGACTAATGAATTATCTTATATCTCATTTTCTTCCATATAAATGGTCATCTTAGATAACTTAGTTTTGTATTTAATAGCATACTCACTTATTAGCTCATTGGACCCTTTATTGAGTTTATAAATTTGTGCATAAGATTATTTTTCAAATATATTAATAGATAAGAGGGATAATAAGTAATATATCAAAGGGTTGAATGATCTAATTGATGGGATAATAATATCATAGAATCATCACAAGGCATATTTTATAAGGATTCATGAAAATATCTTGTTTAATAAGTTTTCATTATAAGCATAGTCAAAACATGTTGCATGAAATCATCAAAAATGTTGTTCAAGATCACCTTGACCTTTATAGTGTGGTAGTTTAGGAGAAAAAAATCTTATTATTAATTAGAAATATGTTATATAAGGTAACAAATAACTATGAATAAAAATATGGGAATCCACTAAGTGTATATCTAGAGACACCTTGGTCTAATTTCGAAACCTTAGCACATAAGGTTACAATAATATGATGAAGGTAATATGCATTACATGAGATAAATAATGGACCATCCATATTAATAAAAGCATATGTTTATAATTTATATGAATAAATAGGCATATTAATGTATTTCAAGTATTGTAATTCCCCCATACTTTTGGATGATATCACATATGTAATTGGAGGTGTCGATATAGAAATAAAATAAATAATAGAAACTTTAAAAACTAAAGTGCAATCATTAACTTGATGAAAATAAAAGAGAGATGGTGTTATTCTTTCAATATAGATACTCGAGGAATTTTATTTTATTTTAACTCTTAAAATGTATAGTAATATGTAAATATTATATGGATTTATGTTGAGGTATTTAGTGAATTATTTATCACTAATTTCATTTAATTTCTCTATAATAACTTTATCAATCTCAATGGTCACAATAAGTCATCAATAGGGTACATAATATGCATTGTAAAATTTGAAATTTTAAAATTTTATTGTTCCCAAATCATATGTTATTTTATAAAAAAAAATATTGATGGTAATTGTAGCTTATGATAATTATGGCATGACATAATATTACATAAAGATGAGTTGAGGGATGTTTGAAATCGTAATTAGTCATTTTAGCATTTTTGTGATATTTTAATTTGATTAATGAAAATATATAATGAATCCAAATAAGACCTTTGAATGTAATATATAATGGGATAATAAACTTAAGTAGCTATATATTTTTAAAATTTGAGTTTGTAAACTAGATAAGGTGTGTTTTATATTTTGGCAGTCAGATATATGAGTCATACTCATATAATGAATAAGGTCTTAATGGTAATTGACTATGGATGATTCTATACTCCCATGGACACACTATATTATGTCTAAGGTGCATTATGAATAATTTTAAGGGGCTAACATCTTATTATTCCACTATAAAACCAAATGATTGAAATGCTTCCTATTGATGAAAATATTAAAACCTTGGTTTTTATTGATATAATATGAGGTATATGGAAACTAAAGTCTATGTATAGTGTTATCTAAGATTTTTAGTGTTGCTTGATTACCTCTCCACCATGGCTTAGATAAAAATAATGACCAATTTTACCATAACAATAGCTCCTTTGAGTTTTACAACTATTTGAACACAATTAAAGAAAGAAACATAATTGAAAGAAAATAGAAGGAAATATTTTCTTACATGGAAAACATGGTTTTGACTTAAACCCCTTATGTCAAGGAGAAAACCTATAATAACACTCAATCAAATCCTTAGAGGTACAATAATATTTATCTTTGGTGTATGAGAATAATTATTTTAGTTGAAACCTTAGAATAAAAATAAAAAAAATTAATTTCCAAAAAATGTTCATGTTAACAAATATGGGTGTGAATATATGAGGTTTACCAATATGTTTTACTCTATTTTTTATTTAATATTTTTAATAGGTGTAAAAATTGATAGATCTATTCATATTATAATATGTGATACTTAATCATTAATCTAAATGTAAAAAAAAATAATAATAATAATTGAAATTGATGATATGTGGTATATGCTTAAAATAATAAGTATAAACAAGAATAAGATACGTAGATTTTTTTAGTTTATATTTGATTATAACTAATGTATGAAAATTAAAATAAGGATTATAAAAACATATGAAATTTTAGATCAAAGTAAGGGTTTTTTGTTATTTTTGTACAGGTTCACACTTCATAGACAAAAATATTGGCTGGTTGGGTCTATAGTCTATGAACTTATTTTTTATTACTATGAATAAATTATGATTTTTATGCCACATATGCATGTGTCTTATGATAAGGATGAGAGAGATATAATCCTATAAATAATAAGGTCAAGTTTCATGGGTTTAAATTAATCTAATCACTACCCTTGATGATTAACCATTTCATAAGTATTTAGATACTCCAAAGATGGAATCAAACAACACAATTCTCCCACCTAGAGTGATTGTGTATTTTTGCTCCTTGAATCCATCTATGAAACTTAAAATTTGGATTTAATACTTGAAAATGTTATCTCTTTACATTATTTATGATGGGTTAGACATGATTATTTACTTGTCAAGTGATTTTTGACTTGATTATTTTTTATAAAGGAGTATATATCTAACTAATACAAATAGATGAGTAAATAAGAATCCTTAATATAATCAATAAATAAAATTGACTGATTAGAACTTCTTATTTATATAAATATTCTAAAATTATAATGTACTAATAAATGTATGAATTATATCATACTCAAATTTATAGGACTAAAATGGTGACTATGAAACTGACTATGATGATGTATGACGTAACTATGAATTAGGAATAGGGATCCACGTTATTATGGGATAAGGTCATACTATTTGGATTATATGGAAAAACAATGTTATTTTTAGGTTGATGACATAATTTAAGGTTTTTTATGCATATATGTAAATTATTATCAATGTGACTTCACCTGTAGATCATGTGTGTACATATAAATATATTTAATTCCCTAAAGGAACTGATGTGTGCCTTATTGTTCACTTTAAAACCTAGCTGAATGAGAAGATGGGGAAATTGATTCAAATAAGAATAATGAGGTAGGGTTTGGGGTTTTAGTTCACCTCAGCATGTCATTTGTTGAGCATTTCCTATATTTCAATACTCTGAAGATGGATCAAACTACATATAGTTTTCCCATGCTATGGTGGTCTTTGTACAATACTTTTGAAATGTTATATATTACTAAAATCCTAGTGTGATTAAGGGACTATACTAATAGATTGTGACCTTGTTGTTGTATTGACACTTATCTCATGTCTAGTTTGGATATATGTACATATAATTGGGAAGAATATTTACTTTCCTCTCAATGTGTAGTTAGGATATTCTATATTTTGTAATCGTCAAAACCTCTTGCCATGTACTAGATTAATGGGTATAAAATGTTATTATATACTAGATGTTTGGGATTTCATATAATTTGGATTTATAAATGTGTGAAATGACCTATTGATATGAAATATAATTTTCTAAATCATTTTCTAATTAGTGGGAGGGAAAACCAACATATTCAGAGACAACTATCGTACAGGATTGTCATATAGGAGTGGTTTTGACTGAAGAATAGAGATAACTAAACATTAATTATCATTTATTCAAACATTTAGTTTGGGATAATTTTAATGAGGAACATGAAAATTCAATACATGAATTATCTAAATATAGACTATCATCTACATAGAATTATAGGAATAATATTTTGAAACCATAGAATTGAGCATAAGTTGAGTGGGGATAAGGATTTGTCAAAAGTGCATTGCTATAGAATTAAATGTTAATTTTAGTTTCTATTTATTCCCTCCCACATTTCCATTTTATTCTTTTAATGTAATAAAATTTAAATTACTAGATTAAAATGAAGAGTGTTATACTTGAGCTTACCTGTGAATAATTATTTTGAATTCAGATCACATGTTGAACTATGCTTCATGAAATGTTGTAATTATACATGTTTAAATAAGTAATTATTAGGGATAAAAATATTAAATTAAATATATAAAACTTATATATATAATAAAAAGGAATGAATTCATAGTATCATGTATGTGAATCATTGCATTTTTATACCTCAAAAATGGTGACTTAGAGAGGATGGAACCATTAGAGATTTATTTGTTCAAAAATTTGGATTGGATTGTGCATATAACAAACCTCATTATTAGGATAATTATGAACTTGGTTCATCATCATAAAACTCAAGGTAGTGTGGTATATTAGAACCCTTGTGATGCAAGAACATCCTTCATAAGATGACATGTTTTGAGTCTGTATGAAAAAATTGTTATTTGGTAAATTTTTTTATGGTTAATTATGTGTTTTATAGGATTTAATAATATTAGGGTACACTTTTTAATGTTTTCCAAGTGTCTATAGGTGACTAGATAGGTTATAATTTCAAATTGGCACTTTCCCACCAATTTTTACAATTCAAATTTATTAATTTGTCAAGCATGGTTTAGGAGTTTTGTGAACATTTAATGAGTCATCAAGGTGTCAAATTATTTTTGAGACTAATTTAAGACACCATGTTTCCATTCATAGGTTTTTAATCTAAACTTGTACCAAAAATCAAGTTTGATATTTGTGTCAAGGTGCACACTCGCTTGTTAGTGACCATTGGAAAGTCCATAGGTAGTTAGGGTGGTTATAGTTAATACCAAACTGGTATTTTTTTATTTTATAGTAATTTTTTATGATTAATTCATGTATTATATGGTTGAATAGCTATTAAATAATGGATGGGTTCTCTAAATTTTGAATATAAGTGTTTGCAACTTTCTTTTCTTTATATGCACATGAAGAATTATAGTGATAAAATGCTCAATGAAGTAAGATCCAATATTGATATGATTTTGATTATTGAAAAGGAAATATTTAGGTTATTATTTTTATTTAATGTGTTTGAGTAATTAATCTTCTTATTTTCATGTCACTTTTCTTAGAAGATAATACAAACCTGTTGAATGATGTTTACATAGACAATCAAAATATAGTGTTATAAAGAGGTATATCATAGGTGTTAAAGGGGTTGTTTAATGATTTAAAAAGGTGTGTAGAGTTTTAAAAATAAATATAAATCCTTATAAAAATTTTATATTTATTTTTTAATTCTAAACCCTCAATACATTTGCTCTTAGCCCCTATAAATTATGTCTGCACACATAGTATAACAAAGAACACAAGATATTTGTTGAATAGAGGCATTATGAAATGATCCATTTATTGGAATATTAAAATTTTATAAAAATATTATTTAATTTTAACATATATTTTAATCCATTTTTATTTCACAAAACCTCAAACTAATTGCTCTTAGGTTCACACAGACTCAGTTAACCCTGAACTAGGGTTTCAAGTTAAAAATTCATCTAACAAGAGTTTTAATTGATATAATTTTATAAAATTTTGTATTTTTATTGTTTGTAATTTATATTAATATATTATTAAGGTTTTTTATTATTTATTTATTTAAAATTATGATTAAAATTTACTAGGTGTAGTGCATGGTAGTGAACGCATAATTAGGCCTATATAAAACACTAAATAATTCTAGAAAACTATCTTCCATGTAGAGTTTAGTTTTTAAAATTAATATAGAGATGGAAAATTATATAGGGTGTTATTAAATTTCCATAGGTTTTCATAAATATTATATACATGACTGTACAGAAGGAAAAGGGCTAAAAAGGCTACAAGGACTATGCACCGAGAAGGAAGAAGTTATATAGGTTGTGAAAGAAATGTTAAGGTTTTTTTAAAATGAAATAATGGGTCCAATTAGACTCTTATTATAATTATGGATATCCTAATAACCATTAAAAATATTATAAATCATTGATTCATTGAATGATGTAGTGAACCTACTAACATGTGTTTAAAGAGTGACATATTGAAACAAGGCATAAGAGTGAGTTACCAATTAGTTTTCCTCTCCATAATTTATTATCAGATAATATGATATATTGGGATGATATATATGACACATTTAAATTATAGGTAAATAATAATTAATATCCCAAATAAGGTTACAATCAATTGATGGAGTAGTTGTTGAGGTAAAGAACTTGCATACAAGGTTGCAAGCCATGGAGTTGGCTCAAAGAAGAGAAATGAAAAGAGGTGATGTAAGTGAGGGATATTATGATGTTACTCATGAATATTAAAAATATCAAGGATATTAATGTAGAGTGGAAGAGAGGTTCATTAGAGCAGTCCTTGGAGTGACATCGAAACCCAAGATGGAGGTGCCCATGTGTGAGGGCAGTCTTAATGTGGAAGAGCTAGTTGATTGGATCACATCCATGGATAATAAATTTTATTATTAATATGTTAATGAGATAATTAAGATAAATTTTTAAATAGCAAGGCTGAGGGGTCATGCATCCTTAGGGTGGGATGGCATACAAGAAGAAAGAAGAAGGGGAAAATAGAAGATAAGGTTATGGGATAGAATGGTGGCCAAGGTGAAAGGAAAAATCATGCATAAATAATATCATACCCACTTGTTTATGAGGATGAAAATTTTGAGGCAAAAGGATATCTTTGTGAAAAATTACATAGAAAAATTCTGCAAGCTCACTATCCAAGCAAGACACATAGAGGAGGATGCATAAAAAGTTTCTAGATATGTTAATGGAATAAAGTTTATAATTAAAGATGAGATTAGTATTTTGTCACCAATAATAGTTGAGGAGGCATATAAATATCAATTTAGGGTAGAGGAAAAGTTTTCTATAAGTTTAAGTCAATAAAATATAGTTAGAGGTGGTAGAAGCTACAGAGGTAGAGGCCAATGCTAAGGAATAGGACAACCATGTAATAGAAGTCAATGGAAAATTTATAATACAAAGGTTGGAAGTAGTTATGAGAGTTGAATTACATAAATTATAGTTGGATATGGATATATAGGTGGAATATCATATGGTAGAGGAATAGGTAAGAATTGGTTTTCAGGAAATTGCTTCAAGTGCAACAAATTTGTTTGGCATAGGTCATATGAGTGTCCTGAAGACATTCAAATAGGCAGATCTTGGAGTGAGAGTATAAAACAAGAGGTTTATAAATAATATGAGAGTATATATTCCTTTCCAAAATATGTGTAAAAACATAAAACATGGGATAATTTTTTGATGAGGAGAGTTCTCTTGAAGACTAGCCATGAGGAGAGAGAACCATCATAGAGAAAGTTATTATTCAAGACCATGTGCAAGAGAAAAGGTAAGTGTTATAAATTCATAGTTGATAGTGGTAGTATGTATAATTTTTTGTATTATTTTATGGTGTATAAACTATGTTTAGAAATTAATAAGCATCCAAGTCCACACAAAGTATACTAGATTTAAAACAGTCACCAAGTTCTAGTGAATGAACAATACTATGTAGACTTATACATAGGTGGATATAAGGAAATAATATTTTGTGATTTAATTCACATTTATTCATTGCATATAATCCTTTTTATACCATTTCAATATGATAAGATGGATATGCATGATGGGAGAGAGAACACTTACACCATTGATAAGGATGGAAGCAAACACACACTAAACCCATTGAAAGATAGTCAAAGCATGGAAGGAGATAACAAGTAAAAGTAGTGTCATGATGTTTGAAGAGAATTAATACTTTCCAAAATAATTAAATTGTAGCAAGGAGGAAAATAGCATGATATTTGAAAATAAGAAGCAAGGTGAATACAATGTAGAACAAGTTATCGAATAAATAGGAGAGTAAGGTGAAATAGTTACCAAGTGTTATGAGGAGTTGATTTAAAGAAACAAAGAGAGGTTACAGTCAAACCAATAGGAATATTTATTCTCAAATGAACATTTGGAAGAGTTTTTTTTCAAACTTATCTTGTCACTTATCCCTCATACAAATTTTGGAGTATCTAGATAACTTTGTTGATAAGGTTGGCATGTTGTGAGAGTTAGGTGAGGGTAATGAAGTGACTAATTAAATGGAAATTTAATAGTAACTAGGTAGTAATAATTAGGTTAAGAGTATTATGGGCAGGAAGATGAAACCATTAGTAGTCATCCAATAGGCAACAAATCCAAGCATAGATAAGACAAGCATGCAAATCTAAGAGTGTGGTTTTAAAAAAGACAAGTAGGAGATTTTTATGATTTAATTGTGTGTTCCATATGTATTATTTTTATAGTAAAACACTAAGATTCTAGAAAATATCAGGTTAGATATCAACATTCAGAGAGGTAACCTCAAAAGAGGAAGTAAGGTGGCATTGGTCAAAGAATAAGAAGGTATGTGTGTCACTCATAGGGCTTGGGATATATGAGGATTAAAATTTCATATATGGAGTGAAAATTATAAATATATACTAATCAGGAGGTCAAAATAGGTTGGAAAAACTTTCATGGAATGTTTCTTTTGCCACTCAGTAGTATGATGCAAGAACATCCTTCATAAGATGCCATGTTTTGAGATTGTATGAGAAAATCATGATTTGGTAGACTTTTTTATGGTAAATTAAGTGTTTTATATGTGTTAATATTCTTATGTTACACTTTGTAATTTTTTCCAAGTGTCTATAGGTGTCTAGGTAGGTTATAATTTCATATTGGCACTTTTCGACCAATTTTCACAATTCAAAATTTTGAATTTGTCAAGCATGGTTTAGGAGTTTTGTGAACATTGAAGGAGTAATAAATGTGTTAAATTATTTTTTAGACATATTTTAGACACAATTTATCTAAACATGGGTTTTAATTCACACTTGTACAAAAAATGAAGTTTGATATTTGTGTCAAGGTGCAAACTTGCTTATTAATGACCATTGGAAGGTCCATAGGTGGTTAGGGTGGTTATATTTACTAAAAAACTAGTAAATTTTTGGTTTTTAGTTAGTTTTTAATATTATTTAATTTATTATAGTGTTAAATCTCAAATATATAATGTATGGAATCTCTTAATTTTGAAGAGAAGTGTCTACAACTCTATTTTCCTATATATGCACATGAAGAATGACATTGTTTAGAATGCTCAATGAAGAAAGATCAAATATTGATATGATTTTTATGTTTTAAATGGAAATGGTGAGCTTATTATTATTTATTTAATTTTTTTATTAATTAATTTACTTATTTTCATGTCACTTTTCCTATAAAATAATAGAGACTTGTTAAATGATGCATACATAGATAGTCAACATACATAGTGTTATAAAGAGGTGTAGCAAAGGTGTGAAAGGGTTAGTTAATTATTAAAAAATGTGTGTGGAGTTATAAAAATAAATATAAATCCTTCATATATTTTTTTAAAAAATAATTAATTCTAAACCCTCAATACTTTTGCACTCGACCGCTATAGACTATGTTTGCTCACACAGTATAACAAAAAACACAAGATATTTATTAAACAAAGGCATTGTGACGTGGACTCATTGCTTTAAAAAAGTGTATTGAGTTGTGTAAAATATTATTTAATTTTCACAAATATTTTAATCCCTTGTTAATTCATAAAACCTCAAACTAATTGCTCTTGGGTTCACACATGCTCAGTTAACCCTGAACTAGGGTTTCGAGTTAAAAATTCATCTAACAAGTGTTTTACTTGATGGAATTTGATCAAAGTTTTTATTTTGATAGTTTATAATATATATATATATATATATATATATATATATATATATATATTTGGATTATTTAGGTAGGGAAATATACTTCTAGAAGCGACTGCGTGTAGTGTAAGGTAGTGAAGGCCTCATTAGGCCTATATATAACACTAAAAATGGCTATAAAAGTATCTTCCAAGGAAATTTTATTGCTGAAACTTCATAGAGAGATGGAAAATGATAGAGTGTGTCATTAAATTTCAATATTTTTTCATAACTAGTCCATACAGGACCATATAGAAAGAAAAGGCCTAAAAAAGGCTACAAGGATTGTGTACCAAGAAGGAAGAAGTTATATAGGTTATGAGAGAAGTGTTGAGGGGTTTTTCCAATGAAATGTGTGGTGTAATTAGAATCTTATGAGAATTATTAATATCTTAGTAACCATTAAACAATATAATAAACCTTTGAGTCATTAAATGAGATAGTGAACCTAAGAACCTGTGTTCAAAGAGTGGTATATTGAAACAAGGCATAAGAGTGAGTTGTCAATTGGTTTTACTCTACATCACCTTGTATGGATTAAAATATATCATTATTATCCAAAAATAAGTGTAAATTATTTATTCATCTATTGTAGTCATAAAAATATTCAATTAATGCAAAACTAGTGCAAATTTAATAAGAACCAATTCTGGCATATACAACATAGAGAGTGACATAGATTTACAATCCTTTTATGGAAATTGGTACAAAAATTTGATCAATAAAGTCATAATTTATAATGAACATGCTCCCAATCTAATATATAAGTATATTGATTATGATAAAAAAAATTTAAATCATGTGTATCATTTTGAAACACATGCCATGCATGATGTCCAAAATTTGAGTGAAATCTATAATACTCATGTGTATAAATATGAAATTATTTGTAGGTAATCATCAAAAACTATTATATATATTATTATGATTTTAGTATTTCATAAGAAAATTATTTTTGATTTGGAGGATGAATTCCACTATTTTAGATAATAATGGACTACGATGTTGTCTAAATGGTGTGGTGTTATCTAAATGTACTTTCTAGGAAAAATATATTATGTATTGTGATCAAATGAGTAAGTATTGTTACTTTATTTTATGTAGTGGACTAATTCAGCTTATTCTCTACGAGAATTCACTATATATTCCCCCTCTTTTGAGGGGAGTTATAAAGTCTAAAAAATAAATAATCTCAAAATTAAAATTTATGTGAATGATGTTATGTAAATATTGAAATATAGAGTAATAATGATATCAATGGAGATAATGGAATCATATTGATAATAAAATCAAAATAGTGATGCATGATAAATTTAAATCCATGTATACATAGTGTTATGTCTAGATAGATGTTATAAATATGGCACATAGTAAATAATGATCATATACGTAATATATGAAACTAATATATAACTAATACAATAATAGGCATGATTTATATCAAGGAATAAAAACACTAGGGAGATGCATGATATCCATTATGAAATCAAAGGACTGAGAAAAAAGTAACATTCAACTAATGACATGTTCAAAAATCCACAATCAAGAGATATTAATACATACAAACACGAATAAAAAACCAAACATGATAAACATGCATGAATAAGTGGAATCGATATACATAAGTAAATTTTAAAGTCATAATATATAGTAAATTTGGTACCCATTGAGATACCAATTTGAAATCAATTCAGGAAATTATGAATAATTTTTATAATATAACATACTTTAGTAGGAAGAAAAGGGACAGTCATAGAAAAATATAACATGTCTAAAATATTCTACGAGAGAGTAAGTTGTGATTATAAAAATTAGAAGTCATGCAAATATTTTTTATATAATAAATAAAATCATGTGTTTACTATGACAAGTCTGCTAGAATTGGAGAAGAGCACATTGTGTGACTATCTGGAAATGTGCAATTTTGCTTATGTAATATTTATGGGATTGAGATAGTATCACCAACTACAATTGCATCTAAAAATGATGAATTGTAAGTTCCAAAACTCATTAAACAACACTTTTGAAATTTATTTTAAATAAAACCAAATATATAAAAGTGATGCATATATTGAATTATATATCAACTAATGTAAATGAACTACATATATCATGCATAGGTCCTTATTTTTACAAATTTTTAAATATTTTATTTGCTTGTATTTTCAAATATATAGAACTAAAAAGGTAATAAACTAACCAATTAATCCTACAATATCCTCATAATCAATATGTCAAATATCTAAAATAGAAAGGATGACCTCTCATGAATGGAAAGTAGTATGTTGTTGTGAAGTATCTAGTCTCAACTCGAAATATTAAAATTGATTTGACTCTATAACATAAGTTTCATTTTTTATGATGATCATATGTAGAATACTTATATATTTTTTATTATTATGAAATTTAATAATTTTTTAGATCTCATCATCCATTATAAGATTTTTTTTTGGTGTTCATTGTGGGACACTCTTAAGGCTTTTTAATCATAATCTAGGATGTGTTGGCATAGAAAATAGTTATCTAGAAACTATGACAAGTCACTAACAATGTGGATTTTCAAGGATAGGGATCCTTGTAAAGTTGAACACTTGTTTATGAATTCCATAAATAGGTTGAAAATTTTTAGGTTACTCAATTAATATATGTTGTGTGGAAACTAGAAACTTTGGTTTTAGGGGATATTTATATGGAATACCATGAACTATGATAACATCATTAGAAAAAATTTATTTCAAATACCTATGTATTATATAAGTTATTTCAAAAAGATATTGAGTCCAAATATATTCCAATAGCATATCAAAAATAAATTAATTGGGTATTGCTATACACTTACTGACCATGTGTGATAAACCAACCTGTCGTGGGAATGTGATCTCACTAATAAAAATTTTGACACCTCTATTCAAACACCTTAATTACTATTTTGGTAGGAATTATATCTTTATTCAAAATTAAAAAGATGTGTGAGAGTGCATGTATTCAAATTTTAACCATTATCAACCATATCACTATGTATAAGATGATTTTTTATCAAAGCTTGAATGAAAAAAAGAGTGCATATCAAAATCATCATCTACTATCTTGCGTTCTAAGTATGTAATAAGTGGTTGAGATTGCACTAAAGCATGACATGTACCAATAATTCAAATAAAATTATTTTGGGCTTATGTATGAGGATGATAATAAGTTGGTGGAGCATGTACATTATATGTGTAATATGTTTTTGAATTATCTTATGTTTCTTGACCTATATTCTTAAGGAAAGGATAAATGAATAGTCTCAAAATTATTCTCTCACTTGCTTTTGTCTTTGTATTTTTTGTAGATGTACCCACATAATTGATGTTCTCATATATGAAATCATGTGTCTTATGTCTCAGGCTAATGCATCTATTTTTAGAATTATTTATTACTCTATAAAAATCACAAAAAACATTTTGATCAAATCCTTTTAGAAGATATATACTCACATCAACCTATTTAATGGGAGGTAGAGATATGATATGACATTCCAATATATCTTTAACACATTATATCCCTATAGATTATATAAATTTTTTAACTATCTCCTTGGAGGATCTAATAGCACAATACCCAGTAATTTATAAAACCATAATCATCATTGTCTTCAAATCACTCTTATTTTTAGCCCAATTCACCTTATATGGTGGTTTACTCAGATTCTTTGTATTAAAATTAGAAACTGGATTGGATAAATACCTTAAATTATTCATTTCCAAAAACTTAATCTCTCTTTCATTAATAATGTTACATAAATCATCAAATTATAGAAACTTATTAAACATAACATTTTCATGTAGAGGTGAAACCATACTATGATTTAATATGTCTATATTTCTTGATCTGGCATAGGATTCATCTAATTTGGATAACATGGTATTATATTATAGTAAATTATCTGCAATAGGCTTGTTGGGTTCTTTTTTGGGATTATAAATATAAGCATATAAAATCATATCACTTATGTTAATAAAAAAATATGCAAGGAAAAAAAATTCCAAAGGATTGAATGCATGAACTGACTGATATGGTAAATCTTAAAACCATATTATGAGCCACTCTTTTAAATTCATAAGAAAAACAAATTGAATAGCCTATCGTTTGATGCATGATACAAATATGGAATGTGAAATTCTCTCAAACATTGCACGAGATCATGTTTAAATCCTAAAATGCAACATTAAGTGCCACAAAACTATGTAGTAAAGGATAGGATGAAATATATTGAGAAAATGGAATACACAACAAATTTTATGAGTCATGTGTCTGATCAAGTTTTAAATAACCTTAATATGTAGAGTTGCAATGTTATGTATATGGAATTGTACATCAGGACTATAATGTGTGTGAACCAAAGGCAATGTGAAATTTGATGGAGTAGGGATTGGCATAGTGATGCCATGAAACCCTTGGGTTTCTCCCATTTTATATATTGGTGTAAAATTTGAAGATAAAGGTAAGGAACCCATAGCATTAGATATCTCAAATGACTTAATCTAATATGTTCTCTTTATTTCTTATATAACAATATCTATGAAATAATCTTGCATATCTCGATTCTTTAAAAGATACATTGGTAATTCTCTTTTTTCAATATTAACATCTATATTAACTAATTTTTCCATGGTGTCATTATCATTATAACTCATCGAATACTCAACTTCAAGAAAATTTAGTCTAATACTTATTCTAGGAGATATAGAGATAACTTTATTAGATTGCATAAAATATGAAATATAGACTTGAAACATTATTGTCAGCAACAAATTTATTAAATTTGAAAAACCTAAGAAATGGAAATGACAAAAAGAAGGATAAAACACTAGAAACAAGAATAGTTAGGGTTCTTTAATATTCAAAAATAAATGAGTTCATTGATATATTTTTTTAAAATTGGAGATTAAAGGAGTATTAGTATAATTAATATACAACTAAGTAAATTATAATACATAAGATATACAATAAATAAACATGACTGATTTGGAAACTACTTTTTTTTAAATATTCTAAAAACTAAAATTACTAATAAATGGATGACTTAGTTAGTACTCAGGTTTATATGATTACAACATAGACTTTGAAACTAATTATCAAGATGTGTGATTTTTTTTAAATCAGGAACATGGATCTACAGTATCTTGGGATAAGGCCATGTTGTGTGGGTTATGTTAGCCTATGTTATTATATGTATGCTGTGTCAAAGTCTTTTAGTGTTATTTATCTCTATGTAAATTATGATTAGTGTGACTTTTCATGTAAATCCCAATTATGGAATCCATCATGTGACTTATTCATTAAAAACCTATCTCAGTATTAAGTTGGAACAATTGTTATAAATAGGAGGAAATGAAAAATGGGATGAGGTTGTGTTTGACCTTATATACCATATGTATTAATCGATGCCTACATACCAATAAATTGAAGAGGGATTAAAATTCATGTAGTTAACCCATGGTATGATGGTGTTTGTAAAATACTAGTGAAATTTTATACATTGGTGCAATCCTTATGTGATTAAGTTATTGAAACAATGAATTATGACCTTTTCATTGTATTTAAACTTAGCTTAGGGTTACTTGGGTTGTATACACATAGGGAAGAATAGGTACTTTCTTCTCAATGTTCCATTATAATATTCTACAATTTGTAATCATGAGATCATATTTCTGTATAGTGAACATATGGGTAATAAATGTGCTTATATAATGAGCCTTTTGGAATTTACTCAAATTAGGCTTGAAAAATGTGTAGAATGACCCATGATAAAATTCATGTATAGAATAGAAATGTAAAAATATAATATAGTATGAAAAAATAATGAGAAAAGTATAATAAATGAAGCACCGATATTAATGAACCATTGCATAAAGATTTAACATGGGAAAACTTCTTAGAGGAAAAAAAACTACAAAGATGATTTATTCATTGAATTTGAAACTCCTATGTTCTCAATACATGTTATTCAACCTCTCATGTCTTCTCAGATAAAATTTCACAAAACTCTTCTTTACTTAATATGTTAGGTGTGGAGCTTGATTGTCTTCCAGGATTAGAGGTTAAAAATTTGATGTTATTTCAGCCTTGTAAAATTGTAATTTTTTAGTCAATATAGGCCATTGATTAAAAGTTTTCAGATATAATGGTAGAGGTTATGTTTAGGTGTTTTTTACCCTAAAATGTATTGTTACATGGCTGAGATGAAAGATGAAACATATGGTACACAAAGAGGAGGTAGAAAGAGGTAGAGAGGTGTAACAAGGTTTGTTTCAGTATTTGTTTCTCCCTTGTATTACTAAAAATAATATACTAGACATGTTTGGTGGATGTAGCCCATCTTTGGTGTGCCACACTAAATCTAGTGTCTCCTATTTTGTGCATATTTATGATTATTTTTTTGTAGGATTGATTGATTCTTTTCATAGTTTATCTTGTATGCAATTTGGGCATAAATCTATGTTTTATTTTATCCTAACAAAATATGATAAATATTTCTTACTCACTGGCTTGTTTCAGAATAGGGTTAAAACCCTATTTGTAATAAAAAAAAATTAAGGGTGATGACCATCATGAAAGTGACGGGTCCATCTATCCTGATAAAATAATTTAATTAAAATTTGATAATAATTAAATAATTTTAAATCTATTATGTATTATCATGAGTTTTCTACCTCGTGTTAATAAATAATGCATTATTGTTTATATAATCAATACCAAGGCTAAGGTTTAATTGATCTCACTTAGAATTAATTGTCATAATAACTTATTAAAAGTAATTTTAATCTTAGAAATTAGCCAATAATTTTTTGGAGGATGAAATTGGTAGATTTAGCCATGACCAAATTTTAGGATTATCTTAAATGAGTAGTTTTGTTTAATGAATAGAGACAAATAAAATGGAAGTACGATTTCATAAAATGTTTATTATAGGTTTATTTGAATGAGGAATGTGAAAATTCAACATTATATTTGTCTAAATATAGGTGGTCATCTGTATATAAGTAAAGGAATTACGGTTTGAAATTATGGAATTGAGAATAGGTTGAGTTTGCATAAGGACAGGTCACAAGTGCATTGATTTATCAATAAATGTTAATTTTAGTGTCTATAGATGGTTAATTTTTTATGAATAGGGAATATTTTATTAATGTGTTTTTTTAAAATATATAGATGTGTAACTGATATAATTTCCTTTTGAAATAAGGTTTTTATTTGATTATGTAGTGATCCTTTTTAATAATTTTGTCTTGCCAACCTTTCAAAACATGAAAAAGATAAAAATGAAATTTTTTAATTTTTAAAGTTTGTTTTTAAATGGCATAGAGACAATAAAATTATAGTTGGATGTATCTTCAATAGTGGACCTAGATACCTAGCACCAATTTTCCCTAGAAAAATAAAGATAGTTATTGTGAAGCTAAAAGTAGTTTGATAGCAATTGAGGGCAATTTTACTAAATTTATAAGAATTTCTTATTTATTAGTGATGATGAACAAATTAATCAAGACAAAATATAGATAAATGACTATAGTAATGGATAATAAAACTCTTTTATTAGGGTTTAATCTATGTTTTTTTAGATATGTCAATAATAAACATTATTAAGTACATATAGCCATATTTAGGTGTCTACATTAAACAACAATTGAAAGAAGTCAAACATGAATAAATTAAAAAAAATATTAATATAAAATTAATAGTCCTATAGATAAGTGAATACATATTATAAAATCGTTACTAAATTTCTTGTTGTGTGGCATCTTGAGCTTTTAAAGCAACTGTTAGTGTAGGTTTTTACTGCATTTATGGTTTTTACTACACATATATTTATCTTTCTTATGTATAATATATTTTTAATTTTGTGTGATAATTAGTTCATTAAGTGTCACATGCACATGTATAATTTTTATTTAAATTATTTGGATTTGATGCACTTGACATCTACTAACCAATGTTGACATCTTGCACATGGTGCACACTACCCATTTTGAAACTATCATGTGTTCACATTCTCAAATGTAAGTGGATCTATGCTTATCCTATAATTATTTATGTACCTCTCATAAAAGATATTTTAATTGATTATATTTAAAATATATTATTTTTATCATAATTTATTCCTCTTTTACTACAAGACTTTCCTTTTTCACATGTCAAAAGTCTAGTGTGTTTTAATCTCACTAGTTCTTGATTATGGTCCATTATAAAAGATTGTCATTCATTATGACACGATATTAGAGTGGGTTCATGTAAAATGAACATTTTTTTGTTAATTTTAACTCATTTTATAAGAATGTGTAATAGATTTTGATTTTTATAGACCCTTAACTTCTGAGTATGTTCTTATCCTGCATCCTTGGATGATCAGGAAAATTAGAAAGAAAGAGGGATACAGTATTTATATAAGTGAATTTTAAAGTTTTTTAACCTACTCAATTTGTTCTAAAAAGCATAAAAACATTATTATTACCTGTTAATTTGTCAAAAAAGGATTTTTTTGTAAAAAATCATTTTTCAAGATTTTTATCTCATAGGATACTATTCTGCACTATTCATTATACAATCTCAAAATAATGGAGATTTTTTTGTAAAATATCATATTTATTTGATTTTGAAAATACATTGTTTTATTTTCATTTTATTTTATATATACAAGCTTGGATATATTTTTATATCTATATGAATTTAGTTTATTTGCATCAACATACTATGTTCTTTTACCTTGTGCCCTGTACAAGGGTTTATGTGCTTTACCTCAATGGCCTATGTTCATTTTTATATTGGTATGTGTCTTGAAATATGGTGTATATTGTGTTATGTTGTGTGTTTTGATATTTATGTTGATCATCTTGTGGCTATGTGTATTATGTGATGGTGGATAATCAACCATATTACTCAACTTGACTATATTAATTATCTATAAACATATGCAGTGTTATACCTATATATTTGCATGGTTTAATCTACTAATTTATACTACATGTATAACATTTATAATCTATCTACATGGATTGATTTTAATAATTGAAATGATGGGAATGGGTCTTGTACTAGTGTTTTGTCCATTTATATGCCTACAACATTTACACATTCTATATGGTACACAATTGTTAATTAGCTAACATAAAAACTCATAGATTTATGAAAAAACATATAGGTTTATGTGCCCATGTGCATATAATGTGATACATGGAATACATCATCAAATTAAATCCAAATGTGGTCAATAAAATCCAACCATAATTAATTCTATAAAAAGTTAACTTTGCATAACCACAATTAACTATGCATAAATGCTAAAAATTTTGGACCCACTTTTGACATCATCTTTGGCATTGATTGGATAAAAACCAATGGGTGACATCACAAAATTTCTAAAGCTTATCCCCTATTCACATGGGAGTTTTTTTCCATCATCATAACTATCTTGAAAAGGCTAAATAGGTTTGGCAAGCTTTATTGTGTAGAAAAAAATATTGTGAATGATTGTCAAATATTTTATGGAAAAATTAAGAAAACATTGATTGAGATAAATTGTAAAGAAAAAATATTTTTATATTCAAATCCTTTTGAGGTGTAATTTTTTTTAAGTGTGTATTGTTTAAGGTCTTTACATTGGTGTTATTTTCATTATGTTATTTAGATAGTACTAAGTATTTTACACCCTTGTCAATGTTTAAATGCTTTAAATCTAAAATGTTGATTGTATACAACACTCAAAAGTAGAAATTATATGCACAATAAAATATAAAGTATTAAAACTATGTAATTTTTTTACGGGGGGTTATTTTCTATAGTTTCAAGGGGTTATTTTATGTATTAATTTCTCACTTTCACTTCCATTTATACAAATATATTTCCTTCATTACAATATGGATTATTATTTGGTTCCACTTATCACTTTATACAATTATTATGAGTATAAAACTAAAGTAAAAAATATATTTGAGGATTCAAGGTCTAAAAAAGAAAAATATGGGTATTAAAATTGAACCCATTTTATGTATAAAATATTAAGTGTTTTAAATAATGTGATGAGGACTATGGTCTATTATTTTTATCTATATTCCCTAAATTGCTTTTCCACATTAAAACTACAAAATCACTTAAAGAGGTCTAGACGATTGCAAAAGAAATATTTGGGAGGTGAGATGTAATGATGGTTCATGAGTTGGATAATGAGATCATTAGTTTGATTAAAATAAAATTTGACACAATAAAATACTTCTTTACCAAACTTAATTCACTTATGTTATAGTTGAAATTGTGTGTCATAGAGAAAATGTATGAATAATTGATCCTTTGAATTCTTTCCAAGTTAGCTTCTAATCCTTACATGTTGCTAAGAGTGATCTAAGAGATACATGAAAAATGTATTCCTTAGATGATTTTACCAAAGACATGACAAAGGATCAATACAAACTTATTCACATAGCTATTTTGAAGTCCTCTAAGTCTCATCGCCTTATTATTAGTCATAAAAAATAGTAGGCATAAATTAGTAAGGATGAGAAAGACAAGAAGAAGGAATATGAGTAAAATAAGAATTAAAAAACACATTCTATATCCAAATAAACTATAAATAAGACCTAATATTCAAATTCTATAAGTAATATAAAGAAGGTCAAATGTTCCTATTGCAAGAGAACTGGGCATTATGAACACAAATATCTAAATAAATAAATAGACCCCTTAACAAAACATATTGATATGAATAAATAATTTCCCTTGATTCCATCACACAAATTTCATAAAATTTTAAATTATCTAAGAAAAAATATAGTGGTAAAGGCAAAGGTAATGGAAACATGCTTGTTGCAATTACATCTCAACCTTCCATATGGGTGATTGATTTTAGTGCTTTGTATCACATGGATTCATCGTGATATTTTTTTATCATCTTTAAAGCCATGTTTTATGTCATATATATTCATAATTTATGATAATTATGTATAATTTTATTAGAGAGGGTCCATTGAAGTGAGTGTTGGAAAATTTGAGGACTTTCTATGATTTCCCTCACTATCCACTAATCTCCTATCTTTTTATCACATCACCCAAATTAGATTAAAAAAAGAGTTGAGTTAACTCTAGATTTTTTGTGTCACTATGTAACTACAATGTAATTATATAGTTTTAGTTGAGAAAAATAATCACCAATCATGGTTGTACACTTTCTCACTCTTTGTTCCTAATCACCATTCTACTACACTATTACTCACTTAAATGGTGTGAGTGAGCTATGGCATGAGTTAGTTGGCCATTTTAACTATTGCTACTTGAAGTAACTTAGTTAGCATGGTAAGCTTATATGATTTCTTAGTGTCCAATTTTATGATGGTGTTTTCCAAGTCTTCATACTTGGTAAACATATTGAAAAAAAGTAAGACAAAGGAAAATCATGGTGAAATCCAAATATTTTATAGCTTGTTCAAAATGAAAATTCTGATCCATTTCCATAACCTTCATTTAGTAGGACTAGATATATTCTTACCTTCATTCATGAATTTTTATGGTATACTTTTATTTAATTTATCACATAAAATTCTAATCTTTTTGAACTTTTTCATGACTTCAAGGTTCTTGTGGAGAAAAATTTAGATAAAACCATCATGGTTTTGTACATAAATAATGTTGGAGAGTATTTCAACTATAATTTTGAGTAATTATGCATTCCCAAAGGGATTTATCTATAATTTATAGATCAATAAGTTCTCAATAAAATGATATACTATAATTAAAAAATAGGTCGTTAGAAGAAATGATAAATTATATGATACACTCCAAATCTCTTGCACCTTAATACTGGGTAACAACCATAAAATGTGCATGTTACATCCAAAACCAAGTTCCTCATCGAGTCATAAAAGTAATAAATATTTTTTAAGTGTGGAGTGGTCAAAAAACATAATTAAGAACTTTAGAGTATTTAGATATCCAACTATGGCCTATGTTGTTAAGAATAAATGTAAGGCAATGGAGCCATAGAGTGGTCCTTTTAAAATTATTAGGTATCCAAATGGTGTTAATGGATACATGCTTCTTCATCCTACCCCACATGATTTTATCATTGATATGAGTGTTAATTTTTATGAGGGTGATTAATAATCCACACTTGAAACTTTTACATCCTCTTTGCACTAATTAGTATTTGATGATAATTATGATGATTTAGATCACCCTAAGAATATTCTTGATGATGAGGATTGTTCCTCCTATTTAGGTGATAATATAATATGTATGGATTTGCATCCTTATTATCCTAGTTACTTTTTGAAGGTTTAGGAATATCCTCTTGACTCAATGAATTCAAGCCCCTAAGGGCTAGATAAATAATCCAAAGTGCAGGTGTTTAGGATGTGGACATGATCATAGTTATATGGTGTTACACATGTATTCATTGCCACTACCATTGATTCACATCCATATTGTGAGGGTTATGAACTCTTGAGTGAGATACAACCATGCATGAGGGGTATAAACCATTGATTAGGAACCAAACATGATATTTGGTTCCCCTTATTGGGGGAAGGAAACCTTCTCAATGTATATTGATATATTGAAAAGAAATTGCAGCAGATGGATTAGTGTCTAAGTTCAAAGAAAAACTACTATCTATAGTTTTTTTTTATAGGTTATTAACATTGACTACACTAATACCATTATGTAGCTATAAATATAAACTCTATTCAACTCACTATTACCATTATCTTAACTCATCATTAGTATTTTCAACATATGGATGTGAAAAAAACATTTTTTCATGGAGACCTTGGGCAAGAAATATATATGGAATAACCACAACGTTTTGTATAGGATTAGTGGAATATTGATGATGATGATGTCATACTAAGTGAGAAGATTGATTATGTCATATTTCACACATATGAATGCTTCAATATCATCTTGATATAATGATGGATTCCTTTATAAAAGGTTATCTTCTAGTTTAAATTTTAGGTCATGAGGTTGAGTGTAGATAAATATATGCATGTGTAAATTTGGCCTCTTAGACAGAAGTTCACTAAGTTTGTATACTTAGCTAGATCATCACTACACGTCATATAGATATGAATGAACCAGTAAGTTTATGCATTTTATTTAGGTACTCAAAAATTCAATTAAGGTTAAAGGTCTTTATGGAGATTGTCTATTGTTCCAAGAAGGTACCCAAAATATTTGGACTCTCGAAGTATTTTCTAGTTCAATTTATAAACCTTTAAAGTTGCTTTTATAGATGGTGATGGGTTAGAGATCATCAAGTTTAATTATGTTGAAGTCTGAGGTCAAGTAGTCAATTAGATCTAATGGTTCACATTAAATTAAATATTTTGATATAATAACTCACATAAAATCAATATGTCAAATAATGAACACACTAGTGACATGTGTCACATTCATGGAGCTTAGATAGAAGATTAATGGTTCACGAGTGTTCATATAGATAGAGATCAATGGTTGCAGGTTAAGTCAAAGAGTCAAACATGTAGAGATTCTAAGTGTCACAATCATAGGATATTTGATCTAAGATCAATGGTGAACATTGAAAAATAAAGATTGAGTTACTCAAAGGAGATTGATGATGCATTTTGTTCAAAATAGTTAGGAAGCATGAGATAAGGTCAAAGTGTTAGATGTTTAACAAAGGTAAAGACCACGATAATCTTGAATAAATATGCAGAGCATGTTTTTCCCAATCTTTTAGGAAGTAACAATGTGATAATAATGTGTTTGATTTTTATTATTTGCATAGTGAGTGTTGGTTTTTGAACTAATATAGTGAAAAACCAGTGATAATTGTTTTGCTTATATCTTTTGATATAAGATGAATTGATGATGGTGTATAAAGAAAAGTGATAGAGGAATCTAAGGGATATTCATCAAAATTAGTTATGAGTTTTGAATGTCCATACATTTGCATTTATTTAGTTCCAAAGTTGACTAAAAGTTTGACCATGTTTTATAAGTAACATGAGAAGGATAATTGAGTTGTTATTGATGGTATTTGGGTGTTTCAATGTGACCTAGCTATTGAAGAGTGTTGTAGACTCCATGAGGATCATTTTTTAGATTTTTTTAGGTTTGACCAATCCATCTTCTCAATGAACAGTTGCTTATAAGTTGACTGTGTGTCCATTCATGGTGTTTTTATGTATAAGGTCAAGGATTGATCTATTTTGCTTTAGTAGAGGAGTGTTGTGACAGGTATAATATTTTTAGGATGTCAAAGGGGTTATGTGGAGTGGACCTATGCATTTGTAAGTGGTCCTATGTTTCTAATTTTCTCATTAGAATGATAAAGGAGTGAATAGGTCCCTATGAGACCTATAAGGGATACTAAGGCCTATATAAAAGGTGTAGATTCTTAAGGGTGACCCATGGATGTTATGACTGATCTATGAGGATTGTATTGAGATATGACTTGGTGTGATAGAATTATTAAGGGTTAAGGAAATTTTAATGGCCAACTAAGAATATAATAATCATGAAGGCTCTATAAAAGGTGAAATCAAAGGTGACGGTTTCTAGCGTTGAATAAGAGGTATGTGTGAGAGTTATGGAGTGAAGTAAATAAGAAAGAGAGTGTGCCCAATGGATGGGTTATAGAGTAGTGAAAGTTGAGGATTGTTTTTATGACCTGTAGGTCATATTTTTAATCCTTGAATAGTGCTCTTGCAGGTTTGAAGATTTAAATAAGTGAATAAAAGAAGGATTTGTAGGTCTGAGTGTGTATATGAGGGAATTTTAAGTGAAAAAGAAAAGAGATTAGGTTATGATAATGTGAGAAGATTATTTGAGATAGAGAGGGTGTTTTTCATGGGATATAAAATCATAGGTCCACCATAATGTGTTGAATACATCAGTTTCAAGGTGGAAATGTTTATTTCATAGGTGTTGGGAGAGTGCTCAACATCTAGGTCCGAAGGACTTAACCATCCTAGGGCCAAGTTCTCCTTGTGGAACAAGTGTTTTAATAAAGTATAATGTTTGTAAACCTATTATAAGAAATGCAGTCCATATGTTTCTAGGCTTAAGAGTGGATTTTATTCCCCATGAGGGTTTTCCATATTATATGTTGTGTTATGATGTGCTTCTCTTAATCATGTTTTGTGTGTGGTCTCCTTGCTTTAATGGTAACCTAGATGCATATGCTGGTTGTGTTGATTCATTAATGTGAATGAATGAATGATAAGTGATCTAAAAGTGAAATATTATTTGACTAATTCACCCCCTTTCTTATTCATCTTGTACCTCCATCAATTGATATCATATCTAGTTCATTAGAAGGCTTAATTAGCTTGAAGGTGATCCTTGTAGTATAAGATGTCTTTTAATGAGAAAAAGGTGTTCAATGACAATGATGAAGAAGAAGTAGATATATAATTTGAGCTCACAAGTGCACTTGGTAATTTAAAGGAGCAAAGAAAGAGAAATTAAAATTTGAAGAGAGTGATCACAATTATTGAATCTGAAGTCAAGTGTCTTGATGAGTGTTTGTGTATCAAGTCAAAGAATGATGAGAAGAAGAATCACGAGATGATCAAGTCTCTTAAATATCAATTTTGTAAATTGAAGAATAATTTGGATAAAGAATCCAAAGAGGATAAAGAGACCATCAAAGATCTTAAATTTTAATTGAGTCTACAAGTTCTAGCTTGAGAACTAAAGGAGATGAGTGTGTTCAATTGAAGACTAATCTTGTTTTCCTAAAGGCTAAGCATGAAAAGGTTACAATCTAGATAATTAATCTTGAAGAAGACCATAAGAAATCAAAATAGGCTAAAGAATATGAGTGTACTCAATTGAAGGTTAAAATGGAGTCATTGAAGAGTGAGCATGATCTTTTTGTAGTCAAGTTGGATAAGATGCAGAAGAAGCATGAAAAGCCTGAGTATGTCAAGGAGAATGCAAGACTTGAAAGTAATTTAAGAAGTTTTGTTAGATAACCAAATTATTCAAGGTATGTTAGTTTATTCTGTGGTCATTTTTATACATGTAATAAGTATGGTCATAAAGCTAAGGATTGCAAAAGGAAGTCAGTCAGGTGTGGACATTCATAGAGCTATGATAGAAGAAGTTTTTCATCAAATATTGATCATAGTTAAAATATGTAAAAAGGTACAAATGATTTTATTCATTTCAACTATCAAGATAGAGGTCACATTCCTAGGTTCTACAAGCAAAGGCCTACAATTCAAAATAGGTTTAATTAGGCTCCTAGAGATCAAGAAAGAAAGTAAGTAAATTCTTGGAAACCAAAGGTGAAGAATGAGTCTCATAATGAGTCTATAGTTAAAAGTAGCATAGTTTCCATGGTGGAAGATGCTCCAATTATTGAAAAAAATTCTTTATCTGCTCATGTTGTATTTGAAAATTCTAAGGAAGAGATCATGTTGCTTGTTCACACTAGTCTTGAGGTGTGTTTGGATGCTAATGAACAACTTGGTATGTGAAAACAAGTTTCCATCTTGGTTTCTATGTTATCAAGGTCTATAGGTGATGTTCTATAATGTAAAGAAGATACTTCAGTGATCAAGGTATATCAAGATTCCATAGTTGCTCAAAATGTTGTGTATCCTATCATATAAGAAAAAGTGAGTGATGAAGAAAAAGAACAAGTTGTCAAAGTTTAGACTAAGAAGAAGAAGATCAATATTAAGAAGTCTTATAGCTATAAAAAGATTATATTGGTTACTGAGGAGGTATGAGACATTCTTGGATTCAATTCTTTTTTTAGCATTGTGGTGTAGAGTAGGAATCTATCTTTGCTTCTTGAGAGACTCCTTTCAGTTGAGAAGCAAGTGTTATTGTGTTCTTCAGAAGGTCATTCCAAGGTCCTAAGAGACAAGATATGAATGTTTCTAGTTCAAGTTAGTGTGTCAATATGGGAGAAGTGATTTAATAAGGTCAGAGTGATGTCATAGAGTGATTTTTTCGTTTTGGTTTGGTGTTTTCCATGTATGCAATGTCTGCAGGGTCATAATGGGTGTTTTTAGGTGGCATAATGAGTTTGATGGAATGTCAAGAAGAGTTTGGGGCTTAGAAAGGCCAAAGCCATGGTATAGGAAGTCATGGTTCCCAAAGGTGTTGAGGCTCAAATATTGTTCTATAGGTGTGGGATGGTTGTCTCTAGGAGTGAATGAAGTTTCAAAGGTGGGCATTGACTAGAAGGAGGTTTGTTGACATTGTTTGTTTTATGATTCTAGAGTTTTGGGCTATGGTAGAAAAGTGGTTTGCCTTATGAGTTGAGTCATAAGGCTTATTAATAGGTTAAATTGGCTAAATGGGTTATTAAATCAAGATTTAAAAATATTTGAAGGTTTGTGGTTTTCAAATTATTCATGTTTTTATCAAGATGGAGGCCTAATTGGCTAGTAGGTTTGTGAATGATGTATGTTATAGAGGATGAGCTAGGTGATGCAAATTGGTGTTATTTGAAGACCCAAAGTATTATAGTGTTATGAGTTTGATTTTTTCATGTTGTTGAGACCATGAAGGTGTTTTTATAAGTTCTATAGTTGATCTTTTGTTATGAATATCAAGGGGGAGTCTTTCAAGATTGACATAAGGAGGAACATGGAGTTAGGGGGAGATAACTCAGATGGATTGAGAAGTTTACATAATCAAAGGGGGATATATATTTTTTAATTTTTTAGGTTTAAGGATGAATAAGGATTAGAGTAGAGGAGATTGTTGTAGGTTTAGTGGCATGAATTTATATTGGTGGTCCTTAAGGTGGCTTGAGAGAGAAGGCTAGTAAGCCTGTGTAGTGGTTCTTCATGGTGTGTGGAGATCTAAATATGCTCAAGAGTTGAAATGGATTAAATATCCTAGGGTTAGTCCCTCTTAGATGTTTTTTAGTGAGTTATATCAAATTTTGGTGCTTTTGTGTGTTTTTTCTTTATTGGTTGTAAAGAGTGCTATCATGGAGCATGGTTGATAAGTTCAAGGTAAGAAGTGGTATGTATAGAGTGGGGGTAGTTAACTCAGATAGTTTGATTAGATTGAAGATATATGCATGATGTAAGGAGGAGAATTTGTGAAATGTTCCAGTCATTGTGAAAATATGTTGATTTTTCATGCATAAGTAAAGGGATCTTATGAGTTATGTAGGTTAATAAGTCCAAGGATCAATGAATCCCAAGTTCAGATTGGTATATATCAAAAGGGGGAACAATTATTTCATATAAGGTATGTAAGTTTCATGATTACTTAGAAGTTAATTTGAATAAATTCATGATGTTAAGAGGATTTTGGTGGTTGTTTACTCTACCTTTTCATTAATGGAAAAGGGGGAGAAGGAAAAGAAGAGATTGCCATCAATGAGAAATGGGGATATTGTTAGAAAGTGTTGTCATTGATGTCAAATATTGATGCCATGTGTACATTGATGTCAAAGGTAATGACAAAGTGTGGATGTCATGATGATGATGAGTATGATCCTGATGCTGTGTAAGGTAATATTTGGATGCATATGAACTACATTAAGTATTGTTTGAGTCTTATCATATTGTATCTAGCATGTTGATGTGGTTTTAGGTGAAGGAGAGAAGATAAGCATGTGAACAATGTGTAGGCATAGGCTTGGTAGCCTAGTATATAAGCATAGATCTTTTATATATTATTGTATAAGAATTTGATGAATGTTATGGATGATGAGATCATATTTTAGAGTCCATATGCTGTGTCAATAGTTATTGAAGTACTTATGCGAATGAATGGTGTTCATTAGGTTCTTCCTTTTCGTCATCTAGGCCTAATTGGTCTTGTGGCAAATCAGATTGAGTGAGCAGATTGATGATATCATATTTCACATATATGAAGGTTTCAATATTAGATTGATATATGGATGCATTCCCCTATGAAAGATGATCCTATGGTTCAAATTTTAGGTCATGAGGTTGAGCATAGCCAAAGATATACAGGTGCATAGTTGGCCTCTCAGATAGAAGTTCACTAAGTTTTTATACTTAGCTAGACCATCACTTCATGTCATGCAGATATGAATGAACCAAAAAAGTTTTTGAATTTAATGTAGGTACTCAAAAATTCAATAAAGGTCAAATTTTTTCATGGAGATGTTGTCTATAGTGCCAAGAAAGTACCTTGAAGATTTGGACTCTTGAAGTATTTTCTAGCTCAAGTTATAAACCTTCAAAGTTCTTGCAATTTGTGATGGGCCAAAGACTGTCAAGTTTAACTACATTGAATTCTGAGGTCAACTAGTCAAGTATATCTAAAGGTACATGTTAAATCATAGATTATGATCTAATGGTGTGATTAAATTCAATATGTTAAATAATGAACATGTTAGTGACATGTGTCACACTAACAGAGCTTGGATAAAAGATCAATGGTTCACGAGTATTCATACAAGTAGATATCAATGATGCAGGTTTAGTCAAAGATTCAAATTTTCAAACGGCATATATAACTTCCAATTTGTACAATTATGGCATCTCTGATCCAATATCAATGGTGAACATTTCAAAATAAAAATTGAGCTACTTAGGGGAGATGGATGGTGTGTATTTGTTCAAAGTTACCACGAAGCATGAGATGAGGTCAAAGTGTCAGATGTTTAGTAAAGGTAAAGACTAGGATACTCTTGAAGAGATTGAAGAATCATGTTTTGTTCAAATTATCAATAACTAGTGAGATGAAAACAAAGTGTTTGATATTTAATATTTACATAGTGATCATTGGTTTTTGAATTAATAAAGGGAAAAACTAGTGCTCATTATTTTTCTTATATATTTTGATATGAGACAATTTTGATGATGGTGTAAAAAAACAAAGTGATAGAGGACACAAAGGGATATCCATCAAAATTGGTTATAAGGTTTGAATATTTGTACATTTTTAGATATTGATTTCCAAAATTGACTGAAGGTTTGACCATATTCTATAAGTAACCCAAGAAGGATAATTGAGTTGTTCTTGATGGTACTTGGATGTGTAAAGGTGACTTAGTTATTATAGAGTGTTTTAGACTCTTTGAGGATCATATGAATGGATTTTTAAGGTTTGAAAAATCCATATTCAGTATGAATAATTTCTTAGAAGTTGATCGTGTGTTCATTCATGGTGTTTTTGTGTATAAAGTAAAAGATTGATCTATTTTAATTTAACAGAGGAGTGTTTTGATAGATATAATATTCTAAGGATGTCAAAAGGGTTATATAGAATCAACCTATGCATTTATAAGTGGTCATGTCTTTCTAATTTTCTCGTTAAAGTGCTAAAGGAGTGAATAGGTATCTATACGACTTATAAGGGCTACTAAGGCCTAATTGAAAGGTGAAGCTTCTTAAGGGTTACTCATGGATGCTATGGCCAACCTATGAGGATTCTATTGAGATATGTCTTGGTTTGATAGAAGTATTAAGGGTTAAGGAAAGTCTAATGGCCAACAAAGAAGATAATAATAATGAAGGATCTATAAAAGGTGAAATCAAAGGTGATGGTTTCTAGAATTGAAGAAGAGGTGTGTGTGAGAGTTGTGAGATGAAAGAAAGAAGAAAGGGAGTGTGCCCAGTGGATGGGTTATAGAGAAGATCAGGTTGATGATTGTGTGTATGACCTATATGTCATATTTATGATGTTCAAACAGTGCTCTTGTAGGTTTTAAGATTGAGAGAATTGAATAGAAGAAGGATTTGTAGGTCTGAGTGTGTATATGAGGGTAGTTTGAGTGAATAATAAGAGAGTTGTGACATGACTCTATGAGAGGATTATATGAGATAGATAGGGTGTTTTTAAAGAGTTATAAAATAAAATTTCCATCATTAGGTGTTGAAGACATCAGTTCAAATGTGGAGATGTTTATTTCATAGGTGTTGTGAGGGTGCTCAATATCTAGGTTGAAAGGCCCTTACCATCCTAGGGGCAGGTGCTCCTTGTGAAATAGGTGATTCACTAAAGTCTCATGTTTGTAAACCTCTTATAGTACATGTAATTCATATGTTTTTAAGTTTGATATTGGGTTTTATTCCCCATGAGGGTTTCCCATATTAGATGTTGTTTTTTGATGTGCTTCTCTCATTCATGATTTGTGTGTGGTCTCCTTACTTTGATGGTAATGTAGTTGCATATGTTTGTTGTGTTGATTCATGAATGTCAATGAATGAATGATAAGTGATCTAAAATTGAAAGATTAGTTGACTGATTCACACCCCCTCTCACTCATCTTGTACCTCTATCACTAGTTTGCATGAAAAATTATCCATTGATGACTTGTGTTTGTTACACTACTTATTTAGTATTTATATTTCACAATCTAACTCAGGGATTATCATTACACTATCCAAGTATGTTCTAGATTTACTCACATAGTTTTACATGAATGACCATAATCCAACTAAAACTCCCTTCTTTTTTGGTATCAAACTTGAGGTTGAGTGTTATTATCCATTGTTTGATGAAACCTTGTATGAACAACTTGTTGGTAGCCTCATCTATATGAATCACACTATACCTGATATTACATATGGAGTTGGCATTCTATCTAGTTTAATGCAGACACTACATGAGCTAAACTGGAAAGTAGATAGGCATATTCTTACTAAATTCAAGGTAAATACAATTTTTGGATTCACTATGGAGCTTGAATTTATTTTGAATTGATTGTATACACAATTTAGATTGGGTTCATAATATTTAACATCATAATTTCACTTTAGGATATAGTTTATAATTTTGTTCAGCTTCCATTAGTTGGTATACAAAGAATCAAAATGTTATTAATTTATCATCTAATAAGGCTAAATATAGAGGGGATATCAATATTTATACTAAGTATGTTTTATTTCAAGGGATCATTACTAAATTTGATATTCAATTTAGGTGACCCATAGTCATCTCCTACGACAACCAAACCACCACCCACATCTATAGGAATTTGTCCCTACATCAATAGACCAAGTACGTTGAGATTCATATGCACTTAATTTGGGATCTCATTTATGGACAGGTCATTGATCTCAAAAAATTTCAAAATATGTAGTGAATAGTTGATATCTTACCAAACCATTCATCAAGAGCAATCATCTTCATTTTTAATCTCTTCTTATGGTAAAATCTTCTTTAGCGTCATCTTTTAAGGGGGTTTATAGTCCTCTATTCTTATCTATCTACTTTTGTGGGGAATATTCTCTCTATTTTTATTACTTTTGTGGGAATATTCTCTCTATTTTTTTATTTTTTTGGGGTGCGGGGGTTCTATCTAATTTGGTAGCTAATAAGATCTTGTTGTCGAGACACAATTCTTCTACCCACCTAAGCTACACATAAGGGGGTGATAGTGTTATATTTCATATCCATTTCGTGGTATTTATTACATATATATTAACCTTGATTATGTGTAATATTTAGGTCATTAGGTCTAATAATGAGGTCATTAATTTTCACATGGACATGTCTAGTTTTTAGTCAAATGGTTGGTATGGTTGCACTTGACATCTACCAACAAATGTTGGCATGTTGCACATGGTGCTCACTATCCATTTCAAAACTATCATATGTTCACATTGCCAAAATTAGGTGGACTTTTGCATCTCCTCTACCTATCTATGTACCTATCCTCAAAGCAATTTTCATCAATTATATTAATAAGATGTTATTATTCTCATGTTCAATTCCTCTTTTCCTACAATACTTTCTATTTTCTTATCTTAAAAGTCTGGTGTATGTGAATCTCACCATTTTTTTATTGTGTCCCATTCTAACAAGTAGTGGTTAATTTTGAAAATAATTGTAGATGCCATATGTGAATGTGTATCATCATGTATATATTTATGTTTATTTTATGTGAGTGTGCCTATTGAATTTACAAATGTAACACATGTATGTCTAAATTGAATAGTTCTTCTAGTACACATCCTTACACATGAAATGTAATAATGGATAATAAATTTAGTGTCATTACTAGATATTCCATTACATGAACTGTGAATAGTATGAGGGAAAATATTAGAAGTATATCCACCTGTGTCATAGATAGCCCTTAATGTATACATCTCAATGCATGGTAAATCATGATATTCGTGATACTACTAACTTAATCAAGGGTGTCCATTTATGTAATATGATGTACGATTCTAAGGATGGTAGTATTTTGGATCCACAAACTTGGTGGGAAAAAGCTTGCATTTATAATTAATCTTTTCATTTATTTTAAAGGGTCTGTACCCTTTGTTAAAGGGAACATGAAAATAAAAATAAACCATAGGTTAGGTGGCTTGGTAGTGACCCAAATGTCATGGTCCTAAATGGTGTACATGTTGTTTTCCACAAGGGGTGTATGCCCTTTGATAAATGATAAAAAAATGTGCGGTTGTATTTAACTATTTTTGGTGTGTTTATGAATGGAATAAACCATTTTTCAGAAAGGTTGTATGCCCTTAATAAACCTCAAAAAACACTTAAATGATAGTCATGATTTTTATTATCATTACACAGTGCTTAATCATGATTGAGGAGATAAAAATAGAGGGTGTGCATGCTATTATTATCTAAAGATCCCCATTAAGATTCCACACTTGCATCACATTCCTAGGTATGTTATTTTTTTCTTTAGGACATTTTAAAGGTTTGTAATGATATTTTTTGTGATTTTATTTTTATATTAATTACAAGGAAAGGGGGTATTTATATTAAATTACATTTCTCTCGTGAAATCCTTCAACTACCCAATATTAATGTTTATTTTATGATGTAATATTCTTGATTTGATGGACCCATTACTTGAAGAAAACCTCTAATGAAACCCACATACAAACTCCAAACATTTTAAATTCAAATAATAAGAAACATAATTATATCAATAATATAATTAATAGTTACCACCGTTGTAAATTATCATTAATAGTTTACATGACACTTTAAAAAATAGTGCATGTAATTCACTTTCTAATACATTGGAGTTTATTTATAAGGAAGTGAGAAATTTCATTTCCTAAATCGATGTAATGGAACATAAAAGATAGATATTAAAATAATAATATTCTAATAAATTATCATATGAAGATATTAAAGAAAAACAAAAAATAATAATAAAATTCTACATCTCATATGCTTAGAACCATACAACCACCACCAATAAGTCATAGACACATTAACATTGATTGGTTTATTCATGTAAAAAAATTTAAAAAATGGGATAATTGGTCGATGTTGTTTAATGATTTCCCATGCAATAAAAATTAGTGTCCTTTGTATCTGTTGATAAATATTTCTTCTATGTTTTTAATCCAATAAATAACAATTGTTTTAGACATGAAGACATCCTAATGTAGGGGAGGTAGGTCCTTATTTAATAGAAATAATTCCAAGTAAGATAAAACTAATCCATAGATAAATAAAAGGATGATAAAAAATGCTTCCATGCTTAAAATACTACATTATAGTACACATAAAGACACATTTGAGGAATTTAGTAGTCTTTTATAGGTCATTATTATAGGTGGTGACACATCTATTAGTGTCTCTGCTATTATTGGTGCTTCATGTGGTGGCATATCTATTAGGAATCCTAAAATTCATGTACATCATTGATCATCATGTGGGAGTAAGTGTATCAGACCACTTGTCTAGGTTAGACATATAAGGGTTAAATATGAAATCCAATATGCACACTAATAGATACTATACACACATTTGTATAAGACACTAGTGCTCAACGATATATGCCATATATGTTATAACATTTTTTAGCACCTCAAGACACTACTGTGTAATAATATATTCCATTTTTAGTTATTTAAAAACAATAGGTTAACACATAGATAGATGTTTATAACAAATTTATTTCATCATATGTATTCACACATGTAATTAATTATAGTTTTTCTATGTATATAAAGGAATATTAAGTTTATATTTTAATATGTTTACTTAATTTATTATGTTTTGATTTATTTCATTTCTTGTTTGTACATATGATAAATATTATCTTAGGTACCACACCTAGTTTATACTATATTATTGAGACCATGATTACCACTATATTACCCTAAAATCTAGATATATTATTTTGATATTTTGTATACACCATAGCTTTAGTGTGTTTATTTTTTTGGCCACCCCACCCACATGTAAAAGGTATAGACACATGAATATAGAGGGAGAGAAAGAGATATTACATTAAATTATATCTCTCTCCCTCCATATAACTCTCTCTTTCTCTCCCTCTCCCTCTTTCCTTCTCTCCCTCTCACTGTCTCCCTCACTAACTATTGGTATCACTACTTTTTATCTTTTTATTCCTCTCTTGTTCTCTCTTTATGTAAAATGAATAATTTTAATTTATTTTAAATAGGTTATGTAATTTTCTTATTTCATTTTTAGTTTTTATATATGATGACAAATTTTATGAGTTCCTTGTACAAACTAAAATAATATGATGATAACGCTATAATTAGTATTATGGCTCCTTGCTATTGTCTATATGTCTTCGTGTATAAATAATAATTAAAATTTATCATAAATTAGGTTTAATTTTAATTGAACTATTTAATTTTTCACTTTTAAATATTATTACATATGTTATGGTTAACCCACTTTCATCATATTAAATTATGACTTACATTGCAGTCATGTCCCAAAATGTAGTATCTCCCTAGCACCACTAGATTCAGAGACATAAATTGGTGAGAACACATTGTAAAATTATCTTTTTTAATTCATGTAATGATATTTTATTTAGTATTTGAGTTTTTATGCACATATATATAAACTTATATGTATTATCCATAATATTCACCATCATTGATACATTTGAGGTCACACATCCCTTTATGTGGTATGCAGTGAGTCTATAATCACCTTGTTGTAAAATTTTGTTCTTGGAAACTAATTCATTATACATACATCATTTTATTATATTAATTTATAAATATCATTTTTTTAATTCACAAAAATTATAATAGGTTATGTCATATACATTTTTTCCTTCACATAATGATAGTAGTGTCTCTACATGGAACCAAAGATAAGTAAAGCAAAAATCTATCAATAGGCACAATACTTAAAATTTCATGAAGATATAATATTTATTAATTCACCTTGAATGAAAAAAATAATTACATAAATTTATGTAAATAAACCTCAAATTTAAATTGGAGTTGACTTGATTTTATTTTTTTTTGAAAAATAATAAACTACGTAAAGTTAATTGCCCTTGCTGTAAATAACAACTTGTTTTTCATTATAATTTGATTGGTATAAAATTTTAAAAATGTCTTATAAATTCTAAATTCATAATTCTTAACAAGTTTCAACCCAATTTCACATCCGATTACAAAGTTATATAATTTCCACTATTTTAATATAACTAGAAATACTAGAATGTAATTTTAGATCCTTAGATGATCTCGTATGGCTCTCTAAAAAAACTAGAACTAGACCTAACTGATGTAACAATTCATGTTTTCATGTTTATTTCATTTATCTTTATTTTTTCATGAAGGTGAGATCAATCAGGTTAACGACTCAAAAGTTATGGCCTTTGGAAGATAGGTTTCCACATTATTCTCCTCTGATTGAAAATAACTCATCTCATGTGAGTTTCCATAATGATACTCCTGCCATTTATTCTTGAAAATATTTTTAATCTCTCATTTTTAAATTTAAGTGTTTTCTTCTTATTTTAATCTTTCCCACTATACCAAATACATATTATATTTTCCTTGTCTTGTGTTCATTGTCTACTTATCCATAACATGTAATATGCTTTCTTTATTCTTATTTTGTACATAATGCTTCCAATCCATTTCTTCATATTATTCCACATCACCATATTCTCCATGAAAATCATATAGGTATAAAATATTAAATATTAAATATATATCAAAATTATGTGGTAAACTCACAACATAGGCATTATCATTTACTTTCTTCATAATTTTGCACAGACCAATTTCTTATATTTAAACTTGTATTTTCCTTTGGTAAATATTTATTTTATCAATAAAATAATAACTAAATCTTATTCTTAAAATAACCTTGAATTTATTTTTACGTATGTAATTGCTTTATAATTTTTATTGATTTTTTATAGATTTCTTCTTACTTCTTATTGAAATTATTATGTGTTCTACAAATATTTTTGCATCATCACCAAATCATTCTATAATTGTGAATTGTATAAAACATGAATTACCTATAGTATTTTTTTACATAAATAATATGAAATAATGATTTACATATAGATCTATTCACTAAACTTCTATAGCCAAACTCAACTTGTGGTAAATCCAAATACCATTGTGTGGGCTTCTCTCCAACTATGCATCTCAAAAAAAATTCAAAGTTCATGTTCACTACATATGTTTGTCAATATGTTTTTGGGTGGTATGCACTACTAAATTTTATTTTGGTTACAAATTTATTCCATTTATTACTCCAAAAATGACATAGAAATTTTGTGTACCTATTTGATATTATAGTTTTTGGATCACAATGCAATCTAACCACATCCTTGAAAAATAGTTCTACTACTCTAGTGGTGTCATTGGTTTTCTTACATGTAATAAAATGAAATATCTTAGAAAAAAATTATACAACAAAAAAAATTGAATAACTGGATATATGTGTTTATCAACCCCAATAAAATTCCATATTTAAATTTCTACATGGTCCTCTTGGAACTAGTAATGGGATACATGTACAACCATGTATTTTCTACATGTCCTTTATCCACATTACATGTATTGAATAATAAAACATATGTAGCCACATATCTATTCATTTTTGGCCAAAAATACTTCTCCTCCACTAAATCTATTGTCTTCCTCTTACTAAACTATCCATCGAAACCAACACTATGAATTTATCTTATAATATTGTCTCTAAGAGTCACAACTATAATAATAAATGTTTTCCCTTGAAGAGATAACCATATTGTATAAGGTACTCATCATAAATGATACTCACCTCACATATTAATGGATTCATGCATTATATTATGTATCATTATCATATAAATCTTTAACAAATTCAAATCCAACTACTTCACTCACCATCATAGTTAATAGTGTTAATGTCTTACTCAAAATATCAGCTACCTGATTCTACATTCTTAATTTATGTTTCAAATTAAAAGTATATCCTTGAATTAAATATACCCACTTTGCATGTCTACTATTTAACTTCTTTTTAATGTTCACATACTTCTAATCCTCATGATTTGTAAATAGGATACACAAAATAGCCACTAGGTAATGCCTTCAATATCTTAATGCTTATTCAAAGGCATAAAATTCAACATCATATGGATAATACATATCTCTTACCTCATTTAATTTTTAATTGAAATATACTATTGGCCTTCCTTCTCAACTCAACATAACAATAATTCCCAAATATGAATCACCAAAATCAACCACAAACACTTTGTGAAAATATGATACTGCTAAAATAAGTTTTTATGTAATTTTATTCTTCAACGATTGAAATCTTTTTTTTTGTCTTTGTCCTTACAAATTCTTTTCCTCTCGTGTAATTTTTTATTTTTGCAACAATATTAGTAAAATTCTTAATGAACTTTCTACAAAAAGTTGCCATCAGAACTTCTTACCTTTGTGATGTTCTTTGGAATACACCAATAAAAAATTATCTTTACCTTTTATTTATACATTCTAACACCATCTACTAAAACTAAAAACCCCTAAAATTACAAAATATTTTTTAGAAACATGAACTTCTTCAGATTTACATAAATCTTCACTTTTCTTAACATTTCTAATACTATTCTCAAATTCCTTAAGTGTTATTATTTACACTTACTAAATATAAAAACACCATCAAAATAAACAACTACAAAATTATCAATATAATCTCAAAACACTATGTTCATCACCCTCATAAATATGTTAGGTGAATTACGTAATCTAAATGGCATCACCATTAACTCATATAAGTCATCCCTAGTCTTGAATATTATTTTCCATTTATGTCTTTCTCAAATCCAAATCTGATGGTATCCACTCCTTAGGTCAATATTATTAGGTTGTAAAACACACGCCCCATTTTGATATTTTCAAATAGTGTCCCAATACTATTGAATATTGTTCTTAGGTGCTTTTAACCATAAGCTAATGATTTTATAAATTTTAAAAGACATTAATGGAAATTATTTTATTTGATGTCTGATAAAATGTTTTAGTTGTGGTAGTTTTGAGTTATTTGCATTAACATAATCTATAGGTTTTCATTGTAAAAGGATCGAATCTATGCCTAATATCTATTGTATTATTTACCATTCACCTTATATTTCATTTAAATACTCATATACATGTCTTATCTATGATTTTATATTGGTAACTAAGCTGACATATTGTTGTGCTTAGTGGGTTACTGTCATTTTTATGTCTTAAATAGAGTATTTCACACTTAGGCATTTCCTGAACCATTCTGATTCCCTCCTTTTTAGTTCTATTTAAGTACATGTTGATATGGATTTTGTACACACTACATAGACCTTTACGATTTAGCCTTTATTTTTTTAGGTTTGGTGAAATATTTCACTCCAAAGCACAAGTTATAGTGTATTTGGTTTTACAAAAAAATAATGGTGGAATAAAATTGAGTAATACATATTTTTAACTATAGATGGGTTAGCTATGGATGAATGCAAATCCACTTTTAGTGGGTGGAAGGATGATAGTCTTAACTAAGGTGGGAAGGATTCTGAAATAATCTTGAAAAAGAGAGAGAGAAATTTCTTGAAAAGAGGCCTATCATATTAATATGACTAAGAATCTGAGAACTTACAAAATAAGTGATATGGAATTAAAATTCTATGGAAGTTAGTTTATGAAATTTAAATGAAAAGTCTAAGAGGCAAAATCTATTATTGCACTTAAGTTCCATGAACTAGATAATTAATGCATTCAATTATCATAGCCAATACAACCAAAGCAATATATTTTGAATTACCATTCACATTATAACTACATTACCTTCAAGCTATCGAAATTATTACAAATCTTGAGTCTAAATGCATATTGCAAATCCAAAGAACCATAGATAACAAGAATTTTGATGTTTTCATAGAGCAAAAAAAGAGTTTATAGAGGGCATCAATTGCTTCCTCATATCTCATACCCATCTCCTCTACTTACTCAAATTTCACATATATGGCATTTGATTCAGCAGTTTCGAATCATGAGTTATAACATTATTAAGAGATTTGGGACAAGGTTAAATTTATCAAAACTTACAAAGTCAAGGATCAACTTTACATCTTCATGAAGAGATATAAAAATGCCTTATTGGTGATTAAAGTAGTAAGCCTCCATAATACATTAGATAAACTAGATATAATACCTCGTATTGACTTACTATATGATTTATTAAGGACTAGTTTAGACAATATGGGCTTATCAACAATACAAATTTTTAGAAACTATCATAATTAAATTGGACTGTATCAAGATTAAATTAGGCTTTAAAATATTGTGGATTTTAAAAAAAACTTTGTATATAAAACAAAGCAAGAGGGGTTAGATCCCAAGACATCTCCAACTTCTAAGTTTTAAAAAAATTTGAAGAACCAATTTATCTATGACCAACTTTAATTTGATATAAAACAAAAATTTGTATATATATATCATACTATTGTGCACTTTTGTAAAAAAAAAAAACTAAAGACAATATGAGTCCTTTATAGATTTTTTTACCAAAAAAGGGTGGTGGCTAGTTCTCACATAGCTAATGAAAGGGTGAAGGAGTATTTGATCAAATACAATAGTTGATTTTATGCCAAGTTATAAGAAACATGACCTGGATGTTTGTTAGTGAGCAGAAGATACTGTAGTGATATCACAACAAATGCCAAAAATAGACATGATAAAAAATATTCACGCTAGTATTCTACAAGTGGTGGTCTACATGGGTGGAGATAGGAACCATAACAAGCCAAGGAGGAGGTTGGATCAATTGAACCTAGTCAAGGACTGTTGACAGGTGTTATGGGCTGAGTCGATGATTGAACGACACTGAAAGATGTGGTTAAGAACTACATGAAAAGGAGGATTTGAAATCATAGATCTTCCAATAAGGTCACAAAAATTTAGTCCAATGTTAAATACCCTCAATAATAGACTATATGGTAGATACAATAATGAAAAATAGCCAATATATTCAGTCCAAAATGACTATCGTGACAGTGTTTGCAAGTCATGTTTGGGTTGGATGAAGTGGATTTGTGTCCTTTAACAAGTTCACTATTGTTGGCAAAATCAACTCCCTAATGCTAGCAAGTGAAAGTTATGTGTCATCCAAAGCACAATTTATTTTTCAAAAAACATTGACTCTCTCATAGAATCACACCAGATCAATTCTATGTGTTAGATCCACTGTAAGATAAGAGTATCTTCTGAAGAAGATGATTTGGTAGCCTATATGAGAGGACACTAAACTATGGAGGCTCCAAGTATTAATGGAGGAGGGATTTTTTATGCTATGTCCTTACAACTTGAGAGATAATATATGGTTGTAAAGGTGATGATGAAGGAAATGGTTTACAACTTTGAAATAGGACTCACACTTCAATTTGACATATGATTAATCACCAATAGCGTAGTATCCCCACCTCGTAAACTACTATAATGTCAAAAAATAAGGTAAATAACCAAATAATGGGTATTTTAGCATTGATCTAGGTCCAAACATATCCAAAATAATGTTTTGGTTTGATCCAATATATCATGAAATATCATAATATGAATATCCAAATGCTATTAACCCAATCAATATGTATGACATGTATAAAATCTATATCAGCACACTAGGTTGAGTAATGGTTGCATAGAGAAGCTCTAATACCATGTCAAAATTGAGAATGATGATCATTCATCCTAGATATCTCCTACACTCCATTACCATAGAAAAACTCTCACATACATTATGCACATAAATAAGTTTAGAAAATAATCGTGCACAATAATCTCCATCTCTCATTATTTCCTCAAAGTCAATAATAAGATCATCCATTTGTTTCTCTCTCCAATAGTCATGGAGAAGTAATAGGAATGCATATTAAATAGGCATAAAGGTTGTTATGCACAAAAAATAATTTGTTGTGTGAAAAAAATAATAGTTGATATGGAAAATTTGTATGCATAAAATAGGTGTGCAAATATTTGACACATAACAACTTATTAATTGACTCCTAATTAAGATTAATTCCATGAGTGAGTTTTAATGCTCACTCCAACATCCAATTATAGGAAAAATAGAATATACTAACATAGTGTTTGATGAATCTGCCCTCAAACATGATTTTAAGCACTTCTCTTCTATTTGGGAAGAAGTTGATAAGGCCAAAACATGTAGTCTAGAGGACAAACTCTCTACATTCTCACGGAGGTAACATGATGACCTATTGGTAATCAAGATAGTGGATCTACATAACATCATAAATAAACTCAATTAAATGCCCTACATCAACTTATTATTTAATTTATTTACAAATGGTAAATTTTTTGCCAAAATCTTGCACTTTCACCAAAAAAGCATACTAATGGCCCACTTTACTGGCAGAGCATTCAAAAGGTGCTATAGACTACCTGCCCCTAAGATGGCATACAACCAATCTCTAGTGAATAATTGGATACATTCTAATAATGTATCCACCAAGATACAAGAATGGACCCATGACCCCAATACTTTTGCAATCAGAGGCCTTATTTTTTCTATCTAATAGCCACTTTTGACCTGGAGTTAGAATTATCATGGCCCTGTTAAACAAAATTTGTTATTTCCCCGAAATGACTTATGTGAATGATATGTGGATTCCCTTACTCTACTTTATTCTCACCTCTAAAATGATAATTGTCATAGGATAAGTTGTCAGTTCTAACTTCATAAACATAATAACCAATATGAACAAATCCCCACATTACAACTTCTATATGATGTCCTATGTGGTAGACACTATAACCAAAACCATCCATGCATCTTTTAACGAGCCTTGGGAGCCTTCTAAGGAGTACTCTATGAGTATTATATGTAAAATTTTCAACATCCTCCACATTCATATATTTAGGAGGAATATGACCAAGATTATTGAGACCTTGTACACGATGGTATACTACTCCATCTATGGCAAAGATATTCCTAGGCTCTCAGATCAAATCAAGAAGAGCATTGGAAAAATGGGTTATTATTGGTTCTATCCAAACTTCACCTTAATAAAGATAATGGGCATTATAGCCTACCATATGTATATACCCAAGTTGGTCTAAGACAAAATTGTAGAACAAGACATTGCTTCCCAATTGGCTGACTCAGTGGATGTTCAACTAAGAAATAAGAGACATGTATTTGTGAACCTATCTCCCCTTAGTATTGGTAGGATTTGATACACAAAATGGGAACACTTCCAACCAATGGGGAAAACTCGATCCCATTATGATTTCAAGTGGGCACCCTATAGATAATGGGACCCTAGGGATAATGTTAGGAAACACCTAAAGAGACTAAGAGGAAGGGTAAATATCAACTATGGGAACATCCATACATGGCATGATGACGTGTTAATAACACCCTAAATGATTCATAGGTCCATGTCAGGATGAAGAAGGTCTCCATGTTAATGGTGGCGACTAGGCACATATAGTATAATACTAAAACCACCAAAGAGAAGCCCAAGAATATTAAAAATGAGCACAGGGTTTTAGAGCCTCCCAAGGGACCCTTTCATGAATGGAAAAATAAGATAAAAAACCCAATTAGGTATCTCCTCATGCCTTACCACCCTTTATTTCCATATTAGCAACTACTACAGTGGTAATGATTCTTTTTTCACCCTCTATAGCATAAGACACCATAAATGTAATAGGTATTGGTGGAAGTTTCCTCATGTTATGTTTTCCTCCACTCACCATAGTTCAGTAAGTTTTTCTTCATTCCTTCCTCTCCTAATTCAATTCTCCTCTCCTACCTTTAACTAAAATTCATGCAGTAGACATCACTATGGGGACTAGTGGAGACTTCTCTATGTTTCCATTTCCTTCACTCATCATTATGTAATAATTTCCTCATCCTTCCTTCCTCACCTCAGCTAATAGTTTACATCCATCCACTTTCCCATCATCTCAACCCAATATCACACTTATTTCATTAGTTGTTGTTCCACTTCCATCCACACAAACTTATACCCCCACCATAGATCCTATTGTATACAAAAGGAAACCTAGGACTCCTCTGACCTCACCACAACATGCACCTATCCAAGAGGAACCTAATTATGGATCAAGGGGATTATTTTAGAGAGGGAAGGGTTTTAAAATAACAAAACCTTTAGAAATATTTGACAGTGATGAGGAATTGAAGAAATTACCCTTAAATGAAGGAGAATTGGGAGGTGTATCTGAGACATCACTCTGAGTATCAATCTATAAGTCTACTAGAGTGATCCTGAGGATGAATGGATTGAAGAAGAAGAGACCCATTTAGGGGATACATAGATTTTGTGGACTAGTTAAGTTTCCATTGAGATACTTCTAAAAGAGAGAGATACTAAAGATGAAGTAGATTCAAGATCACTAGCTTCCATAAGTGGAAAATCAATGAGAGTGTCTATGGGTTCTTCCCCACAAAAAATAATGATAATTGATGAAATAATTCCCCTAGTTGCTTCTGTGTAACATGTAAGCACCTTATCCCACTATTATTTATCATTATCTTCTATAATTTTCACTACAGTGATAACCAGTATTATCTCTCCCTCTCATTATTTAAATTATTTGAATTAGATTCAAGTTAGTACACTCTATAATACACTAAATACCAATACCACTAGGCTCAATTTTTCCTTAGCCATTGACTACGTATAAAATTTCCTTAGTACTCCCTCCACATACTTCTACTTTAGCACAACTGACCCTCTCTAATCATAGCAATGAGTCCCATTTGAGAGCCTTATCTTAGCCTCCATTTTTGCTTCACCTATTTCCCCATCTCAACCATCCACCCAAATGGGTATGCCATTACCCAACCTACCCACACCTATAAATTTGTAGTGACAACCCAAAAGGATCTAGAAAAGGGCAAGTTCATTTTGGATTCAACACCCCCTAAAAAGGTCACTACTTGGAGGTGGGAAATCACACCTTTCCCATAAACAAGATGCTCTTACCCTAATATCATACTCCCTCTAGGAAAGCCTCAATCCCCCATTGTATTATATCTTACAAATACCATTGATTAGTCAATAACCTTGAACATACTAGAATGGATACAAAAGCTACAATAAGGAGAAGAGGGTAGGGAACCCTAGTACTCATTGAGTAACCAATGGTTGAGTTCCATTTTGATAAGGAGACAAATACCATAAGAGTCAAAATGAAAACCCTCATTGAAAAAGGGAAGGAGGTGGAATTGGAACAAAGGGAAGATATCTTATCTCTATCCAAAAGGAAAAAATTACATCCTTCTGATGTGAGATCTCTACCTTGGGAGGACCTCTATACCTTTATGGATTATATAGGGGGTGATCAAGGAAATGTTCAAATTATATGATCAATCCATTGAATAATTACAAGGAATAACCATGATACAATCCCCCATGGACATCATTGATAATGTACAAGGTGTGGTCAAGAAGCTATATAGTATGATATAATTAATCAGAGTTGTAATAGGAGTCACAACCCCAATAGGGAGATGTATATCTAGAGGTAGATAAGATGAATAAAATGGAGTATAAGATACATTTTTAGTAAAGTATATAAGAATAAATTTTATTCCTATTTGAACCTCATATCAGCCCCTGACATTACTTGGTCATAGAACTTCATAGCTACCAAGAGAGATGCCTTACTCGAATGGTACCAAGACATGAAGTATTTGGTCATGTAGTTGATTAGTTAGGAGAGGCAAGATATGGATATTTTGGGAGAACTGAGGATCAATAATGTAATCACTGCACTGAGATATTTGGTACATAAATCCACTTTTTAATACCTTCTTTGTACATCTACCAATAGTTTTAGAGAAGAGGTTGAGGGCACTATCTATAGAATAGTTGATGAAGTGTAACAACTAGTGATTTTTGATAGAAGAATGTTTCTTAATGCATAAACCCTTTACGTAGATCTTATGGAATCAGTAAAGATATATATAAAGTTGATGGATAAGATTATTACAAAAAATTTAAAATGACCCCTATTGGAATTTGAGGTAGTGTAAATTGACTTCCAGGCTAGTCATACTCTCTACCTCTAAATTTAAGTGAGAAAGCCAGCCATGTCCTCCATGGTCACCTCATCAACAATTGTAGTTGCAACCATTGGTCCAACTATGTATCATATTCTAGTTATAATGGTCCCCTTACTTACATTCCACACTATGATAACAAATTTAGCTAAAATGGCAATCATTTCATTTATAATTGCAATATCTACATTATTTTCCATTGCACAAAGACCACCATTTAGAGCTGCTAACTCATAGGTATTCCCTCTAATAACTATAGGTTTTGTTTTGGAATATTTCCTATTGTAAATTTATTTTATCTCTAATGAGATGTTGAGTGTTACTTCAAATTTGCTTGAGAAATGAGGTTGGACCCATCCCAAGCCTATAAAAAGTGTATCATCCTCTCTAATCATAGAGAATATATATTGACATCAAATATAGATAAAAAATATCCTTCGGGTTATTCTACAAGTTTATGTTGTATGGTGGTATATTCTATTTGTTTTTGTTGATCTAGTATATTAGCTATTTGATATATGTAATAGCAATTTTAAAAGTTATGTTGTGAGTTACTAAAGTTATTTTAATAAAGAATGTGTCATAATAGTTCTAGTTGATAGATCTCAGTGACTGTTTATGAAATAATATCATGTTAATATAATTTAGGATTTAGGAGATACCTTGAAGTGCATTGTAATACCTTCAATGGTACTCTTTTGCATGTTTGAAAGGTATCACCTAGGATATACCTTCAAGGCACCCTTGAAGGTACTAAAATGTAATTCAAGGGTTCTCTTAGGAGATACATTGAACATGCATATGATTAGAATTTTATTTCGAGGTATCTCCTAGGAGATACCTTGAAGGTCCTTATAGTAACTTCAAGGGGTCTCCTAGTATCTACCTTAAACATGTACACAATTGGAATTTTCTTTCAAAGTCTCTCCTAGGACATACCTTGAAGGGCCTTGTAATACCTTCAAGGGTAACATTATGCATGTTTGAAATGCATCTCCTAAGAGATACTTTCAATGTACCCTTGAAGATAATACAATGGTCATCAAGGTATCTTATAGGAGATATCTTTAAGGGTCTTGTATTATATTTAAGGGTTATCCTAGCAGATACATTGAATATGCACATGATTAGAATTTTTTTAAGGTATATCCTATAGAATACCTTAAAGGGCCTTGTGATACCCTCAATTTTGATTTTAAATTTTATTGTAAGGGATTTGATATAACCATCACATGTAAGGGATAGTCAAGTTATGGCTATATGAGTGAATTCACATAGATATTCATAAATAATAAATAAAACACCTCCTAAAGTGGAAATGGATTTTGTATTCATTAATGGTGAATTGATTATTTTAAGACTTGTTCAAACACTGATTGACAAGGCATGTCATGATCACAACTTTAGATCTAAAGAGTTTAATCTATAATAAACAATGTTATTATATGATAATAGGTTGAAATCATTTATAGGGAAGATGCACACTAGATGGAAAGTACCCTACATTATTCAAGAAGTCTCATAACTAGGTATCATTATGCTAAAATATTTGTAAGGAACCATATTCCTAGGATGTATAAATGGCTTTAGGATTAACACTCACCACCTTTAATCTCACATCACAACATCTTATAAGAGAAAATATTTGAAGAGCAAATCCTTTGAAACAATGTTCAAAAAAATGTTAGAATAGATCCTTTGAATCAAAAGTTTTGATATCAAAGTCCCAAAAAAAACCAAATCCTTCAAAACAAATTTTGAAAACATTTTTTGATGAACAATCCCCAAACAAAAACCTCAAAGCTCAAATTTTATGAAAAGAAGTTCTAGGAAAAAACCCTGAATCCTAAAGTTTTTAAAAAGGAGGTTCGGAGCAAAATGTCTAATAAACAAGTCCCAAACACTTACCCCAATGAACAAAACTCTAAAATTAATATCTAAATAAAATTTTGAATAAAATAGTTTTGAATAAAACCAAGTTCCAAAACCTACATAGTAAGATACTCCCAAAAGGCATTTAATAATTTAGTCCAAAGTGTAAAATATCTTTATTTGTAATTAACAAAGAAGGAGATTAAGAAGAAATCAGTAAAAAGACTTTGCAAATGGGAATTAACATGGATCAAGCACCTTAATAACTTCAATTTTTTAGATAATCTTCTTAAATGGAAAATACCTACTAAATGGGCCTTTAATAGCACTAACCTTTTCTATAATAACCCACTAAAGATACCTTATTCACAATAATATATGTGTTGATAGCTAAATTCTTTGATTGAAACACCTATTTACTCATTGTGTAACTACATTCAGCTCAAATTAAGTCTAGGAAAGCAGTGATGATAAGACAAGTATGGTAGAAGGACTGCTAACATTTGTGCAAGGCCATTAATGATGTGGCATTTCAAAAGATTGCATCTTATTTGAGGTAGATTGAGTTGGGATGCGATAGGTGGATTCATTAATCAAAGTGGCTACACAAAGTGACATAAGGTCACATCAAACACACACTATGGGGTAAATTAAATATTTGGAAGACAAAAAAGGTCACTATTAAAGGCAAAATATTAAATACAAGGAATATCACTTGTGCATAGGTAGTCAGTGCATTTAAATAGGTTGGCACGAGAAAATTTGATGTTGAAAGCCATAAAATAAAGAGGATGAACAATTATAAAACATTAAAAATGTAGGCAAACAAGAGTATTCTACTATCTACTCTCAATATACTCTCATGTAAAAAAAATGAGACCCAAATTTTGCTAGGACAAAGTAATCAAAAAGTGTAGATTACAGGTTTAGTCATGGATAAGAGCAAGTTGTTGATTCCATTTAGATATGCATAATATGGAAAAATGGGGATTGGGATAGGTCTTTGACAAACCAGATTCAATGACCCAGATCCCTTCAAATTTGTGGAAATGGTTGAAGTTACTCTCCTTGCCCCATCAACATAACTAGGTGCATAGGTAGGAGCTCTTGCACCTCAACATCTGCTTTGACGTTCTGATGTAAAGAGATCAATCAAGTTACCTACATTTGATAAATTGGATGAGGTCATGCATACCTTGTTAAGTAGATATAATAAGGGGGTTATTCATTTATCCCAATATATCACCATCTTGATTAATGCATAAACCATGGTAAGATCCATAGTCCTCTCAAATCATGGAAAATCATTATTGCCATACAATTCCATCACATTTACAATTCATTCATTTATTTGGGAGAAGATTCCCACTAGGGTAGTAGAGGAACCCTAATTGACTCTATTAAGGATGTTACAATGTGCGTTCTAGTAAATCATATTACAAAGAGGTATTTGTAGATAATGAAGTAGGCCAAGCAGGATAGAAAAGGAGTAATTGACATTATGTATCACATGATACACCTAAATAAGAACTTTAATTGGCCCAAGTTTCTTAAATTTGAGATTACCACTAATATTTACAAGGTCATTTTAGGTTGCTCTCAAAATTTCCAAATAAATTTCTAATTTTATTGTTATGCTTCACCCAATGGAAGTCCCTGCTAGGCCAAGTTAATGTTATTATGGACTTTTGTCCTTCTACTACCCTCGTAAGCATCACTTGGACTAAGATAGGGAAAAAATATGAGTAATTTGGGTGGTTTGACACATGGTGGCTTGAGGCTCTAGCTTTGATTAGCTTGTACCCTTAAACTATAGGATGTCATTCAATATTTGGGGTAGCATGTATCAGTAACTAACTTGTATAATGTTATTCAAATCAAGGTACATAATTTTTCCAAACCCACTATGATTCCAATTCCCTTTTTCATCACAATGGTTGAATCACAAGCTAAAATATGAAGGTAGAGATCCCTAGTCATGAGGTTAGTATAGCTTATTTGAACCATCCCTCTAAGTGCATAATAACCCAGGCAAGAACAAGAATAACCAAAGTTAGCTATGCAACCACGTGCCTCACCATATCAATCCATAGCTCCCCCACATCAATAAAAAGGCAAATGAGAGGGACTTACATGGAGAGCCTCACCATCACCAATGAAAAAGAGATCAAAGAAAACTAAATCTTAGTTAGATAACCCACATGTGCTAAGGATAGCTTATGAGTGAGATATCACAAAGTTGGGGGTTGATAAACATGAAGTTATTTAATTCATGAGCGAAGACATCAACCTAGAGGACTATAATATGGAAGAATAAAAGGAATTATTTTTTAGAAAGTAGCGTGCACTTGACAAGTGTGGAATAAGGTAAACAGTGATATTTTGGTAGACATTATACAACCACCTCCCTCTATTATTATGGATACTATAGGTCAAGAAGAAGCTCTACATGAACTTACAATATTTTTTTCCAAAATTATCTAGTAGCTGGTTCATCATTTATATAGATTGTAGATCTACCATAGGAATGTATCTATGTATGGCCATTATTTCAAAAACAATGTACTCATAATTGGGCCTGACCTTCAACCACCATACAAAAATACATGGAATATTTCATAGATCTAGCCATAAGAATTAGTGCCCATCAATTGAAGTCTATGGGCATGAGGAGACACAAGGATACACTTGTCCCTCCAGCTAAGTCAAGAAACATTTTTTGTGAATAGAGGTGTGGTTATGAAATCTTAATCTTTGGATCACTATCAATATGATATACAAATAGAGGATGTATATGTAATGGAGGGACCTCTAGACACCACTTGATAGATCCAACTAAATAAATAGATGTTATACAAGATACTCGAGATCATGAGAAGGAGGCTATGAAGAAAGAGGAGAGGCAAAAGATAAAATCAAAGAAGAACAAAAATAAGAAAGATGCCATAGAATAAGAAGCTATGTAAGAATCCCAATGTGTGTAATAAGAAAAGATAAATAGTGCACCAAGGAGGAATAACAACAAAAGAATTCTGAAAAAGTTGGTTTTGGGAAAAAGAAGGTCGAAAAAGCTCAGGCTAAGAGAAAAAAAGATAAGGAAGTAGAAGATAAAAGGAAGAGAAGGGATCACAAAGAGGTAGTATAGAAGTATGAAGAGGCACAAGATACATAGAGATAAAGGCAAACAAAACAAGAGGTGCAAGAGAAAGATGCTAAAGAATAGAACCAAAAGGAAGAAGAGTCCAAGTGCAAGGTAGAGATGCAATTTGACAAGGAAAAAGATGAGGTTGATGCAAAATATAAAGCAAAATTTAATATTGAATCTAAGGCTAAGGCAGATGCAAAAGCCAAAATTATGGCCAGAGACAAGGCTGAGGATGCAACCTAAATTCACATTGACACCACATCCAATGCTCAAACTAAAGTTGAGGTATAGAATGTGAAATAAAATGAAGCTAAGGAGAAGGTAAAATTAAAACATACAACATCCCATTAGGATTCGACCCAATTAGGTACACTAGAGGAGACATCACTATTAAAATATCTCCCCTCTACCCAATAATTATGGGATGTCCCTACCACATCATTTCATCTCAACACTTTCTTTCTTCTGTTGGCTTAATTATCCATCTCCTAACATAGTTTAATTCACATCCACTACACTTTATTCCAATTCCATGTAGACATTTTTGGATGTTTTGTACCTGACATTATCCAAGAAAATGGAATGATTAATTGCATTTCAAAAATCCATTATGCAAAAGGCTTCAGACATGGAACATATTATTTTTTGACTACACAAGGAGAAAATGGAAGCATGTAATCAAATTGTTAAGGCTAGGTAGCTCATCAATGACACATGTCCTACTCTATTCATACAAGTCCTTGGTGATCAAGTAATGTTTGAGGATAGCCAACTCAGTGCATTATTAGCTGAGAGAACAAAAGATTGGGTGAGCACACAAAAATTGTGCACCCAAGGTCAGGCTATACATACTAAAATGGAAGGCATTTGTGAACTACTAGAGGAATATCTATAGAACCTAGATACTATTGTGCATCAAGCTAAGAATATATTTCAAGGAATGCTTGATTGGAGGTAGTGTCTTGAAAAATCCTTAGCTTCTATGAAATTAGAGTTTACAATGGTGGATGAAACTAAAGATATAATGAGTAATAAAATGGCTATTAGAGAAACACTGAATAAGACATATCAACAGTTTTTTGATCCCAAGGATATCACAATGAAGAAGCTCCAAGTCTAGTAGAATGAGATAATGGGAAACACATTTATGGATATTTAAGCCCAAAGGACTATATATAGGTTAGATGATATTGTGTTAGATATTGAGCTTAAGCTATCAAATTCCAAATACTTCCTTATCATCATAGAAGAAGATGTTCATAATTTGATGGTTATTTATATTCCACTATGCATTTTACTTACCATGGTATGGGAAGTACTTGATAATTATAAAATTATCAAGCTTGAACTCTCATAGGTTAAACTAGCTATTGTGCACACCATAGATGAACCTAAGTTCATTCCAATATAGGATCTCCAAGAAATTTTATAGAAGACAAATTTGGATAGAAAGGAATAGCATGGGAAACTAAAACCTACATAGCTCCCTGGCCAAACTTCAACACCACCTCTATAATAGGTAAATGCATAATTTAAGTTTTGTAGTTTAAGGAAAAAATTTGATTTATAACATAGTCATAAGCATTTAGACTGGGGCTAGGTTGGTTGAAAACCTCTAACCAAGAAGACCACTTGGTTAATCTAGTCTATGGAAAATTGAAAATGGTAGTAGGTAAGTATACTACTTAGTTGAAACACTGATAGAGTAGTCAAATTATGTGTAAATGGTTTAAATTGGTAAACAACACTTAGAGAGATTGCTTACACTTTTGTTAAATTCTAATCTTTCCATATTTACCCAAGATCAGAGTTCATATTTTATCTCGAGACAAAAAAATATTTTAAGTCTAAGAAAGTGTTGGACATGGAATAGGGCATCATAAAATTGAAAGTGTATAATTTATGGACACCTATACATAGGGTATCATTTTATTATCTATATGATCTTTTATATGTCTTCGGCCTTGTTAATGAAGTGATAGATATAATAATGCCAAGAGTCTTTCTTTTTGTAGGTTAAAAATTGTAATGTGAAGAAATAGAGCCACGTAAAAATTTATATATAGTGCTCTGATATAATAGAATATGGTTTTGATATGTGATAGAGATTAATAGACTATCTTTGTTATGGTTTTCCTAAGATTATTTTACGTATTCCTAGTGTGTAGTGTTTACTCTATTTTGTTTTAGCTTGTTCTATCTTGTATTATGTTGTTTATGTTCTAGACTTTTTAATGCCATGTTAGAGTATCTTTATGTTCACTCTTGTATATAAAATTGAAGATTATGTAAATTTTCTAATGCTTTTATGATTTTTTTCCACTTCCTACTGCACAATCTATCCCTATAATTTGTATGTTCTAGATAATTTCAAAGAAACTCTAATAACATTCCTTTAACATGCACATGATTGGAATTTCATTTTAAGGTGTCTCTGAGGAGATACATTGAAGGGCTTTATAGTACCTTTGAGTGTACCCTAATGCATGATTGAAAGGTATAAGGTATCTCCTAGGAGATACCTTCCAAACATACATTAGGGTACCCTTGAAGGTATTACACTATCCTTCAAGGTATCTTCTAAGATATACCTTGAAAGAGATTGTAGTACCTTCAATGGGTATCCTAGTAAATACCTTTAAAATGCACATGTTTGGAATTGTCTTTCAAAATATCTCTTATGAGATACCTTGGAGAACCTTTTAATACCTTCAAGGGTACTTTTATGCATGTTTTAAAGGTATCTCTTAGGATATACCTTCAAGGTAGCCTTGAAGGTATTACAATGCCCTTCAAAGTATCTTCTAGGAGATACCTTGAAGGGTCCTGTAATACCTTCAAGGGTTCTAATAGTATATATAGATAACTTTGAGGGCATTATAATACCTTAAAGAATACCTTTATGTATATTTTAAAGTTATCTATTAGGATATAACTTCAAGTTATATAGAGATACCTTGGAGGGTCTTTTATTATATTCAAGGGTTATCCTAGTATATACCTTTAACATGCACATGATTGGAATTTTCTTTCAAAGTATATCATAGGTGGTTACCTTGAAAGGCCTTATAGTGATTTGAAAGGGTATCCTCATATATACCTTGAACATGCACATAATTGGAATTTTCTTTCAAGGTACTTCCTAAGAGATACCTTAAACATACACACAATTGGAATTTTTATTTTGAGGTATTTCCTAGGAGATACATTGAACATGCACTTGATTGGATTTTTCTTTTGAGGTATCTCCTAGAAGATACCTTAAACATTCACATGATTGGAATATTCTTTCAAATTATCTCCTAGGAGATACCTCTAAGGGTCTTGGAATACCTTCCATGTTGATTGCAAAGGTCCTTGTAATGTATTTGATATAAATGTGGCACCTTATTTTTTTGGAAAAACATTGATCCCATATCATCTTTAAGATATCCCTTCAAGGTAGCCTTGAAGGTAATACAATGCCCTTCAAGGTATCTTATAGGAGATACCTTGAATGATCTTTTATTACCTTCAAGGTTTCTCTTAGTAGATAGAGATACCTTGAAGGGCCTTGAAAAACCTTCAAGGATACCTTTATTCATGTTTGAAATTTTTCTCTAAGGAGATACCTTCAAGGTAGCCTCAAAGGTAATACAATGTCATACAAGGTATATTTCTAGGAGATACCTTGAAGGGTCTTGTAGTACCTTCAAGGTTTCTCCTCTTAGATACCTTAAGCATGCACATGATTGAAATTTTCTTTCAAAGTATCTCCTAGGGGATTTACTTGAATAAACATTTAGTAATTTCAAAGGGTATCTTCATAGATACCTTGAATATGCACACAATTGGAATTTTATTTCAAGGTACTTCCTAAGAGATATACTGAATATACACATGATTCGAATTTTTATTTTGAGGTATCTCTTAGTAGATGCATTGAACATGCACATGATTGGAATTTTATTTCAAGGTATCTTCTAGGAGATACCTTAAACATGCACATGATTGGAATTTTATTTCAAGGTATCTCCTAGGAGATACCTCAAAGGGACCTAGAATACTGTCAGGAGATACCTCAAAGTGACTTGTAATACCTTCCATGTTAATTTCAAAGGTCCTTACAAGGGATTTGAAATAACCATGGTACCTTTTTATTTGGCAAGAACCCTAATGCTAGATCATATTTAAATAACATGAGGTAGGGTCACATGCATTTGTGACTCAGTCACATAAGTTTCTGACTTTGTCACATATCTTTATGCGTTTGAAAAATTTAGTGACAATGTGATCCAATGGGTTTTTTCCACTTGTCACTTAGTAGCATCATTCTAGCTTATGAAGAAATTGTAAAGTTCATAACTCTGTGACTCAATCAGAACACTCCACATGGCATCCAATTGTGACATTATAAGGATTATATTATTTTATAATTATCTTGACAATATCATATCATATTTTTCCACTTGGCACTCAGTTATACCCCATAGTCAAGATGTAATATTTCAATTTCATAATATAGAGATTACACTACAAGATGAAACTTGGCAATAAGTTACTTAATCTTAAGTAGCTAGATGTGATGTGGAATCCATGCTGCATTTGGGATCAATGGGTTGAAGACATGTGGAATAATATCTCAAAAAAACAATATGATCAAAGGAATTTATGAAACTCAGAGACTACATGGTCAAATTAAAATATGGTACTTTTACATTTAGGTCCATTAAAAATTTCATATAACAAAGCCACATGACAATGTGAGATGATAAGAACTTACCACTTGGTAAAATAACAAAAATTATAAGGCCACATCAATCTAAGGATGAAAGAGGTCAATTCATGTGATAATTGAATATGAGTGATCCAATGGAAGGCTAATATGTGGTAAGGTATCACAATACATGGGTCGACTGAGAGTTTCATATAACATAACCACATGACAACATGATCCAATGAAAGCCCACAACTTAACAAGCTAGCAAGGGTCCCATGACCATATCAGACCAAAATAAAATGGGTCAAACTAGGAAATATTAAAAGGAGGTGCAAGCCAATCCAAATATGTCACGTGTCGAACTATCATGCTGCCCACCCAGATATCCCAATATCTAAAGTAAAAGACTAGAATGCACAAAAGGACACCATGTTATAGGCATGTGTCAAGTATGACACCTAAAGGACACATTATTGTCCACAAGTGATAGTTGGTGGTAAGAATTAAATTTTGATGAAGGCTCATTTTGGCATTTATAAATCCAAGTCACTTGAAGAAAAAGTCAAGCCTATGATGAGAAGACACATTGACAAACTAAGAAAGATGATTGGCTAATTCCTAAAAGTGAATTTATAAGTCATCATAATAAAATAAAAGATCCACCCATGATTTATTTAAAATCAAATTACATATACTTACCATTTATAACCTGTATCTTGTTATTCAAAATTATAAGAAAAATCTAGGATTTAAAACTCTGAAGCTTAGCATTCACCATTGATATTTTTTGAAAACTCTTAAATAATCTGTATGATTTTTTAAGAAAATTTTGTGTATTCATTTGACATATAGGCAATCCATATGCTCATCAATCAAAAATTAGAAGTCATGGTCAAAGTAGGAATGTTTGGATTTACCAAGATAGAACAAGTACCATTCCTATATTCTTACAGAATAAACACAGTCTTTTGAGACACTAGTTTGAATACAATTACATTTTCCATAGATAAAAAACACTACAATGAATTTTTATACCATGTGGATAGGATGGTAGACTAGGATAGTAATGATGAGGAAGATCTTAGTGTTATATAGGAAAGGTTTAACATCTTGACACTTAAGTTTGTAGGATTAGAAAAAGTTGCATTAAATCTAGAGGTTCTCCCCTGTGTGGACTTAGTCCACTAAATTTTCATTCAATCTAGGTGTGTGGATCACATGATAAAATATTTCAACTTTATAAATGATATCACCTATATAGCTAGATTGGCATTTCAAGCCTATTATGACTTGTCTAACCCTAAAATTATTTAGCATCAAGACCATGGCCCAATGGCTCACTTTACATAATATCAAAGAAGTCTTGAGAAGTTGGGTAGAGAACCTAGGGAAGTTCATCTACATGTTTAAAATAAATTAGATTCCCCTCACCTAATTCAAAAAAGGGGTGAGAATGTGAATGGACATGATGAACTGGTTACATGGAGAAAAATACAATGGCCACATAGATGAGAAGTGGGTTCCACTATTGTCTATGAGTATAGATGACTCTATAACCCCTTCCCTCAAGGAGATCATCTCCTGCAAGTTGGATACCAAAATTAAGAAGACCATGTCCAACCAAGGAAATCATTTCTATATGTTCTCTTTATTGGTTGATTTCTTATGTGCCACTCTCAACTTCCCATATTTTACCAATTGGGACCCAAACATGAGATGTACCATCCCTTGTCTTCATAAAGGTTATAATTTACAAATACAGGTAGGAGATGTAGGCTATTATGGAGTAGTTCTACCTGATTGTATATAGAACCATCCACAAAATAACTGTGCCCAGGCTATCAATAGGGATCATGGAAACCCTTATCATATTGGGAAACTACTGGTACTACCTAGAATTCATCATAATTAGATTCTAAGGAATTATGATAGCCTCATTCAAATTACCCACCATGGTGCCATATAAATTGGCTAAGCATGAGATTGCTTTCCAACTACATACATGAGAAGATGGATTATGCAAAATCAAAAAAAGGGGGTCATTCCACCCCTAATTGGTCAACATCAGTCGATTAAAAATTGAAAGTTGGCACTTAGTCATAATTAATACCAAATGTTGTATCCCAAATCTACACCAAGTAATTTGTGACCTTTTTAGCATCAAAAGACTTGAGAGGTTAAAAATTTATTGTGCTTTGATATCTCTGTCTGGGATATTTTTTTTATTTACCAAGTTTTGTGAGAGATTTTTGTTAATTCCCAACATTTCAATAGGGAAATTAGGCCCTTATCTGTGAAAATACCTAAGTACAAAATGGGTTGAGTATCAATGTTTAAGTCATTAGCCGCATCTTATTCTCCCTATTTCCTTTAAAATTCAAGTTCATGTTCATAATTTGCCAAGTCCTTTATTTAGTTTTTTCCCTAGTGAAAATGTTGCTTCCCTTAGACTTTTCAAGCCTTTTGCATGAACACAATTATCAATATAAATATGTCTTCAAGTTTTTTGTCTCTAATAAAAACTCTAAATACTTATTTTTTTCAAACATTTTGTCTACTTCAAATGTTTTTAAAGAATTACTTACCTTGTCTTTTTGGTCTTTAGTGTTTTTAGGCAATTTGTTTTAGACATTTTATCTATGAAAAAAGTTTTTAAGGCCACTTGCCCTTTCTAAATTTTTCCCACACAAAAGGCCTAAAGGATTTATAAGGTCATTTTGCCCTTGATGAAAACTTTGAAGGATCATTTTTTTTAGGGATTTTGCCTTTGTAAGATTCCTAAAGGGCACTTTTGAAGGGTCATTTTTCCTCTACAAAATGTCTGAAGGATTATTTCTATTGGTAATTTTTCCCTTGAAAATTTCTCGAAGGGTGTGTACCAAAAATTCTAAAGGGCACTTTTTGAAGATGAGGGACATTTTAAGTAAGTCCAAAGGAATTATAAGTTTTATCCAAAAGTTTCATGGCAGGAGGATTCAATGGGAAAGATAAAAATATATCCAAGTCTCCTTGCATACATCAATTTTATGCATTGTGCTTGAAGAATAAATGTTTTGGGGCTCTAGATGTAATTGTTGAACTGCACCTTCAATGGTTTTTGGTGACTGAGGTGAGGAATTGACTAATGAGTCAAATGAAAGACATGTGGTTATTTAAAGTGGCTCCTAATACTTTGTCTCAAGAAAATGCCCATGTTAGGTTTTTCAAATTTACAAGGTAATGGCTTATTTATTTCCTTTTACAAGAAGTAAGAGAATTTTTAGGGGTCAAAAGGATATTTCACCCTTTCCCATATCAAGAGGGATGGTGTAAAGGTAAATAATTAACTAAAAGTCTAAAATGACATCTAAGTTGGACACATGGTAGGTCCTAAGGTTTTTATGAGTTTTGGGCCCTTTTTTAAGATTGCCTCACTTACCTTTTGGTGGGAAAGGTACAAAAGGTCTCTAGGGCCTGAACACCTGGATTTATAAATTAAAGTAATGACATGCGGTAGGTTCTTAGGTATTTTTAAGCTCTAGGCCCTTTTTGAAGATTGCCTCACTTACCTTTTGGTGGGCAAGGTGAAAAAGGTCCCCAAAGGCCTAAAAAGCATCAAATTGAAAATTATCTTTATATGGATCCATGTGTCTCAAAGAGGATGGACCAACATGAAGGATACATTTTTACCTTTTCCTTCACCATTTGAAAGAAGCTTAAATAACCAAAAATGGGTAGCTAGCAATTAGCTATTATGCTTCAAAGCATTAATGGAAACCTTAATTCAAAAATGTAAAGGATTATAACTAAGGAATTTTCCTTCATTCAAATTTAACTTTTGCATTTAGAGATTATATTTGTGTCTTTGAGACATTTGTGTGCCCTAGTTACATGAAGCATGAAAGAGTGATTATGGTGAATTCTTTAAGGATTTTTAGCTTTAATTACGTATATCCCTCTAGATTATCAATAAGTGTTCTTATAGCTCCTCATTTTATGTTATTTGAAGGGGGTTTGAATGTGTATCATAGGTAATTTGAGTGAATAATTTGTGCAAAGCTCATAGTATTGCACTAAAAAGATAGGGAAAATGGTCACATCTATAAAGAATAACATTGTTTCTATGTTGGATGGAATCAAAGATATAGATGTTCAATGGTTAGAATTTGTGGCCCTATTGAATGTCTTCTAGTAGCTGAACCGTCTTCTATTAGTTTCTAATATTTGCATGAGCTACATCACCCCTATGGAAACATTCACTTTGGTTACACCATACCCGAAATAGTGACTATATGTGCTTGAGTATATCAACTAGACACCATAACTATCACTAATGATAGCTAGTCAGTTGTTTGCTCTTTCATTCCTATCACCTTCTTCAATATGTTTGGGATTCCTCCTTAGTTTTAAGTTTTCATTCTCTCTCTTGAGGAATGCCAAGAGCATGTAGAGAAGAATGACGATAATTTGGGACATTGTGAACCCCTACTAACTAGTTAAGAAGAGGAAAGAGGTCTCAAGAATGTCTAAGAGTTTGAAACTAGCAGAATTCAAGGAATTACCCTAGCATGTGAGCACCATGGTGGCCAAGATTTATGGGATGCCCATCATGGATAAATTTGATCCATGGATGTTCATAATCTTAATCTTCATGTTGAAGAAACAAAAGAAGCTAGACTTGGACACCATTCTAAGTGATAACCTATACAAGAAGATGATGTAGATACAAGCTAAAATCCATTTAAAAGAGGTTTTTTTAGGTATATTTTATATGTCTTCTTACCTGATGTACAACATTGTGCACAATAGAACACTCAAGGGGATCACCAAAAATCCTAGTGGGATGAGAATTTTTGAGATTCATCTAGAAATAAATACGGATAGATTCAAAAAGAATCTATACAAGGTATACAATTATTTCTTTAATACCATGATGAGAGTCTTCTTTCCTCTAAGGAGCCTCAATAGAATGTCCAAGGTAGCCAGAGAAATAATTGACATGTATGACACCTCATATATTCAATTCAAGACATTCACTTGTATCAGAACAAGTGGTTACTTAGGGTCTCCACACAAATTACCAAGATACCTAGATGATAATTTAGTAGTGATGGAATTAAGCTGGTAGATGGTACCCCCACATGAGATGATAGCAATGCAAAAGATAAACAATCCCTTCAAGTTTCTAGTTGAAATTAGACACAATTAATTTCCTTCTATTACCAAAGCAAAATGATTGGAACAAGAGTTGGACCAGTATGTGATTGAAAAGATGTCACCCAGGCCCAACTATGATATTACATGGTTTGTAAACACAAAAACTAGTGTGAGTTTCCATCAATCACATTAAGAAGACATCTAGTCTGATTTTACTACTGAGGAGCACATAACAAAACTAAATTATATGAGGTGATAGTATAAGAGGTTATTAATTACAATATTAATCCCATCCCTAAGGATATGGAGGATGATAAAAGGACACTGTCTATAGTGTGTAATGAATCCAATATTGAATCCTAAGCCATATCTTAGTTGGACCTCATTGCTAAGGAAAATGATTTCATTTCATGGAGAGCCATATCTATCATGAGGAAAACCTTCAAGTGGTTGAAGGAACATGGAATTAGCCTTAGTTCTTGTGATACCCCTACCCTCCAAGATATTAGATATGTTTGGGACTTAAAGGGTTTCAACCTAGATTATAGTGGTGTTCTCTCAAGTATACCATCAAGAGTGAAGGGTAAAGGGAAGAAAAAGGTTGGTGATGTTAATTTTACCAATCCCATTGATGTGGAGTCCATATCCAAATCATATTCCAAGGTAGGATTGTCCTTCTTGAAATTAACAAATTTGGATAAAAATTGTGATAAGATTACTACTAGGAAGGTCACATTGGCCAATGCAACCCCAATATCCATTGTAATAGAGGGATCCCTAATGATGCCATCCATACCAAAAACCATCCTAATGGCTAATATATCTACTATTCCACCTATTCTACCAACACAATAGGCAGTATTTGTCCCTCCCCAAAAGATATATTCAAGGAAGAGAGGAGATGAAGAAGGAGAGCAGCTCAATTAAAAAAGAGTTAAAAGGGATCTGTAACTTCTAAGTGGATTTCTCACAAAAATAAAAGAGGTCATGTTTAGAGACCTACCTTCTAAGGAACTCCATATGAAAAGGAAAGAGGATCAATCCTCATATGCCCATATTTTGAGGGATATGAGTGAAGAGGAAGAATTAAATGAAGCTAGGCCCATTGTTAATGTGATGAAGAAGCAATGAGCATTCACTACTCTGTAATTAAAAACTGGGCAAAGAACTTCAAGGGAAAGACCATAGACCCTAGTAAAGGTTTGATGATGGGTTTATTTATAGAAGAAGGTCCCTCATGATTAGAGAGTAAAGGTAATGAGGAAGACATTCTAACCTCAAATTATCCTCTATCTTTTGATGACATTGTACAAGTAGGAGTTGAGGTAGCCATACAAGCTCAGGCCCCTCAAGAAAACGAAGTGGTCACATCAAATATAGAGACATTGGTTGAAAATGTCATCACCCAAAAACCAAGCCAAAGTGATCAGGTTGGATCTGAAGAATTGAATAAATTTGATGAGAGAACTAAAATAGATCTAGAGAAGAATATTCAAATCATCACCACTTCTGAAGTGGTGGTTTGGAAAGAAGGACTACAAGTAGATTCAGAGGTATCACAAGTTGCCCATTTTCCTCTTAAGGTGCTAATTTTAGCACCAAAGGAGAAGGCAACTACAAAGGAAAGTGGGGGAGTAAACCTGTAAATGGATACCTCCACCCATAAAAAGGTTAATAAGGAATTGGATCAATAAGATAAAGATGATGAGGAGGGTACTTCAAAAAATGTTGATTTAATTGAAGTACCTTGAGGTCTCTTTCTTTGCATTAAGGTCCATGATCCAATCCACAATAAAGGTGTAGAGGCCATGATTGGTGAATAATTATTTCAAGTCAACAAGGAGGTCACCATAGCCTCATCCATACCTGAAGCTCAAGTAAATAAAGAAGGTGAAGTAGGTGTAGAACCTTTCAATCAGACAATAAGACAAGGGAGATCCATTGAAAAGTTTTTGAAGGAGTCTCACTAGTTCAAATCAGATTTTGAAGTTTTAGAGTAAATAGAGCCGAAATTGGAAGGGGAACCTAGAGCAAAAAAGGTGGTGAGAAGCTAAAAAGTGATGAAGAGATTGAATAGTTTGTGTTAAGTCCATAGCCCACTTCTGTGGCACTTCCTAAATTGAGTATTACAATGACACCACCTTTTACTATCTTAGGGCTGACATCAATGTCCACCATGTCAATGGGATTCTAGACCAAACCCCTTCTCAGGGTCAAAGAATAGGTTAAGTAAAAATGGATATTATGAGCAAGATTAGTGAGATTGACGTAGTGAAGATTACTCGGGCATATAAGGCCAAACTCCTCAATAAGGCCAAGACACATACTAGGAATAATTTCACTACTACAGGAGAAAAGAATATGGAGATAGCCATTCCCCCACTAGATGCTTTGAATAAGGATGCTCCCCTTGAGGGTTACACTATTTACAGTTATAATCTAGGGGAGCCATAGAGAAATGAACTAAATAATAACTCATAAATTATGGCAAATATGGTGGCTCACAGAATGGACAAAGATAAAACCACCATAAAATAATTGAAGGTATAGAATCAAGATATGATCTAGTACTTACAAAAAATACTAAGTGATTCCAAGGCCATAACTCTGACTGCTAGTATTGCTCTAGATCATCTTATCTTCTCAATAGAGTCATTTGATTTTGGCTAAATTGATAACTTGAAATTTAGAGGGAGAGTGACATAAAAATTGTAAGAATATTTGTGCACTAGGGTAGAGGAGATAATCCACTCAACATTGAAATATGTGGACAACATAGTGGATAATAAAAAGGATGGTGATTCCCAAATGCTTATCTACAAAACATACATAAAGAAAAGGGAAAGATTATGGCAGAAAATGGATGAGATCTCCAAGATGGGAACCAATACTTTAATAGCTGAGAAGATCTTTACTACAAATAATCAATAGAGGCCTAGAGAATATCAATTGGTAATCAAGCATCAACTAATTATGCTCAAGTATGGCATTTTTGTTTTGAAATGAGAAGAGTAGTCCCTCAAGATTGCAATAAAATAAATAGATGCTACACTCAGGAAGATGGTAAGCCTTGATAGAACAAGTGATTTAGAGGAAGATCCATTATGCACAGCTTTAAAAAACCTCATTGATGCACCACAAGAGTCTTTTAATGTTGATAAAATAAAGAAATTAATGTCACTTGAGAAATCTTGTGACCATCTTAAGGAGCTCATTGGATGAAAGCAGACCATGATTTAGAAGATTGATGTCTGACTTGAAGAGTATCAAGTAAAATTCAAATATCAAGCAAATCCAGACTAAGGAAATCTTGCCATAATGCTGAAAGGATACACAAGTTATAGGAATAAGTTGGCAAAAGATTCCATCATCTAGATTAACTCCAAAACATAATCAGATATTTCAATTTTTTTAAGCTGGCACCACTCCTTTTTCCTTTTCCCTCCCTTTTTCTTCTTGTTTGCCACTAGGAAATTATTGTAATTGGCCCATTAGTTGCACATCCCTTCCAATTAGTTTTTGTGTAATCATGAGGATAGGAAAGGGATGTTCTTGTCTATTATATAAAAGGATAAATGTTTGTTTTTTCCTTTGTAGGATCTTCTTCCATGTAGATAACTAAAAATATTCTGTTGAGCTGAAGGATCAATATTTCCAAAATCATAAGATCATGAGCATATCTAAGGAATCATGTTTGTTACAAGGTTTAATAGACTTCAGTCCTATGAAAAAATCTTCTAACTAGAGCATCTTTAGGAATATGCTAGGCTTAGCTCAATTTTATAAGTAAAGGGGTCTCTCTCTTTATAGAGGTTTGTTAAATTTTGGAATCAAGATCTATTTCCTTGATGAATTATCTCTATCTGATCCTTTTGGTGTGAAAGTGGTTTTAGCTATAAAATCATTGGCAATATTTGAGAGCATTATATATGTCTCCCTTGTCATAGATTTGTTTTGCACAGTGTTAGTCATCTATGATGTCTAGAACACATTGTATTCATTTTCTAATCAATTGATAAATGAAATATATTCAAGGTTCTCATTTTATTTCTATTATTGAAGTATAATGCTTTATTTTATGTGCTTATTTGATTGGTAATCTGATATATTCATCTTTATGGTAGTCATTTAGAGTATATATCTAGATTGTAAAATCCTTTTTATTTTGAGATTTGGTAATAGGTGTTGATAGAATTTTTAAAGGTAGTCTTGGGCTCATAGACTCAATTTAGAAGGGGTTCTTGAATGATATCACTTGTGCATGATTCCATCTCATTTGTTTCTGAACTATAGTATAGTTATTGGTAAAGATAACATAATAGTTTAGTTGAATTTCTTTGTGCTCATTCGTTAACCCTAAACTTTCATTTATATTAACTAATAATCTTGTCCTACCCTAATTTCCCTACATTTAACATGCCCTTTTGATTTTTGAAGTGTTATCTACTTGCAGATGAATAAAAACTATACACTTAGCATGTGTTTACTTTTTATGCATTAAAGATCAACATTGTAATCTCTTATTCAACCCTCTATTATTATAGATTATTTAGAATGGAAGTTTCAATCACATTCATATTTATCTTTAATACCTTGTGTTTGACCTAGATTATTTTCTCATTTTGTGTGACAACACTCCCTAGGTGGATTGAGTAAACTTGGTTGTGTTTCAATAAGATTTGTATCTCTTAGTGCTAATAATCACCATGAAGGTTGAATTGCGTAATCTCTCCATATGATCAAGATACCCCTTAGGTCTTCTCACCTTGGTTTAAGCAAGGCCAAAAGTAGCAGGGAACTGACCATACCCTTTGTAGGTGCCTCCTAGTCATTTTCTCTGTTTAGTCCATTCTTGATGTCAAACCCTTCCCTAGCTACAATGGCATTAAATAGGTTTTCCATATTTTCTTGGCATTTCATTCAAGTTTTCAAGGCTGAGTGGCAAAGGTGTATAACTAGGAACCAAATTTTTTTGGTGTCATTACCAAGGAGATCTCTTGTCACCCGTGTTATTGAGGGCTCTTGCAGAGAGCCATGAACTTTTCACCTTGTAATTTATCTACTGTTACTACATATAGTTGATAATCTTTGGTTTGTTAACATCTTATTATATTTTCTTGGTGACTCCACTGAGGATGTTCACCCTCATGCTCTGAGAAATTATAAAATGTTCTTACAGTTATTTTCAATATCTAAAAGTTTAAATTTTATCAGTTGTTGTGTGTAGTTTTATTTGTTTTGACCTAGAAGTTCTACTTCTATTGGAAAATACATTACTTTTAAGGTTTAAATATTATTACCTACTATATGTACTCTTCTCTATCCTAAAGATTTTTATTTAAATATACAAATTTAAAGGGTACTATGTCTTCCTTTCAAAAAGACCCATCTAGAGAGCTTGTCCCTGAGTTAAAAGCTCCATCTAGAAGGAGATAAGTGTGTAAGCCTATTGTAGGACAAAACTAAAGCAATCAAGTAAGACCTGATTAGTTTGTCCCCCATTATATTTACCCCCTTTTATTAAATACCCTTTGGTTGAAGGATATCATAACACTTTTACAAAATATGAGCTCCTTTAAAGTCAAGCTCCTTCCCCCCAAAGAAGTCTTTCTCCTCCTATAAGTCCATTAAAAATTCATTATATTTCTCCTATGTAGATTAGTTTCCTACTCTACGTCGATTTAATTTATTTTTTGGTTCGAGTGCTACAATTTTGGTCCCTGTACACCTTGGGCATCGCGGAAAAATTTTGAAGCAGAGGGCCGATTCATTTTGACTAAGTGTCGAAGTACAGTGGAATCTACCAAGTGTCTCCCTCCGGTAGTGGATCCCTTTTTCCCTTTTGTTTCCTTCGTCTCTTTTGCCCAAGTATCAAATTCAAGTGGAAGTCACCATGTGTCAATTTTTAGGAGATGAAGATGGACAGTTGGCATCCTTTGAACCCCCTTTTGTAACTTTTGGGAAGGTCACAGAACGTGCCACATACCTAATAATGGCTAAGTGGAATGCACCACATGCCAGCATCCGTGTCTCAGAGAAGCACCCACATTTCATTATACTTTTGATAAAGACTTTCAACAAACTAAGCAGCGTAGAGAGCATAAAGTGATAGGTGGCAATCGCGGAGGCCTTGAGCGACCTTTTTGAAGAAATAGCAGAGATCGACATGTGTCGGCATCTGAGAGATGTGGGTCCAATGCTTTCATCCATCACTTTCATTCAAACACATAAAGGTGTTGTTTCATTTTGCTAAGTGTCAAAGTGTAGGAGAAGCTGCCATGTGTCACCTTTTAGGTCCCTCTCTACTCCATCCCCAAAGAAAGCATAAGGCACCACATACCCCCAAAAGGAGAAGCAGAAGATGCCACATATCTTCATAGGAGCAGTGCAGGTCACCACGTGTCAACTTTTAAGAAACCATCTTCAAGCTTAATTGATGAATACAGACTGAGTGGGTCCCAAATGTTATTTCAAAGGACTGAGGAAGCACCGAGTGTCAACAAATGAAGCCTACCACGTGCATCCATCCTTTCCTAAAAGTTGCTCGAGCAAGGAACACAGTAAGTTTTGTTTTGTTAAAACTATAAAGTTTTGAGGAAGCAGGTTGCGATAGATGTCGAAGGTGGAGCATTCCTCAAAAAAATATAAAGAAATCAGAAGTGGCCAAGTGTCATCCTCCAGTGCCTTTTAGATCAAAAGGAGAGAAATCTCATGAATTGACTAAGTGTCCTCGTGTTTGTCTATCTGCTACAACAAAGATCGAGGGAAAATAGGTGGTAGTTATTCTTGGTAGATAAAACAGTGCATCGAGTAGATTTTTGGGGCTTGAAAGTATTAAATATGTCATCTGTTTGTCCCCTATAAGCAGAGGCAAAGTAGACAGTTGAGCGGCTAAAATAGGGATGGAATGAAGAATTTCAGGTGCAAAGAGAGGTATTAGATAGGGATCACCATGCTACAGTCAAGGCAGTCCTTGATAAAGACCAGGATGCATTTGAGGTATTGAATGGGATGTCTATTTTGTCCCTTGCAAGTGAAGGATAGAGTGGAATTACGCAGGAAGGAAAGCGACACTAGGATACATCCAAGTCTATATAAGAAAATTGGAAAATCAAGAAGAGGGGGGAATTTCCATTGTTTTAGACTTTCAGAGTTTTGACCAATAATATCATTTGCTTTTGTTTCATTTTCATAAGTTAAAAGGTTTATATGACTGTGTGTATTCCTGCATATTTTGTATGACTAGAAGATTCAATAAGAAGATTGAACACTATGCCCTTATTGATGTTATTTGTGTCATTTGTAAAGTAGTCTATGTTGTAGATTTTCTAGTGTTGTAATTAGAAATGTTATTTACTTTTGTCTCATTTTATGGAGTCTAAAGTTCTACATAACTATGCGTGACTTATGCACCTCTTATGTGATTGGAGGATTCTATTAAAAAGATTGAACACTATGCCTTTACTGACAATTCCTGTGTCTCAGCAAAAGACTCCCCTATTGTGAGCCTCTATTTCTGTTATTCAAATCTTTTACATTGATCATGCACTTGTCTGCTCTTAAATGTAATTAAATCATATAATAGTCTCACTATGCTTAGGTCAGGATTAGGATTACACTCAGGCACATCACCATAGTTAGGTTTTAATTCCTACATTTTGCATTTTTGTTTAGTTTCCTATCCCTTTTCCCCAACATCTATAAAATAGAAGAGACCAACTTCTTTAAAACCTAGAGGTTGTTTCAAGCTGCATTGTCCCACAACTTGAAACTTCCCATTGTTGTTGATTAAAATCAAGCATAATTTTAAGGCATCAACAGTTTCTGGCTTGCCTAATGGGACCCGTCTTTCAAAGAGTTAAATAATTTTGGTGTGTTCTTCAGCCAATTAGCCTTTGGAGGTTTTCATCAACACAAAAAATGACTCTAAGTCATCAGTAGATCAAGCAGATATCATCAAGAAATCCCTTTGGGTATGTATAACTCTGTTACCCATAGCTATGAGTCCTATTCTCCTTATATATTTAATCATGATCAAGTTCTTCCTGAAATATCTCTAAGTCATGAGGATGCATGTGGCCATGAGCTATACCAATTTTATGCCCAGCCGAATCTCATTTTCACCTTCAAGAAAGCATTGCTTAGATTTAAAAAATATGTGTTAGAGCTTGACAGCAAAAGGGAATATGGCCAATAAATTCCTTGTCATGTCATCTATCAAGTGAAGGAAGCAATAGACCTAATCAAAAGTGAGTGGGATCCCATAGAAAGGGAAAATTGGCAAGAGCTTACATATGAAATGCTGGATGTGTGTGGATTGATTTCATTTATAGAAGAGAGGCTAAGCATTCATGAGAACTAGCCTTACCAAATCCCATATCAAACATATGCAACCCCTGTTCATGAACAAAGTCAAACTTGTCAAAACCACTTCCTCAATAATGCAGATTCTATGATAGTAGCAAGTCAAGAGGACCCCAAACTATCACTTTCCCCTCAAGTCCCTTCCACCCTTACTCAAGAAGCTTCTTGTTTTCCATCACAGCCTTCTTTTTCACCCCTTTTCGAAGAAGAATATATTTTGAAGAAAGCAATTGAGTATGTAGAGGAATATGCTCAATTCATATCTAGTCAAGATGATTTCCCATGTATAGACAAGGAAGAAATCACCATAGGTTCCCCCTTTGATGAAAAAGAGGATAAGCCGCAAGCTTTTTCCTTAACTTTAGATGAGGAAGAGATCATTTCACACTTCTTTCTCACCCTGCAAGAGGATATGGAGGAGTATGGAAACTCCCTTGATCAAGTCATTGGGACGAGTGACACTATCATTCAGGAAGGCTATGAATTGGCCAAATGTGGAGAAGACAGAATCGAGGCTCAAATGAGTATGCAAAAGGAATGCCAATTTTTAGATTCATCCTTTCAAGAGGATGAAGTCATCACAGAGCATGATGATGCAATAAAGCTAGAATATGAAGGAGATAAGCCAGAAGATAATAGATGTTACAAGGCACATAGTGAAGAACCAATGGCCAATAATTTATTGATGACACCTGACAACATGAAGAACTAATATTTAATGAGCATTCAAGGACAAGAAGAGTTCGTAGATGTCGAATACATGTTTTGCTCAGACTCGTTCAAATGCAAGCAAATTCATGTGGTCGGCACAGAGGACATCCCATCAAAGGTATACCCGTTACAATTGCTGGTATGGAAACACAAGTTGTCTTGTCATAAAGAAGTCATTGGAAAGTTCGTTTTTGATCCCAGAGGAAAATAAGGATCTATAAATAATGTAGTTAGGTAGTTTCCCATTCCCACATTGCTTTGTTTTGTTTTGGTTTTTTTTCTTTTTGCTTTCTCGCTTTTCTTTTAAAATAAGCATTTTTAAATGCAGAGTCGGCGTTTTAGAAATTCTTTAATTCTTTGCCACAATAAATGCTTCCCCAAATCTTTGAGATCTCTAAGGTACCTTATGCCGCATAATGTGTCTACCTCACTGTTTCTCAAAGATTGAGTAGGATTTGCTAACGATTGCCTTAATTTAATGACATTTGGGACTTGAGAGGCCCATAAATACCCCTTAGAAGATTTTAAAGTTTACAACTCTCAAGCATTCCTGCAAAAATATCTTGCTCATTGTGATTGTTAGCGACTAGTGAAATTGTGTCAGCAAGCATGTTTTTATCTTGAGCAAGGTTAATATTAGGTATCATACGAGATACAAAGATGGCAGAAGCATCATCCTTGCAACAAGGAGTAGGGGTACCAAGATATCTTGATAGATTACTGGCCAGTAAATCTTACGTTGTAACCCTTGCACAACCAACAAGAAGCTACCCGAGAACAAAAGCCCTGGGAGTCAGTCAGACCAGTGACCCTTCAAAGGTAAGGCATTATGCAAATGGGATCATGGACCTGATTCTACAAAGAGCTAGTGGCAAAAACCTCAAAGAAGGGGCACACCAAAGGTGTCTGCAAAGAGCCCGAGCAAGGCAATATGAAACATTCAAGATGAGGATATGGACCTCACAACTAGCTCAATTCATTGTCTTGACAGTGCACCTATGCCTAGATATAATTGAATTGTGCACAGACTTACTTCGTCCACAATATTTCTCTATTCAACAAGGCCCCTTCATGCTACAGGTCACCCCATAAGCCATCAGGAACATGCTTGCCCTGCAATACAATGGTACCACCACCTTCCCCACCATTGATAGGATCTAGAGGACATGGGAAAATGTCAACAATCAGACCAGGTTCTTAAGGTCTGAGTTGCAAATAGCCGATGGTGATGCAACAGTACCCACGCTACCATCATTAAGAACTTAGTTTGCGCTAGCCAGCCAAGATGCACTGTCAATGATGGCTCTCATCTTCAGCATGAAGGATGATGTGGTGGTATACATAGAGAAAATGGCCATCCTCTTTAGGCTTAAAATATTTGACAAGATGCATGAGTACCATCTTGACTTCTTTGAGCACCTCACCTTCTCGATGGTCGAGCAGCTGACCCAATTTAGGTCAAAGGGGATATTTAGGTATTCCTCCTTTTTGTTAAATCTTATTTTGCACCAGAACCATGACCTCTTCTCCCAATTTATGAGCCTCAACATATATGACCCAGCCTTTGACCCCTGAATAACTATCCTTATGTCTGCATGGACACATGTTTTATCAAAAGCTAGTGACACGTATGATTTTTGGGAGTTATTCGTCACCCTTGTCCTCCATTTCCTTAGCCCTGAGCCTATCATAAATAGATTATTCCTGAGTGTTAAAAACCTCTTAGTCAACTACCTAATTCCATGTGACTTCTATTTTGGGGCCCACCACACAACTGTAAGGGTCCATGGATTTTGTGGGGAACCAATGTTGTTGCCAAAGGTTTTAACTCTTCGGTTAGCATTCCTAGAAATCACTAGGTAGGTGTCAATGATTGACAATGAATATGGTTCTGGGAAGAAGAAGAGGAGAATGTACAATCTCCCATGGATGGTAAGCAATGTAAGCCTGGAAGCCAAAGAAACTGAGACCATGCTGCTGAGGAAGCTGACCTCCCTGGGCTTCCTATTGGTCAAAGATAAGTGGGTTTATGTCCCAGCAGATTACATAACCTCCATAGTGAGGACAAATAGAATTAGAGCCATGATTGTGCATGAAAGCCAACCCTATTGGGAAACCAAGAAAAATCCTGTGGAAGACACCCCTGGTCTCTATGCTGAGCTAACAGACCTACCTCTCCCACTGAACAGGCTGTGGGAGACCTTTTATAACAAATAGAGGGATTATGATCCCAAGGTCAGGATGACCTCTGGTTTGAGAAGGATGCTGAGAAACAAAGGTTGGGACGCAGAGAAAATTGAAGCCTATTGGAAATATAGGCAAGAAATTTCCCAGACCACCCACGCCTTTAGAGGCATAGACTTGGATGAAGGGTGGGAAGAAATTTGGGATGAGTGGCATCCATCCCCTATATCTAACCCAGAAACAAGCCAAACATCGACACTTTGGGTGGAGCAAGCAGCTAGAGTGGGGCCAAGCCAATAGCCATAGACTTCAGAGCAAGTTGTAGCTGCCGTAGAACAACAAATAAGTGACGTGTCTTCACCACCACAAGCCTCCACATCATCAAGAGTGATTGAAGTCCCCAATTTCCCACATATGCCACTGGTGACAATAGTGCCAGAAGGGAGACAAACATAGCTAGAGGTAGAGATGCCTAAAAAAAGAAGAAGGGTATAATTCTAATTAGACCCAGAGGAGGAAGAGGAGCCTTCACAGCACCCAGTGTAGAGCACTACAACTTCTCCTCAGGTAGGTATCACTCCCCCTTCTCCCTCTCAACCCAGTCTTCACCCTACTAGCGTAGTGCCTCCACCCATTCAGATGACACCTCCCACCACTACTGCCATCCCAATTTCACAAGCCACCCCATCATCAGTGCCTCAGGCCCTAACATTATCCCATTTCTCTCCCTTTGTCCCTAGAAAGATGCCCCTACAGCTTACCCCTAGCTAACCAATAGCTCTCCAATACGGCCTGATGTAAGGATTTCCTTTTGTAGGGGGATATATTGCATCCTGTTCCACCTTCCAAATGCAAGCTGATGCTACTAGGAAGGCAAGAGAAGCCCGATTGGAGAAGAAGAGGATTAAAGAGAATAAGGCTCTGGCTGTTCCACATTTGAGGTCAAAATTTGACCCCATTTAACAATAGCTGATGGTGACCCATTTGTCACCCAATGTTGTCAGGCCAAGTGAACAAATGCAGCTAAAAGACTACACTATGAACATAGTGGCCATTGACATGTCCCTATTCAGGCCTCAAGACATAGTCAAGCTACTGACCGAATCCACTTTTGCAGTCATAGAAGATTACTTGAAGAAATCAAGAAGACTGTAGAAGATGGAGGCTGATTTGGCCCAGGAGAAGGCAAACTATAATAGTTTGGCCAAACAAATAAATAGGAAAGATAATGAGATAGCTAGTCTGCAGAGATAGCTGCAAGATATTGTTTCCCTCCAAACTCAATAGGCAATTTAGGCCCAAAATGAATCATTGAAGATGGAGATTACACTTGCAAAGGATGCAGAAATAGTTCTAAGATGGGAAAATGCAACATTATAGGGAAGAGTTGAAGGACTCCAACTGCAGGTTACCCAATCACAACAAGGGCTGCTGGAAAAATAAAACAAGGTTGCGGCTTTTCAAGCCCAGCTCCAAGCTGAGCAATAGAGGACCACATAACTAGCGATCAAGCTGGCCAATAAGCCAAGAGTTTTCAAAGTTGTACAACTGGTGAAGGAGCTTTACAAGTCAACATGGGTGAGAATATCTTTAGAGATTCTCTAGCTCAGGCCATTTTTCACCTTCTTTCTCAACACATAGCAACTATGCAAAAAGGCAGAGAATCTAGTATAAAACACTCTAGCGATGATTTCCAAGAGAGTCATAGACTCTCATTCATTACTGGAGAAGCTCTATAGCTCAAGGGATGTGACATTGGTAGCTGTGGGAATCTCAGATAGAATCACCACCACGAGACGGATCAATGAAGAACTCAGCCGCAATGTCGTAGCCAACAGTTGCAAAAGTTGTCTCAATGTCATGAAAGAAGGCATCGGTGAGATGAAACACCATATTGAAGATCTGGTGCAACTAGGCCTCCCTTCCCCATTTCTAGATGTAAGGATGGTTCTGATGGTGGATCAACTTAAACCATTACTATTGGCTAAACAAAGGGATCAGATAATTTTCCAAAGCCTGCGGGATGATTCCTCACCCCCAGAGGTCAAAACCATTATGGTTCCTATTTTTTAGCTAAAATCCATGCTGAAAGCCATGGTTCAAATCTTGAAAACCTTTTTTCATAAGGATCTCATCAACTTGGATCTGGCTTTTGTTGAGTTGTAGAGCGAGCAAGGATTATCTGACCATGAGTGGTCTATCTTCCAAATATCACTATTGAAGCTGTAAATTTTGAAATTTTGATCGACTGGGAGTCATGTTATTTTTGAGCAGGCTCAAAATTCTAGGAGGTTTCCAATAATAATTGTATAGTAATTTCCTAATCTACGTCGATTTAATTTATCTTTTGGTTTGAGTGCTACAATTTTTGTCCTTTCACACCTTGGGCATCGCAGAAGAATTTTTAAGCAGAGGGCTGATTCATTTTGACTAAGTGTCAAAGTACAGCGGACGGTGCCAAGTGTCACCCTCCAGTAGTGGATCCCTTTTTCCCTTTTGTCTCCTTCGTCTCTTTTTCCCAAGTATCAAATTCAAGTAGAAGTCGCCACGTGTCAATTTCCAAGAGATGAAGATGGACAGTTGGCATCCTCTGAACCCCATTTTGTAAATTTTGGGAAGCTCATGAAATGTGCCACATACCTAATAATGGATAAGTAGAATGCACCATGTGCCAGCATCCGCGTCTCAGAGAAGCACCCACATTTCATTATACTTTTGACAAAGACTTTTAACAAACTAAGCAACATAGAGAGCAGAAAGCACCAGGTGGCAGTCACGAAGGCCCTGAATGACCTTTTTGAAGAAGCAGCAAAGATTGACATGTGTCGACATCTGGGAGACGTGGGTCTAATGCTTTCATCCAATGCTTTCATCCAACGCTTTCATTTAAATTCATAAGGGTGTCATTTCATTTTGCTAAGTGGCAAAGTGTAGCAGAAGCTACCACGTGTCACCTTCTGGGTCCCTCTCTACTCCATCCCCAAAGAAAGAAGAAGGCACCACATACCCACAAAAGGAGAAGTGGAAGATGCCACGTATCTTCCCAAGAGTAGTGGAGGTCACCATGTGTCAACTTTTGAGAAACCATCTTCGAGCCTAATTGATGAATATAGACTGAGTGAGTCCCAAACATTATTTCAAAGGACCGAGGAAGCACCGAGTGTCAAAAAATGAAGCCTGCCATGTGCATCCATCCTTTCCTAAAATTTTCCCAAGCAAGGAACACAATAAGTTTTGTTTTGTTAAAACTACAAAGTTTTGAGGAAGCGGGTTGTGATATATGTCAAAGGCGGATCATTCCTCAATGAAATATAAAGAAATCAGAAGTGGCCAAGTGTCATCCTCTGGTGCCTTCTAGATCAAAAGGAGAGAAATTTCATGAATTGACTAAGTGTCCTCGTGTTTGTCTATCTGCTACAACAAAGATGGAGGGAAAATAGGCAAAAGTTATTCTTGGTAGATAAAATAGTGCATCAAGTAGATTTTTGGGACTTTTAAGTATTAAATATGCCATTTGTTTGTCCCCTATAAGCAGAGGTAGAGTAGATAGTTGAGTGGCCAAAATAGGGATGGAACAAATAATTTTAGGCACAAAGAGAGGTACTAGACATGGATCGCCATGCCACAGTCAGGGCAATCCTTGATAAAGACCAGGATGCATCTGAGGCATTTAATGCACCATCTATTTTTTCCCTTGTGAGTGAAGTAGGGAGTGGAATTATGTGGGAAGGAAAGTGACACCAGGAGACATCCAAGTCTATATAAAAAAATTGTAAAATTAAGAATAGAGGGGAGAATTTCCATAGTTTTAGAATTTCAGAGTTTTGACCAATAATATCATTTAATTTTATTTCATTTTCCTGAGTTGAAAGGTTTATATGACTGTGTGTGTTCCTACATCTTTTGTATGACTAGAAGATTCAATAAGAAGATTGAACACTATGCCCTTGTTGATGTTATTTGTGTCATTTGCAAAGTAGTCTATGCTGTAGATTTTCTAGTATTGTGATTGGAAATGTTATTTGCTTTTGTCTCATTTTCTGGAGTCTAAAGTTCTACATAACTATGCGTGACTTCTGTGCCTCTTATGTGATTGGAGGATTCTATTAAAAAGATTGAACACTATGCCTTTGTTGACAATTCCTATGTCTCAGCAAAAGACTCCCCTATTGTGAGCCTCTATTTCTGTTATTCCAATATTTTACATTGATCATGCACTTGCCTGCTCTTAAATGTAATTGAATCATATAATAGTCTCACTGTGCTCAGGTCAAGATTAGGATTACACTCAGGCACATTGCCATAGTTAGGTTTTAATTCCTGCATTTTGCATTTCTGTTTAGTCTCCTATCCCTATTCCCCAACATCTATAAAATAGAAGAGACCAGCTTCTTTAAAACTTGGAGGTTGTTTTAAGACACATTGTCCCACAACTTGAAACATCCCATTGTTGTTGATTAAAATCAAGCACAATTTTAAGGCATCAACATCCTACTCATAATATTCATTCACAACCATCCCCTAGTTCATATTCATCTTTAGATTTAGATATGGGAGACTATGATTTGAGGAGGATGAGGTTTAATGTAGGTAATGATAATGATGGAGAAGAAGATCAAGGTCTAGCTAATAGATGTAGAACATATGTGATCCCAAGGTTTAGACCTATCAACTTCAATGGTATGCCTAATTTCCCTAATGATATTCCCATTAAAGTAAGGAATATTTTGCCTAAGTTTTAAGGGAATAATGCGATGTATAGGGAACAACATTTGAAAGCCTTCTTAAATTGTATTGAATATTATGAAATTGATATAGAAGATGTGTGCATATTTTTGTGAACACATTAGAAGAAGAGGCCTGAGATTGGTTCAAATCCCTCCCTGATGGATCCATAAACACATGGAAATCTATGATTGATGAATTTAAGATGTAATTTGGTGATAACATTGATCCTATATTCTTGTTTGCTAAATTTGAGAGACTTAAGAAAAATCCAAATGAGTGTGTCAAGTATTTTAATTTTAGATTTAGTAAAGTGTTGAGAAGGCTACCAGAGGACATCAGACCTAGTGGTATTACTTATTTGATCAAGTACTATGATGCATTTGATAATAAGGTAGCCTATTATCTCATAGATAAAGCTCCCCTACATCTGAGGATGACTTTTAATTTTGTTATCCAAATAGATAATAACTTCAAAGTTGTGGGTAAGCCTTTAAATAAAAGGGTTGATGTCAAACTGGTTAACCTAGAGAAGCCTTAAGCCTCTCATAAGAATTTAGATCTAGAGGAGACTATAAACACTCTAGCCACTGCTATGAAAGAAATATCTTACAAGTTGGCTAGAGTAAAAAAGGGGCTCTCTCAGGGTTCTTCAAACCATGATGATAGAAGGGATCACAAGAGGGAGGAAAGAAATCATTTTATGTTCCAAGGTTAAGGTATGCCATCTTTCTAAGGTAGGAATAATGACAAGGGAAAGGGGATTGCAAGGAATGACAAACATGAAAGAAACCAAAATCAAGGAAGTAGAAGGGAAGTACCAGATCCTCTAGCTGGAAAGGTCAATGCACTCAATTTTGATATCAATTGGTGTGATAAGTGTTTCCTCCCTCATCCTCCTTATAACACAACTAATGGTGATGGTCAAGATGTAAAAGGATTTGAGTATGCATCTGATTAAGATGACATATACATTATTGATTTATAATAAATGAAAATTTACACCTTCTGAGAGGAAGCTGCAAGTGATTCAACTATTATTGATTGTGAAGACACTCCAACTTTTAAACATTTTACTTTCCAACTTAGTGAACCAAATGTGATGGTTGCCTTTCCATCCATAGAACTGATGAGCACTACCATTTTTCAAACATTTTAGAGATCATGTGAAAAGGTAAGGCTCCCAACCCTAGATTTCATCTATGAAATAAACATAATGAATGAATATGAATTTCTTGTTCATGATTTTGAGGTTCTAAGATCAATGATGAAATAAAAGTATGGAGATTCATCTCCATCAGTTGAGGATTGGTAATTGATGATCCACATAGCTATTTCCTAAGAGGAGTACAATTTCATAAGTAAAGATCAAAATGCTCATCTGAAGGACAAAAACTTTATTGCCTCTAAAGCACAGACTAAAGATAAAGAGACCAAAGGGAGTAAATGAGTATGGATGTTGTTTTTCTAAACTATCTGCCAATGTGTGGTATGTTATTGTCTATAAAGTGGGCTGCTAGTACTAGGGGTAGTGTTCAGATGAACTTATCCTATGCTATTATACCTTTGGATGGGAAGATGTTTTTCCTAAATTGAGAGCCACAAAAGCTTCATGTGTTGGAAGATCCCAAATATCAATTGAAAAAAGTGTTATATGTGGATACAAACATAATAAATTTTGTGGGGATTGTCAAGTATGAGGAACTACCTCCTGAATTTGGTAATATGGATGAAGACTCCATATGGACTATGAATTTTGATGGAGCATGTTCAAATATTAGAAATGGAGTAGGGATTTTCTTATTTGCCCCTAATGGCCAAGATTATAGATACTCATTTCAATTATCCTTTGAGTTCACAAATAATATCATAGAATATGAAAAACTCTTGATTGGCCTCCACATCACCCATGAATATAGAATCAAAAGGTTATTGGTTAAGGGAGATTTAGAATTAGTGGTAAATCAGGTCTGAGTTATTTACACCATGAAATAGAAGAGAAATAAGTAGTACTTGAATGTTGTGTGGGACTACTTAAAATGGTTTTATGCTTTTAATATTGAGTATCATGCCTAAGATCTTAATCAGGAGGTAGATATGCTTGCAAAGTGGGATGTAGAGTTTAAAGTTGAACATAGAAATCCCTCTTGTGAGTATGAGGTAAAGGTACTGGTAAGGCCTTATATCTGAAACAACATTGATAACTGGAAAGTATTTGATGTTTATATTCAAATAAAAAGGTTTATGTGTTGTATAGATGAGTTTGAAGTAACCATTATAGATCTAGACTCTATAAGATAGCTTTGTGATGGAAAAGAAACCTTATATGGAAAGGAAATAATCTAGCTAACTACTAATACTATCCCTAGAGGGTTGGTTAGTCTTGAATCATCCTTTGATGGAGATGATAGAGTTAAATATACTAATATTTCTATAGCAAAGGATTTAATTGAGATTAACATCAGAATAGAGGATAATCTAAAGAAGATCTGGCTCAGTACCCACCTAAGTAAGAAAGTGAAGGAAGAATTTATCAAGATTTTGATTAAGTACTAGGACTATTTAGCATGATCATATTCAGAGTTGAAGGCCTATAGGGAGTTTTTATTCTAGCATGTTATCCCCCTTGATCTTAGTATGGAACCATTCTATCAAAACTAGTGGCCAGTTAATCCCATTTTGACCACTAAGATGAAGGAAGAATTAAAAAAACTAATGGATGGTGGGATCATAAAAACTATCAAATATTTATTGTGGGTGGCCAATATAGTCCTTGTGATAAATAATAATGGAGACATCTATCTCTATTATGATTTTTAGATTTTAAACAAGGCTTCATTAAAGGATAACTATCCATTGCCTAGTATGGATAACATGCTTCAAGATATTACTAGTTATAAGATGTTGTCAACTCTAGATGGATTTTTTGGCTACAACTAATTAGTATTAAAAGAGTCTGAAAGGCTTAAAACTACCTTCACTACCCCATGGGGCAATTATGTGTATGTTTGAATTCATTTTGGCTTAATGAATACATGTGCCACCTTCTAGAGAGTAATGGATGAAGCCTTCATTGAGCTAGTCAACCAGTTTATTGTGGTATATCAAGATTATGTTATAATATACTCCAAGAATATATATGATCACTTGGGGCACTTGGAATAAATGATTATAAAATTTATGGAGTTTGGAATCTCCCTCAATCCTAGGAAGTGCCATTTTGGAGTTAAAAAAGAAAATTTACTAGGGTACATTATGTCTCAATAAGGTGTGGTGATAGATCCTAAAAGGGTAGAGGCCATTGACAAGGTACCCATCCCATAGACTAAGAAAGGTATTCAATCTTTCTTTGACCAGATTAACTTGGTTAAGAGGTTTGTTTCCAATTTTGTAGAGATTACTCTACCTAGTAATTTAAAGTTGAAAAAATATCAAACTATAAAGTGGGAGGAAAAGGCTACCCAATCAATTCAAGACATCAAGTTAGTTTTGAAAAACACCCTAGTGCTTTCCAGTCTTGATTATATAAAATATTTCTAGATATTTTCATTTGTCTCTAAACATATTATTTTTGCAGTGCTACTTCAAAAGAATGATGAAGGTCATGATCAACCAATTGGCTTTTTTTAGCAAGGCATTGTAGGGATCTAAAATGAACTATAATATAATGGAAAAACAAGCCTTTACTCTCTTAAAGGCTATCAAATAGTTTAGATCCTACATTCTAAGTTCAAATATTATGGCTTATGTTCCTCATATTAACTCAAAGTGAGACTACAGATAAAAGATGATGTTGGGTCAATAAAATTCAAGAATATGATCTAGAAACATAGACTACTAAGTTTTTTGTGGGAATGGGTCTCACCCAGATATTGACTAAATCCAACTTACAGGCTATAGAAGTAAATAATTTGGAAGGGGTTGTTGATAGCCTAGAATCTAAGTACAACAAGTATCCATGGTATAAAGATATAGTTTATTATTTAAAGACTCTAAATTATCCTCCCCACTTAGACAAAAATCAAAAGAGGACCTTAATGTTAGTGTCCCATAAGTATCTTTTATTACAATATGATATGTCTTAGAAGAACCCAAATGGTGTCCTCTTGAGGTGCTTAGTGGAACATGAGATTTCTTCATTGGTTATAGAGTTCCATAGTGGTGTGTGTGGTGGTCACTTTTCTCCCAAAGTCAATGCACATAAAATATTGAGGGCCAGTTATTAGTGTCTTACTTTATTCAAAGATGTTTTTCCTATGGTAAGGATATGTCAAGAATGTCAGTGATTCACTTGGAGAAAAAAAGCATCCAGATCACTTCCTCTACAATCCATTTCTATTGAGGGACCTTTCAGGTAGTGGGGAATGGACTTCATGGGTGAAATATTAGATGATTCAAGTGCTAATCACAAGTGGATATTAATGGCCATTGATTACTTCACAAAGTTGTTGAAACAATCCCTACCAGAAAATCAACCCACTAGGTAGTCATTGATTTCATTTTGAATAATGTGATTTGTTGATTTGGTGTGTTAGTTAAAATTGTCTATGATAATGCCATGTGATTTAGATCAAAAAAATTAGTTACATTGTGTGAAGATTATGGGATTGATCTATCATATGAATCTAATCATAATCCATAAGGAAATGGGCACGATGAGTCTAGTAACAAATATTTATTGAAAATCATTAGAAGGATTGTGGATGCCAACAAAAGGAAATGGGGTGAGCAGTTGAATTTTTCTATTTGGGTTGATAGGTTGACTCCTAAGAGGTATTATAGAATAATTACCTTTGAACTTGTCTATGGAGCTCAAGCCATTTTACCCCATAATCTTCATCTACCTATTTACCAATTCATGCAATATATAGCAAAAGATGAAGAAGAAATAGACCACTATAAGGAAAGGATCAACCATATCATAGAGCTTGATGAATATCATAGACAAGCTCATGAAAATAATTTAAATTTCAAAGAGAGGCTCAAAAATGTTTTTGATAAGAAGGTTACCCTGATAGATTTTCAAATTGGTGATCTGGTCTTACTTTGGGATGTAAGACATGAAGATAAGGGAAAACATGGTAAATTTGATTCTTTATGGATGGGTCCCTACACCATTAATTATCAAATAGGGAACCATACATTTTATATCAGAGATATTGATAGAGAAATCTTAAAACTACTAGTTAATGGAAGACACCTCAAGAAATTTTTGGATTATGTCCATGCTAACCTATGTAAATATGTACATGTTGTATAGTCCTTTTGTGCTTGTACAGTTTGTGTTTTCTCCTTTTCCTTCCTAGTTGTTTTCAGATGCCTTATTATAATTTTTTTAACCCATGGTGTGCTTTCCTTTCTTTTATTTAAAATTCTTTGACTCCATTGCCTAATGGATAGGCATCCAGTCTATTTTTCACTGTGTACCCACTAGAAGTACACATCCCTAAGTAAGACCTGATGTTTTAGCCCAAATCTAGACAAAATAATTTGTGATATTTTTAGCATAAAAATATTTATGAGGATTAAAATATGTTGTGTTTTGATATATTTGTCTGAGGTATTTTGTTGATTTACCATGTTTCATGAGATATTTGTGTTAATGCCCAAGGTTGCACTAGGGCAGTTGGGCCCTTGTTGATGACAATGCCTAAGTATAGAATGGGTTGAGTATCAATTTTTAAGTCATTAGCCCCATCTCAGTCTCCATGTTTGCCTTTGAAAGTCAATTTCATGTTTATGATTTGCCAATTCCTTTTGTTTGTTGAAAATGTTCCTTCCCTTATACTTTTCGGGCCATTTGCATGAACATAATGCCTGATGGAAATATGTCTTTAGGATTTTTGTCTTGGATAAAAACTCCAAATTCTTATTTTCATTGGACATTTTTTCCACTTCAAAAGTTCCAAAAGAATTCCTTACCTTATCTTTTTGGTCTTTAGTGTTTTTTGGTAATTTGTTTCATACTTTTTATCCTCATTAAAAGGTTTGAAGGGCACTTGCCCATTGGGCATTTTTCCCACACAAAAGGCTCAAAGGATTATTGGGTCATTTTTCCAATTTAAAAACTTTGAAGGATCATTTCCTTTGAGCATTTTGCCTTTACAAGATTCTTGAAGGTCACTTTCGAAGGGTCATTTTGACTTTGAAAAATGTCTAAAGGATTATTTATTTTGGGCATTTTACCCTTGTAAAATTCCCAGAGGGTGTCTCCTAAAAAGTTTGAAGGGTACTTTCTAAAGATGGAGGACATTTTTAAAAGGTTTAAAAAAATTATAAGGTTCATCCAAAGGTTTCACAATGGGAGGATTCACTGGGAAAGATAAAAGTGTATCCAATTCTCCTTGCATACATTAATGTATTGCCTTATGCTCGAAGAAGAAATGTTCTAGGGCTCTAGATGAAATTGCTGAATTGCACCTTCAAAGTGTTTTGGTGACTAAGGTGAGGAATTTCCCAATGAGCTAAATGAAGGACACATGGTTATCTCAAGTGGATCTTAAGACTTTGTCCCAAGAAAATGCCCAAGTTAGATTTGTCAAATTTATAAGGTAATGACTTATTCATTTCCTTTTACAAGTAATAAGAGCATTTTCAGGGGTTAGAAAGATATTTCATCCTTCCCTATATCAAGAGGTATGGTGCAAAGGTAAAGAATTGGTTGATAGTCTGAGATGACATCTAAGTTGGACATGTAGTGGGTCCCCAGGGTTTTATGAGTTTTAGGCCCTTTTTTAAGATTGCCTCACTTACGTTTTGGTGGGAAAGGTACAAAAGGTCTATAAGACTCACATGCCTAGATTTATAACATAAAGTAATGACATGTGGTAGGTTCTTAGGGATTTTAATGCTCTAGGCCATTTTTGAAGATTGTCTCACTTACCTTTTTATGGGAAAGGTGTAAAAGGTCCTTGAAGGCTTGAAAAGTAACAAATTGAAAATTTTGTCTATATGGATCCATGTGTCTTAAAGAGGATTTCTCGGCATGAAGGATACATTTACACCTTCTCCTTCACCATTTAAAATAAGTTCAAATGACTAAAATGGGGTAACTAGCAATTAGTTGTTATGCTTTAAAGTATTAATGGCAACCCTAATTTCAAAATGTAAAGGATTATAACTAAGGAATTTTATTTCATTTATGTTTACCTTTTGTATTTAGATCTTTTATTTGAATTTTTGGGATATTTATGTGACCTAGCTATGTGCAGTGTGAAAGAGTGATTATAGTGAAATCTTGATGTATTTTTAGCTTCAATTGCATACATCACTATGGATTACCAGTAAGTGTTCTTCTAGATCCTTGTGTTTTGTTATTTTAAGGGGATTTAAAGGTGCATTAAGGGTAATTTGAGTGAATAATTTATTCAAAGTTAAAAGTATTCAATTGAAGATCTAGGAAAAATGGTCACATCTATGAAGAGAAACATTATTTCTATGTTGGATGGAATCAAAGATACAAATGTTTAAGGGTTAGAATTTCTAACCCTATTGAATGTATTATAGCAGTCAAGCCCTCTTTCAATAGTTTTTAATCTTGGCATTAGATAATTCACCCCTACAACAACATTCCCCTTGGTTTCCCCATACCCAAAATTAGTGATTGCATGTGCTCGAGTATATCAACTAGACACTAGAACTGTCATCGATGGTAGCTAATTAGTTGTTTGCTTTTTCACTCCTATGGCCCTCAACACCATGCTTACGATTAACCTTGATACTAAAAGTATCATGATATCTATAGAGTAATTTTAGGACTATGGAGAGAAGAATAATAATACATTTTGGGATAGAGTCAACTCTGACTGGCTAGTTAAGAAGAGGCAAAAGGTCTAGAGAATGTCTAAGAGTTTGAAACTGGCAAAATTCAATGAATTTCTCTTGTATGTAATATCCATGGTGGAAAATATTTATGGGATTCCCACCATAGATAAATTTAAGCCATGGATGTTCATAATCTTAATTTTCATGTTGGAGTAATAGAAGAAGTTGGATTGGACCACCATTTTGAGTGATAACCTACACATGTAGATGATACAGCTGTAGGATGAAATCCATTCAAAATAGGTATTCATAGGTACATTTTATATGTATTCTTACCTAATGTATAGCTTGGTGCATAGTAAAACATTCAAGGGGCTCACCAAAAATCCCAATGGGATGAGAATTTATGAGATTTATCCAAAAATAACTATGGATGGCTTCAAGAAAAATCTATGCAAGGTACACAATTATTTATGTAATACCATGATGAGTGTCTTCTTTCCTATAAATAGCCTCAAAAAAATATCCTAGGTAGCTAAATAAATAATTAACAAGTATAGCACCTCGTATATTCAATTCAAGATATTCACTTATATCAGAATAAGTGGTTACATAGGGTCTCCATGCTAATTTATAAGATAATTGGATGATAAGTTAGAAATGAGGGAGTTGAGCCAGTAGATGGTTCCCCCACATAATATGATACTAACAAAAATATAAACAATTCCTTCAAGTTTATAGTTAAAATTAGATAGTATTTGTGTCTTTCTATTGACAAAGTAAAGGGATTAGAATAAGAGTTGGGCCAATATGTGATTGACGAGATGCCACCTAGGCCAAAATATGATATTAAATGGTTGGTAAATATAAAAACTAGTGTGATTATCCATCAATCACATTATGAAGACATCTAGTTTGATTTCACTACCGAGGCAGATGTCAAAAAACTAGATTATATGAGGCTGACAGTATAAGAGGTTATTTCTTACAATATTGCTACCATCCCCAAGGACATGGAGGATGATAAAATGACACTATCTATAATGTATAATGAATCCAATATTGAATCCCAAGACATCTCCCAACTAGACCTTGCTAGTAAGGAAAATTATTCCATTCCATGGAGAGTCATAACTATCATAAGGAGAACCTTCAGGTGGTTTAAGGAATATGGATTTGACCTCAATTATTATGATACATATGCTATTTAAGAGATTAGACATGTTTGGGAGTTAAAGGGTTTCCTCCTAGAGTATAATGGTGTTCTCTTAGTCCACCACCAATAGTGAGGGGAAAATAGAATAACAAGGTTTGTGATGTTGATTTCACCAAGCCCATTGATGTGGAGTCCATATATACATCACAGTCCAAGGCAAGATTTCCCTCTTTATAATTAACAAATATAGATGAAAATTAGGATAAGATTGCTATTAGGGAGGTCAAATTGGCCAGTGCCACCCCAATATCCATTACAATAGAGGGAGCACCAACCCATTCTAGTAGGCATCCTAATGGCTAATCCATCTACTGTTCCACCTACTCCAATAGCACAATAGCTATTGTTGTCCCTCCCACAAATATATATTTGAGGTAGAGAGGAGGTGAAGAAGTAAATTAAACCATGTAGAAAAAAAATAAGAGGGCTGTGCAACCTCCAAGTGGGTTTCCTATGAAAAAGAAGGAGGTTGTGGTTAAGGACCTACCTTCCAAAGAACTCCCTATGAAAAAGAAAGAGGATCAATCATTATATGCCTAGAGGTTGAGATATATGAGTGAAGAAGAAGACTCAGATGAAGGTAAGCCCATTTCCAAGGTGATGAATAAGTAGTGAGCATTCACTCCTCCACAAGTAAGAACTAGGTAAAGAACTTTGAGGGAAAGACTAAAGACCCCAATGAAGGTCCTGATGATAGTTTTATTTTCAAAAGAAGGTCCCTTAAGAGTAGAGAGTAAAGGTAATGAGGAAGACATTATGACCTCAAATGATCCTCTATATTTTGATGATGTTATATAGGTTGGATTTGAGGTTTCCACACAAGCTTATGATCCTCAAGAAAAGGAAGTGGTCTCATCAGATACAGAGACATTTATTGAAAATGTCATCACCAAACCACCATGCCAAGCTGATCAAGGTGGAGCTAAATAATTGAATAAATCTGATGAGATAACTTAAATAGAGATCGAAATGGCTATTCAAATCACCAAAAATTATAAAGTGGTGTTTGGGTAAGGAATAAAAGTAGCTTTGGAGGTATCACAAATTGCCCCTTCTCCTCCCAAGGTGCCAAGTTCAACACTAAAGTAGAAGGTAAGTACAGAGGAAAGTTGGGGAGAAAACCTGCAAATGGGTTCCCCCACCCATATAGAGTTTAATAAGGAATCAGATTAGTCAAATAAATATGCTAAAGAGGGTACTTCAGGAAATGTTGCTTCAATTGAAGTACCTCAAGGTCTCCTTCCCCGCATCAAGGTCCATGATCCAATCCATAATAAAGGTCTAGAGGCCATGATTGGTGAAGAGTTATGTGAAGGTAGTAAGGGCATCACCATAGCCTGATCCATACATGAATCTTAGGTAAATAAAGAAGATGAAGTGGGTGTGGAACCTTCTAGTCAGGCAACAAGACAAGAGAACTCCATTGAAAATCACTAGTTCAAATTAGATTTTGAAGTTTTAGAGTAGATAGAGACAAACTTAGAAGGGGAACCTAGAGAAAAAAAGGTGGTGATGAGATGAAGATTGATGAAGAGATTGTAAAGTTTGTGCTAAGTCCACATCCCACTATTGTGGCACTTCCTACATTGAATACTCTAATAACACCACCTTTTACTATCTCAAGGTCAACATCAATGTATACCATGTCATTGGGATTCCAAACTAGACCCCTTCTCTAGGTTGAATAATAGGGAAGGAAGAAAAAGGATATTATGAGAAAGATTGGGGAAATTGACATAGTGAAGATCACTCAGGCATATAAGGCCAAACCCCCCAAGAAGGCTAAGACACATTCCAAGACCACGTTCACTACTATAGGAGAGAGGAATGTGGAGATAAACATTCCCCCACTAGATGCTTTAAATAAAGATGTTCCCCTTAAGAGTTATACTATTTATAGTTATAATCTAGGGGAGCCATCAATAAATGATCTAAACAAAGCTCTCAAATTTTGGTGAACATGGTGGCTCATAGAATGGATAAAGATAAATCCACCATGGAGGAATTGAAGGCATAAAATCTGACTATGATCTACTACTTGAAAAAAATACTGAGTGAGCCCAAGGCCATAACTCTTATTGCTAGTATTGATCTAGATCATCCTCTCTTCTCAATAGAGTCATTCAATTTTGGCTAAATTGATGTCATGAAATCCAGAGGGAGAGCGATAAAAAAATTACAAGAATATTTGTGTACTAGGGCCGAAGATAATCCACTTAGCATTGAAATTTTTAGACAACATAGTGGATAATAAAAAGGATTATGATTCCAAAATACTTATATATGAGGTATACATATAGAATTAGGAAGGATTCTAGTATAAAATGGATGAGATCTGCAAGATGGGAACCAATACTTTGATAGCTAAGAAGATCATTACTCCAAATGATCAACAGAGGCCTAAATAATATCAATTAGTAATCAAAAATAAAGTAGAGATGCTTAAGGATGACGTCTTAAATTTGAAATGAGAGGATTAGTCCCTCAAGATTTTAATAAAATAAATAGATCCTACACTCAGGAAGATGGTAAGCCTTGATGGAGCAAGTGATTTAGAAGAAGAGTTAGTATGCACTACTTTGAAAAACCTCATTGATGTACCACAAGAGTCCTTTGATGTTGATAAAATAAACCAAATGGTGTCACTTGAGAAATATTGTGACCATATTAAGGATATTTTTTGATGAAAGTAAACCATTCTTGAGAATATTTCTACCTGACTTGAAGAGTTTTGAGTAAAATTTAAATATCAAGTAGGATCAGACTAAGGAAATCTTGCCTCGATGCTAGAAGTATTCGCAAGGTATATGACCAAGTTGGAAAAATATTCCATCATCTAAATCGACTCTAGCTCATAACTAGATATTTTGATTTTTTTGAGCTGGTACCAATCCTTTCTTCTCTTCCATCCCTTCTTATTTCTTCTCTTTTCCTATTGGGAAACCATTGTAATTTTATCATTAGTGGCACATCCCTTACAGTTAGTTTTTGTGTAATCATGAGGATAGGAAAGGGATGTTCTTATCTATTATACAAAAGGACAAAGGTTTATTTTATCTTTTTTAAGATCTTCATCCATGTAAATAACTAAAAATATTTTGTCGAGATGGAGGATCAATATTTCCATCATCACAAGATCATCAGCATATCCAAGGAATCATGTTTGCTACAAGGTTTAATAGACTCTAGGACCATGAAGGAATATTCCAAATGGAACATCTTTAGGAATATGCTAGGCTTAGCTCAATTGTATAAGTAAAGGGGGTCTATCCCTTTATAGAGGTCAGTTAAATTTTGGAGTCAAAAGCTATAGTCTTAAAGAATTATCTCTGTGTGATCCTTTTGGTGCCAAATTGGTTTTAGATATAAAATCATTGGAAATATTTGAGATAATTATACATGTCTCCCTTGTCAAAAAATTATTTTTCTTAGTGTTAGTCTGCTATGTTGTATAAAACACATTGTATTCAATTTCTATTCAACTGATAAATGTGTTAAGTGTGGATCCCTTTGGGGATATCACATGACCATGATGGTAAATTTTGGGGCCTTAGAGATCTCTAAGGATGTGGGGAGTGAATTTTTCATTTATTCCTCTTGTGTGTGAATATTATTAAATGCATGTTTAATAATTTTCATGTTGACATCCATGTTTATTAGAAGTGGGATTGTTTTCCTTATTTTTTAGGGAATTAATATTTATTAAATAATTTCCATATGATTAGAATTATAAAATGATCTATTTAATAATTTTTACGATGTATTATAGGAGAAAATTATTAATTATACTATTTAATAATTTCTATAATGTATTATGTAAGTGGGGTGGACTTTCTTGATACTAAGAGTTGGTTATTATCTCTTTACATTGGAAGTTGTGCCATTTGGAGGAGAATGGCATGTTCCTTCTTAGTGGGTATTTAATATAAGCTTTCTTAGGTGGGAATGGCATGTTTCCTAGGTGGATAAGGCCTATCTTGATGAGGATGGCAAGTTTATCCATGAGGGATGGATTTCTAAATTATTTGTTATATATATAGGGTGTGGTGTGACCTTTTAGAGGTTGTTGATGATTTTATTTGCAAGTGTGGCTTTTGAGAGACAAATTCAAAGTGCAGGTGCTTTGCAAAGTGCAATTTTTCATTTACAGGGTGTGGTATAGCATCTTGTGAGATATAATATAGTGCAGTTGAAAGTGCAGCTTTTTGTGCATATTTTTTATAGGAGATTTTTCTATCTCTATGAGAGTTCGTTGTAATCTTATTTTAGATTACTATTTTATTTTATGAATTTATTGGTGGATGTAGCTCATAATGGGTGAACCAAGGTATATCTATGTTATGGGTTTTTATTTATATTTTAATTTTCTCCATTTATCAAACATTAATTATGATTTGAGTAATTGATTTCGTGATGCATTTGGTGCATAGTTAAATCTGATTTTACACATTTAAAATCTAGTTTATGTGTTTTAAATTAAAGATTTTATGGTGAATTAAATCTGGTTTGAATTCACTTAAATCTTAACAACTGGTATTCGATCTTTGGATGTGAAACTTTTGTTTGGTCTGGTAAGACTGTTGATTATTCTTTTCTTATAGTATTTGGATGTGAAGCTTTTGCTCTCATCAAGAAAGAGGATAGGACCAAGTTAGAGGCTAAACCAAAGAAATGCACCTTTGTTGGATATGGTGAGGATGACTTTGGTTTCTATTTATAAAGAATTAAAGATAAGAAAATATTTTAGTCTAGAGATGTAGTCTTTAATGAAAAATTCATGTACAAGAATCAATTGTAGGAATAAAATAGGTACAAAAAGAGTACACAATATTGGATGATATTGCAAATGGCAAAGTATCCAATGATTCAGTTTAGGAACCTTCTACACAAGGACCCCAAAATCCTATGGTAATAAGGTTTTATAGGGTAATAAAATCACTTGAACATTTTTCTCCTTATTTTAATTATTTGTTACTCACCGACAATAGAGAAAACAAAGTGTTATGAGGAAGCAATGTAGGTAGATGCCAGGATGAAATTGGAACAAGCCATGGATGAGGAGCATAGATCTCTCATGGAGAACCAAACACGGGATTTGTTAAGGCTACCCAAGGAGAAGAGTACATTTACAAACAAGTGGATCTTTAGAATAAAGGAAGAGGATGAAGGGAGAAAAAGGTATGAGGCTAGGATGGTGGGCAAGGGGTTTGTACCAAAATTAGGTATTGATTTTGATGAGATTTTATCTCCTATTGTAAAAATGACTTCTATTAGGATTGTTCTTGGTTTAGTTAGAGTTGAAGATTTCCACTTATAATAGTTAGATGTGAAATCTACTTTTATTCATGGTGATCTAGATGAAGAGTTGTATATGAAGTAGCCACATGGATGTGAGGTCAAAGGGAAGGAAAAATTTGTGTGTAGACTAAAGAAGAGTTTGTATGTCCTAAAACAAGCTCCACATCAATGGTATAATAAATTTGATTATTTTATGTTGGAACAATAATATCAAAGGTGTAATTCTAACCATTTTGTGTACATCAAACATTTAGATGATGGTTCCTTTATTATTTTATGCTTTTATGTGGATGACATGTTAGTTACAAAAAATAACATACAACAAATTCATATGCTCAAGAAATAGCTTAGTGTCTCCTTTTCTATGAAGGATTTAGGTGTAGTGAAGCAAATCCTTAGTATGAGGATAAATCATGATAGAAAGGAGATGAATTTGATCTTATCCCAATCAGAATATGTGAAGAAAGTTTTGGAAAGGTTTAGCATGTTAGATGTTAAATTTTTTGGTATTCCTTTTGCAGGCCACTTTAGATTATCAAAGGAGTAGTGCACTAAGATGGAAGCTAAAAAGCTTAAGCTGTCCATTATACCCTACTCATTGGTAGTTGACAACTTGATGTATGTCATGGTTTGTACTAGGATAGATATTGCCCAAGTAGTGGGAGTTGTGAGCAGGTATATGAGTGGTCTAGGTTATGAGCATTGGCAGAAAGTGAAATGGATTATTTGGTATTTGAGAGGAACCATGGATTTTACATTATGTTATGGTGGATCAAATACCACTTTGTGTGGTTATGTGGACTCAGATATGGTAGGGGATATTGATAGTAGGATAAGTATGACATGATATATATTTACTGTTAGAGATACAGTGGTTAGTTGGATTTCTAGGATACATAAGGTTGTAGCTTTGTGAACGATAGAGGCAAAGTATGTTACTACCACAAAGGCTAACAAGGAGATGATTTGGTTAAAATAATTGTTTCAAGAGTTGGGGCATGAGCAGGAAGTTGATAGACTACATAATTATAATCAGATTATTATTCATTTGGAAAAGAACTCTGCTTTCTAATCAAGGATGAAACACATTCAATTACATTATCACTTCATTAGGATAGCTTTGGAGGAGAACTTGGTGAAGCTAGAGAAGATTCATACTAGCCAAAATCTTGCAGAGAGCTCCAAGGATGTGGGTAGTTAATTTTGCATTTACTCTTGTGTGTGAATATTATTAAATGCATATTTAATAATTTTCATGTTGACTTTCATGTTTATTGGAAGTGGGATTGATTTCCTTATTTTCTAGGAAATTAATTGTTGATTAAATAATTTCCATAAGAGTTGAAATATTAAATGATCTATTTAATAATTTTTATGATTTATTTTAGGATAAAATTATTAAATGTTCTATTTAATTATTTCTATGATGTATTATGTAAATGGGGTGGACTTTCTCATTAGTAGGAGTTGGTTTTTATCTCTTTGCATTAGAAGTTGTGCCATTTAGAGCAGAATGGCATGTTCCTTCTTGGTGGGACTTGAATATAAGCTTGCTTATGTGGGAATGGTGTGTTTCCTAGATGGATAAGGCCTATCTTGATGAGGATTTCTACATCATTTGTTATATATATAGGGTGTGGTGTGACCTTTTTGAGGTTGTTGATAATTTTATTTGCATGTGTGATTTTTGAGAGATAGAGTCAAAGTTTAGGTGTTTTTAAAAGTGTAGGTGTTTATTTAAAGGGTGTGGTATAGGATCTTATAAGATACAATATAGTGCAAGTGCAGGTGAAAGTGTAACTTTTTTTGCATTATTTTCTACAAGAGATTTTTCTATCTCTATGAGATTTCATTATAATCTTGTTTTAGATTACTATTTTACTTAAGGAATTTCTTTGTGGATGTATCCCACATTGGGTGAACCACAATATATCTATGTTATGGTTTTTTGTTGTTATTTTAATATTTTTACATTTAGAAAACATTAACTATGATTTGAGGAATTGATTCTATGATGCATTTGATTCATAGTTAAATCTGAATTTACACATTTAAAATCTTGTTTATGTGTTTTAGATTAAAGATTTTATGGTGGATTAAATCTGGTTTGAATTCACTTAATTCCTGACAAAATGAAATTTGTTTGTGGTTCCCATTTTTTTTCTATTGTTGAAGTACAATGCTCTATTTTTTATGCTCAATTGATTGGTAATCTGATGTATTCATCTTTATGGTAGTCATTTAGAGTATATATCTAGATTGTAAAATCCTTTCTACTTTGAGATTTGTAAATAGGATGTTGATAGCCTTTTTAAGGGTAGTTGTGGGCTCATGAATTCAATTTATAAGGGTTTCTTGAATAATATAACTTGTGCATGATTTCATATCATTTATTCCTAATATATAGTACATTTGTTGGTAAAGATGACATAACAATTTAGTTGAATTTCTTTGTGTTCATTTATTAACCCTCCACTTTCATTTATATTAATTGATAATATTGTCCTATAGTATTTTACCCTATAAATAACATTCCCTTTTCATAGTTTAAGTGTTATCTACCTATATATACATAAACATTTTACACTTAGCATGTGTTTGCATTTTTTACATTAAAAATCAACATTTCAATCTCTTACTCAACCCTCTATTGTTGAAGATTATTTAGAATGGAATTTTTAATCACATTAATAACTATATTTAGTAACTTGTGTCTGACATATAAAATTTGATCATTCTATGTTACAACCCTCTCTAAGTGGATTGAGCAAAATTGGTTGTGTTCTAGTTAGATTTGTATCCCCTAGTGATAATAATCCCCATATAGGTTGAATTTTAGAGTCCATTTATGTGATAAAGCTACCATTTAGGTCCTCTCACCTTGGTTTAGTCAAGGTCAAAATTAAGAGGGAACTGACCATATCCTTTATAGGTGCCTCTAAGTCATTTTCTCCATTCAGTCCATTCCTGATGTCAAATCCTTCCCTGACTATAATGACATATTAAATGTTTTTTCCATATTTGCTTGACATTTCCTTCAAGTGTGAAAGGTCGAGAAATAGAGGTGTACAACTAAGAACCAACACCAAACATAGGTCCTTTTTCAATCTAGAGAAATATATCAATATGGAATGGGACCCTTTGCACTTGACATTCAATGATTGCATCAAACATAAGATAGATCTTAGTATCACATATCATCATGAGCCTAAGGATGGAGACTATATATACCTTAATGTAGTTGATAATGAATAAGTCAAGTAGAGGGTAAAGGCTGCCAGGATCAAGAAAGTGAAAGGAATATTAGATGGCATTAGGTTTTTTTAGGTATTTTAGAACCTAGATACTCAAACAAGAACATCAACATGTCTTATCCATACTACCAATATTGAAGAAGTGCCAACTAGCCAATAACATAATCATAAAATAATCTAAGCATTATATCATAATTTAGAGAAAGGAGGAATGACACTGGGAAACAAGTTGGGAAGGACTCCACCTTAGGGGTCCCATATAGTAGTAGCTCCCAAGTGCAAAGTACTATGACAATGCATGTTGCACCTTTAATAGGAATAACAATAGTTCCTACTCTAGCAACTTCAATGTCGGCATCACCTCCCCTTCCTCTTACTAGAAAAGGACAGTGTGGTATAGGTCAAGAATGTATTGTCCTACCCTACTTCTTATTTAATAAGTAACCCTTGAGTGTATTTGAACCCCCTAAATTTGGGTCATGTCCATCTCTAACCTTAAAGACCCCTCATTAGACCCATAATCAGGTGTGTAACCATGCCATTACCCATCATCACCCCTTTCACCATATCATCCACTTCTAGGGTCTTGGTGATGGTTAATTTACCCTTAATCATGACTAGACCTATGCCTAAACCTGACCCATAATTTCCTAAGAATATTCCTAATTTCATCCTTCAATAAGTTCCCCTATTCTCCACTAGTTATTCAACTAGCACTAGTGCTTCTTCATCCCTTAGCTCTACATTCACATTTGTCATAACCACTAATAACTCCTAGATGTCTAACTTCTAAGGGTTGATTCTAGCTTAACCATTACCTCTCTCATCAAATCTCCCAAGTGAATATTTAGTTAAATCATAGATTAGGGAGATGTACCTAGGCATTAGGGAAAACCTAGACTGGGCCATAATAGACCCTCCCTAGGTTTCCCTAAAATTTGATAAGGAATCTAGGGGAATGAAGAGGGTGATGAAGAGGAAGGTCACCCAACCTAACCAAACAATCCTATATGAATCAAAAGAAACCTTATTTGAGCTTACAAAGACAAAAAAGGCTAGGTAGGTCCAACACCAACAATACAAGGAGGACCCCCTCTCATCTCTCTAATCAGCTATGGATTTGGCTACTATATTGATTAAGGGAGTGTAGCAAAGAATGACTAACTTGGAGCAACAACACAAGGCCACCTTACCATAGCAGACCATAAAAAAAAGTGTAATGGGCCATGAAAGAAATGTTTGATATGTTGAATACCTTGGCTTAGTATAGGGTAATGGGAGATGAAATATATAATATAGTTCCCAAGACAAAAGCTATGTATCAAGGATATGATATTAAGATAATCAAACTCATGAGGTTGATCATAATGAAAAAATTTGAGGACCTAAACCTAATTCCCTTGAAGGAATTGAGCATTAATTAGTCGTATATAATTAACAAGAGAAAGAACTTGAACTAGTGGATTGAATATATGAGTCCCTAAGGATATTACTTATGTAAAAAGGTATTAAAGTTATAACCTTATTGAAGGATGCCAAAATTATGCACTTGGATAACAAAGATGGCTCCATGATTAATAGGGATGCCTTTAGGGCTCAACTACATAACTTCATGGAAAACTTCTAAAATCAATCCATGGCTAGAGGGGTGACCTTTAGATAAGATATGGTGGATTTAGTAGCCTTTTCCAACCAAAGAATATATAAGGATGATGCCATTAATAAAGCTATGGGACCTCTGCTAAGTAGGCACAATATAATGGCCACACACATAGCCAAGCTGCTGAAGGATCCTATCATCAATCTAAGATTAATCAATAGTAATTACAATAAATTATCCCAAGTATGGAAAGGTTAGGTTGAGGTCCAAAATTAAACTTCCACCCTAGGAACCACCACTTCATTAGCCCCTCTTGGAATGTCTTCTTCCTCAACCAACATTAGCACTCCATCTTCTTCTGCAATAGGAGATTCATCATTGATAATATCAGTGAGATCCCATCCTAGCTTATCAAGAACAAAATAACCACCTATTAGGTTCCTTATAAATAAGCAACATGTCCCATGGTTCCTCAAAGTGCATTGTAAAATATTCCATATTTTGATTAGGGAATATTCTTTAAATTTGGGACATAGGAGATCCTATTTTCTCATAAGTATCATTTTACCCATTTCCTTTTGTAACCAATTAAGGAATTCAAATGGCCTATAAATAAGGGTTCTCCCCTTTAGTGTAAATTAGAGACAATTTTTTTTGAATTAATGCAAAGAGAAAGTAAATTCCAGAAATTAACTCACTGTTTCCATTATTTTCATGCATTCCTATTTCTCAACCTTTATTAATAATATATGATCTCATTTTTTTAATGGTTAAAAACTGGTATTGGTGTTTTGAATGCATCATGTTAGTTTGTGGTTTTAGTTATGCTAACAAAGTCTATTGTGTATACTCTATTTTCATCCTGCTCTGCTAGTGAATGTGTTCAAGGAAATTTATTGTAGGTAGTATTTTAAATCATCCTTTTCAAATATGTGAATTATATGATCCTTAGAATCCTCATAACACTTATGATATTTTGGGTCTAAGCACTAGGATTTCATAACTATTAGTTTCTTTTTTAGATTCTGAAACAACTCTTAAATAATCATGACAGAGAAAATGAATAGCAGTAAGAACATAGACAAAACATTTGCATCCTTTATCAAATATCAATAGACAATGAAAAAAATCATACATAAATTTGAAGAAGGCAGAGCACCCTATTTTCATTACTGTACTGTATTCTAATTACAACATTAAAAAAAGAGTTTTTCCATTCAATATGCAGTGTTGTACAAAACCACTTATTAATAATAAGGACCACTTGATTTAGGGGAGTTTAACAGGCTATTTGAACAATAGTCTAAATAAAGGTCTATATCTCTAAACATGCATTTCTTCATGCATTATTCATTGTGCTAACAAAAGACTGTAGTTTGTTTAAAATAATGTTTAACAACTAAATTAAAAAGGATAAATTATAAATAAAAGAATCTTATGCATTGATGAGAACTACAGTCAAGAGATGAGATAGCATGTGGTGAGGGAAGCATGCATGAATTAGTTATCAACATACTCCCCCTTGATGCTAAGAGGGCTCAGAATCTAATCTCAGAGTGTAAAAAACTGATCTATTGCAACTGCTTTCATGAAGATATCTACCAACTATTCTTTAGTGTTGATGTATTTCAATTCTACTATCTTAATCTACACTAAATCTCAAATAAAATGATGCTTTAAATCAAAATGTTTTTTCTTGCTGTGATGGACTGGATTCTTGGCCTTTTAATAGCACTAATGTTATCACAAAAAATAACTATGGGCTGAACTTGAATCTCTCCAATTTTTTCAAGAAGTTTTCTAAGCCATAATGCTTGTGTACCTACTGAAGTGACTGCAACATACTCTTCTTCTATAGAATAAAGGGTAACTATACTTTGCTTCTCTGAGCTCCAAGTAATCAAACTAGAACCAAAAGAAAAACAATTCCTAGATGTTGACTTTCGGTCATCCAAACTATCTCCCCAATCAGAATCACTAAAACCAACAAGATTGAGTTTTTTATAAGTGTAGTAATAAATACCAAAATCTAGAGTGCCTTTCACATACCTCAAAATTCTCTTAGCTACCTTCATATGTATTTCTGATGGCTCTATGGTGTACCTTGAAACAAGTGAAAATGAATAAGCAATATCAGGTCTTGTATGAGTTAGAAACATTAAGCTTCCAACAACACTTCTATAGGCTATCTCATCAACTCTTTGAACACGATCATCTCTACAGAACACAACTCCATGAGAAACTAGAGTGGAAACTAGTTTACAATCAACCATATCAAGTTTCTTCAACATATCTTTAGCATACTTTGTTTGACAAATGAAAATTTTATTCTCCCTTTGATAAACCTCCATTCCTAGAAAATATTTCATGAGGCCTAAATCTTTCATCTCAAATTCATTCATCATGAAAACTTTGAATTCATCCTTCATCATAGAACTACTACCCATATACAACAAGTCATCAACATACAAACTTACAATCAAAATATCATTACCTTCTTGTTTGTAGTAAAGGGTAGGTTCACTCTTACTTCTTTGAAAGCCATTCTCTTGAAATATCCATCAATCCTAGCATACCATGCTCTTGGTGCTTGTTTGAGGCCATACAAAGCCTTATTTAAATTGTACATATGGTTTTATTTTCCTTTCACTTCAAAACCTTATGGCTATTCCACATATACTTCTTCTAAGTACCCATTCAAGAAGTCACTTTTGACATCCTTATGATGGATTCTCCAATTATTTTGAGCTACTAATGAAATAAACATTCTAATGGTCTCTTGTCTTGCTACTAGTGCAAATGTCTCTTCATAATCAATGCCATTCTTTTGCATAAAGCCTTTAGCAACTAATCTCTCTTTTTATCATACCAGGCTTCATATGGAGTCATCCTGTCAAGTGCAATAGTGGGACTTTGATTGAGAATATATACTATTGTAGCAACTGCATCTCCCCAAAAAGAATTGCTTAATCCCTTTGTCTGTAGCATGCTTCATGCCATCTCCACCACTGTATGATTCTTCCTTTCAGCTACACCATTTTTTTTAGGTGTGTATGCAATGGTGAGTTGTCTTTTAATTCCATGCTTATCAAAATAACCTTGAAAGGATTTTGAACAAAATTCTCCTCCATCATCAGTCCTTAAGCATTTGATTTTTCACCCTTTATCATTTTCTATAAGGGATCTAAACCTCTTGAATGTCTCAAGAGCTTCACCTTTGGTCTTCAAAAAATAAACCCAACACTATTGTGAGTAATCATCAATAAAATTAATGAAATATGATGAATTACCTAAACTCTTTGTCTACATAGGACCGCAAATGTCTAAATGAACTAACTAGAGTGGATAATGAGCCCTCCATGCATTGCCTTTTGGAAATTTCTCTCTTGCATGTTTTCCTTTAGCACATCTTTCACAAACTTCCTTGTGCTCTTCAACCTTAGGAAAACTAGAAACTAATGCTTTTGACATTAGAATCTTCAAATTATGAAATTTTAAATGCCCATACCTGAGATGCCACAACCAACTTGTATCTTCATATGCCATATTGACAAGGTTCTTATTATGTTCACCAAACTTCAATGGGAACATCCTATTCTTTGTCATAGGCACAACTAATACCACCCTATTTCCTTGATTCTTATCATAAATTATAAATTGTTGATTTTCAAATACAACTTTATAATTTTTATCACATAATTATCCAACACTCAACAAATTATGCTTTAACTTTGGAGTTTAATAAATGTCTTTAACACTCTTCATACCTTCTTTTGTATGGACTTCCATAGCTCCTTTTGTAGCAACCTCTAATGATTTTTCATCACCAAGCTTGATCTTGGATTTAAAATTTTCATCCGTTATATAAAAAAGTTTTTCATTCCCTGACATGTGGTTAGAGCATCCCGAACCTAAATACCAAACATCTTTAGAAATATTTTCAGCTTTGTCATAAGATAAAACTAAATTATCTGGAGGATTATCATCACCTTCTTGAGCATAATGAATGATTTTACCATTATTACCTTCTTTTAATCTACACTCATAATTAAAGTGGCCATACCTGTTACAATGATAACACTAGATATTTCTTTTATCAAATCAGCCTCTACCTCTTCCTTTGAAACCACCTCTTCCTCAAAAACCACCTCTTCCTCAAAAACCACCTCTACCTCTATTTTCTCAAAAGTAATTCTGATTTTGACCTCTACCTTGGCCTTGATTAATTTTGATGCTAATATTGGCATCTTCATTCTTTGTGATTTGTAATTTGGAGGAAAAAGCTTTCTCATCACTTTCCCCAAATGAATCTCTCAATATTTCTTCATGAGACATCAAAGATCCAACTAGATGATCAAATTAAAGGGTAGACAAATTCTTGCTTTCTTCTATGATTATGGCAACATGGTTCCACCTTGGTGTGAGAGTCCTCAACACCTTTTTGATCACAACCTCATTGTTCACAATTTCACCAAGTGTAGCAATCTTATTGACCACATATTTTACTCTGACACAATAGGTACTCACACTTTTATCTTCTTGCATCTTCAAATTCTCAAATTCTCTCTTCAATGTCTGTAACTTGACAACTTTGACTTGATCACTACCTTGGTAAGCTTCTTTAAGAGTCCTTCAATCATCCTCTGCTATCTTTGCTCCTAAAATTCATGGAAATAGACTGTTATCTAGAGATATTTGAATATAAAATAAGGTTTGATCATTCTTCTTCTTAGGCTCCTTCTTCGTTATTTTATCATTTACTGTGAGGGCATTCCAATCAGCTGGCTCTGCATAACCAGATTCAATAATCTCCTATAAATATTTTCCTATCAAAAAATTCATCATTTTGATACACCAATAATCATACTAATTTCCATCAAATTTTGGAATGGGCAAGGAGTTAGAATTTGACATGATAATTTTTTTGCAAAATTCCAACTACTAAATCTTTAACCCAAAAGAAGAAAACCTAGCTCTAATACCAGATGTAGATTCTGAAACAACTCTTAAATAATCACGATAGAGAAAATGAATAGCAATAAGAACATGTCCAAATCATTTGCATCCTTTATCAAATATCAATAGACATAAAAAACACAAATCATACATTAAATTTGAAGAAGGCAGAGTACCATGTTTTCATTACTATACTGTATTCTAATTACAACATTAAAAAAAAGAGTTTTTCCATTCAATATGTAGCACTGTACAAAACCACTTATTAATAATAAGGAACACTTGATTTAGGGGAGTTTAATAGGATATTTGAACAATAGTCTAAACAAAGGTCTATATCTCTAAACATTCATTTCTTCATGCATTATTCGTTGTGCTAAAAAAGGACTACACTTTGTTTAAAATAATGTTTAACAATTGAATTAAAAGGGATAAACTATAAATAAAAGAATCTCATGCGTTGATGAGAACTGCAGTCAAGAGATGAGATAGCATGTGGTGAGGGAAGCATGCATGCATTAGTTATCAACATTTCATAACTATTAGTTTCATTTGAATTATTGTTAGAAAAAATTATTGGTAATTTGACATATCAAGGCAAAATTCCAATCCTTGTAATCAAAAACTTTTCATGGTCATCATAGTGTCTTATCTATCAAGTGAAGAGTAAGTTATTCAGTGTCATGTTCATAGTGTCAAGTGTCATTCAGAGGTTTTGGTAGAGCTTCAAGTGGTTTTGGATCTGAATAAGATGGCAAAAAGAGGATGGTTGATGACTTGTCATGATGTTTTCTAACATTATTCAATATATGGAAGGTGTGAAATGAGATATAAACTCAAAATTATGATCAGAATGCATCAAAAATCAATTTTAAGCCTTTTAGAAGGCTATGATATGCTTATATGACATTGAGTGGTGATTTTCTTGAAAAATGATGTTTATTTTATGTAAAAGGACAAATTTTAATCATTAAATGTAAACTATGGTAATAAAATGCCATTAAATTAGTCAAAATTCCCTTGAACACCTTTACATATATCTTTATATTAGTCGTAAAGTTTCATATTTGGAAAAAGTCACTTTATGCAAGTTCAAGTGTGAAAAAGGTCTTTTTTAGGCTCCTATGTACTATTTTTGGCCATATAAAGGTGTAAAATGACATAGTATTTATCCTAACATCATGTTTGACTCGTATATCCCTTCTCATGCTCTAATTTTTATGTTGGAAGCTTAAAAAAGGTAAAATTTAGTGGCTATTGTATGTTAATTCATGAATATTTTAGTTTTAAAAATTAGCATTTGGATATTTTAGGGCATGGTAAATAATGTGGATTCATCTAAATTATCTAGTTGTAAGTTAGTTTTCTACGTCAACTCGCCTACTATTTAAAATAATTTTTTTACATATAAATATAGTTTACCACTCTATCTAAAATCATTATGAGTTTATTCACCATTATATTAAACATACATCCACTAATATACTCATAAAGGTAACTTTTAATAGTAGGAAAGGGATGAAAGAAGTGTTTATAGGTTTTCTATATAGTTGCATGACCATTTGTGTTCTATTCCTTATTATGATTCATCTATCCATTCACCTTCTCACCTAGACACCATCCATTAAATTTTGACAAAATTTTGAAACACATACTTATAGATTCACAAGAAAAGTCCAAGTTAATTTTTATATGGGCTACAAAAATTTACCTTGAGCTTAAGTTATGAATAAAAAGCAAAGAAAGGTCATATTTCAAGCAAAGCATGTACTTGTATGATCATTCCGTATGGTGGATCTCATGACCATGATAATAAGGGTATAACATGGGTTCTAGAAGAAATTCATGGCAAAAGGAATCAAAATAGGCTAAAAACTGGTCTCTTCCATTCACCTTGGTAGTTTACACATAGGGAGAGCTATTTAGGTTTACAGGTGGTACAACCATGAAAGAAAAAATCCAAGTCTATAATTTTTTCTAGATAAAGTAGACTTAGAGAGCTTCTATTTGGATCAAGTGGTTTTCAAATTGGTCATCTCTCCCTCATGAATCATCGCTTTGAAATCAAGGGATACATCAGTAGTTTTCTACATTTTCTCCTCATTAGAGCACCATATCAAGAAAATTCATGTTTGCAATGATTCTTAAGGACATGACTTAGCCTTCTATGGTAGACATCACCTTAGTTTCACACATGTGAATACCAAATAGTTCTCAAGAAGGAAAAAGAGTGAAATTTTATAATATACTAGGAAAGGAGGAAGAATTGTACAGTCTAGGAGAGAGAAAGGGTTTCAAAATTTCTTATTTTCTTCTTGGTAGGGATATCAAACATATTAATATGTTCCTCATGTAATTTTATCAAGAGGTTCCCCAAATATTCATATCAAAATCCCATTATTATGTTCTCAAGCATTTCAAAATCCATGTTTACTAAATGTTAAGGTTGTTTAACATTTGTTAAGGTACTTAGCATATTCCTAGGTTTTAAATTCAGCTTGTTATCCTCTTCCAGTGACCTCTAAATTGATGTATCAGGTAGGGGATAGGATCATGCTTGCATGAGATGCTTCAATGTGACTCTGAATTTTCCATTTCATGCTCTTTTCTCTCCATCTTATTTCTCTTCAGTGATCATTGTCATACACTACCATTTATCAATGTGATCATACTCCTTTCACCCTTCAATCATGGTTTTCATCTTCCCACCTCATCATCACCCCTTCCACTCATCTCCATCTCACCATTCATCACAGAGAGGAGTCAAGGATAAGTGAAGGGCATCATGGCCACTTAAATAGGTTATGCCCACCTTGAAACCACCACATACAACTAAGAAGCCAACCTAAAATACGACACCAATAATCAATACTTTTCATGAAAGTACAAAAGGGAAGGATATGCAAGAAGATGTATTTTGAAGGTTTAGGCTCAATCTCTCTCATCAAGCTACAAAATATGGGTGGAAAATTATCATATCTATGAGTGATGACTTCTTTAAGGGTAATAAAAATCATAGTTTGTACAATGGACATACACAACCACCTATAATTGAATAAGGATACAATCATCCCAGGGTTAAAATCATGGTCCAAATGCATAGATGAATGTTGATTTACTATACAATGGTTTTCAATCCATCTTGTTCCTTCATCCATGGTATAAGACCAATAAATCAACCTTTAAGCAATAAGTGTCCCTGAGACACCTACATGTTTGGTTTCATGTCAAACTATGCTATAGTCATGGATCTAACAGTCTTAAGACCTTTTCTAGGCTTGTGGAGGCTATTTGGACCATCAAATACATGACCTATTGATATGAATAAAATCAATATAGAAATCAATAAGGATACATATGGGGTTCGAATAAGACTAAAGAAATATAAATATACATCTATAGCTAGCTTCAAGAGCATATCTATATTCAAGTGGGTGAACCATATTTAATGGAGACTTCAAAGGTATAGACTTTCAAGTAGGCTTTCAGGGTATTTTCGAGTAACTATTCATTCTCACTCATTTAGAAGGACATTTGAACCACATGGTTTATTTTCTAGATCTATGAAATTGGTTAGTTTTCACTAGATGATGAATATGGTAAAAAAATATGCAAAGTAATTATTGTGTGACTATTTTCCATAGAATTTAAACCAAACAAGGAGTTTACCCATATTAAATTACAACTAGTGGAGTCTGCCCATTTTTGTCTTATATACCCACTTGGCTCCTTTGATCCCATTTAATTTTAGAAGGTCAAGTAACTCCCAAGTTTGTTTTCTCTCTATGGTAGAAAAAATATAATTTGGAGGTTCAGGTGGGCAACAACCAACAAGACTAAGTAAAATAAAAGACTAAGACTATAGGAATAGCCCAGACTAAACAATAGCGTTTGAAATTCTCTAAATAAACATGCAAGAAGAGATGCAACAGGTGAGGGTAGAGTTATAGAAATAAAACATAGAATTTTCATATACTAAATTCACTTAAAATACTATTATAACTTGTTTACAATGAATAAACATGTATAGCTATAGATGTTCAAAAGACTCATAATAGAAAAATTTTCATTTTTCATGCTTCAAATTTTCCATGTCAGGATTCAATTTTCCCATTTTGGGCTTCAAAATCTGATTTTCATCATCAAAATATTTAGCATCTAATTTTACAATAATAAACTTGTACAACTATAACTATTCACAAGACTCATAATAACAAAAAAATTATTATCCATGCTTCAAAATTTCAATGTTGAGCTTCAAATTTTCCATGCTAGGCTTCAAATTTTTCATGATGGGCTTCAAAATATGGTTTTCATCATCAAAATTTTTAGCATCCAATTTTATAATAGAAGAATATCTAGCTCCACAATGATATCATGACTCTTATCATAATTTACTTAAAATTAACACTCTTTCATATGTGAAAAATATACTTCCTGAAAGAGTAATTATTGAATATAAAATATAATCTCTCAAAAGAATAAACTCACCATTAATACCATGGAGTAGAGATTAATTACAGACAAAAGTACCCTATGATTATGGTAGGGTGATCTTCACGTGTATTTTGATATCGATCCCCCAATAAGCTAGTTTTGATTCAAAGTTGATTGTCATTTTATTTAATATTATGGCCTTTACAATTGGATATTAAAACTTATGTCGAAACATGTCAAATAATCTATAGTCTATTTATATGTAAAAAAATAGGTAACATTGTCACTACTAAATTATGACATTCTAGTCAAGAATGAACCCTTTATTAAATTTTGAAGCATACTATCATTGACACTTTGACACAATATGAATAATTCAAATGTCACCATTTTAATCTCATCACACTAATTTAACATGATCTTAATATTAAACATTAACGCCTAAGCATAAGATTAATTTCTCAAATAACACCATATTAATATCACATTAATTTGACATGCTCAGAGAGTAGCTTAAACAAAGATTTATTTCTTATGATGTGATTACTAAGGATTTTTTACACCAATGAGGCTACTCAAATAGGATTTTCATATCCAATGGGAACATAAACTATATTAATTATCCTAAAGAATTAATTTCTATGAACATGTAAATAATGTCAATCAAATATCACCATATCTAATTTAATTCCATGCATTAAACATATATATTTAATTATTAATCAATGTTATAATTACTTTATTTAAAGTATTTGATCCTTAATCTCAGCATATTCCAAGTGGAAAGAGCATCTAGACACAATGGGTCCTTATCAAGTTATAAGCTAGTCAATTTGGTTCTTATGGGTGATTATCTATAATTTTTCAAATTTGAAATTATTAAATATATTAGTTACTAATATTATTTGATTATAGTTATTAAAAAATGTTAGCTTGAATCACCCTAACATTTATCATTTGGGTCCCTATTGATTTTCCACACATAAGGAAATAAATAATAATCAATAGAATTAAGCACTAAACAACCCTATTAATCTCCATTATTTCATTATTTGAGCCATTTCATAACAATAATCTAGGTAGACTATCTGGATCTTAGTGATTTCATAACATAAAGTGTTAAACAATTAATAAAAGGACCAAATCAACACAAATAAATAACACATTTTAGATAGAGTAAAAAAAATATTAAACACTATTAATATTAAATACCTAAAAATAAGCATTTGAAGAAATGACAATGACAAATATGGTCAATGCTTTAGACACTCTACAACCTGCTCTGTCCTAATCTATCAACATTATGCAATATATGTCTAGAAAAAATGAAGAATATGTAAGAATAGGAATATATCTGGTTAGACATGTTTGATAGTTTTTGTTCCTCTTAAAAATGTGTTAAAATTATTTGGAGCCCATTTTTCAAAGTAAATTTGAATTTTAAATTCATTGGGGACTCCTACGTATTTCTGAATGCAAATGCTCTTCAAGAGTAGTCAAGTCAAATTGAAGGCAAGTGATATATTTAATATATTAAAATGATATTTATATATATTATATTAAAATATATACTAAAAATATATATTATATAATGCAATACAATATTATATAATATATTTTAATAATATTATTATTATTATATAATATATATGGTAATGTAGTTTATTAATCTTAATATAATTATATATTATATATTTTAGTATAATATACTTAAATTTATATTAGATAAAATACATAATTTATATATATTATTACTTAATTTAGTATGTGTGCATGTGTGTGTGTGTGTGTGTGTGTGTGCACACACACATACACACACACACACACACACACACACACACACACACACACACACACACACACACAAATATAATGACATATAATGTATGTATATATGTACTAGTAAGAGGGGTTATGTAAAGCAAAAGAGTGTAAATTTATAATTGACAGTTAAACCTAGTAATTCCAAACCCTTGACAATTTGAAAATAAGTTCATATTTAAAGGTAATTGTGGGTGCATATTGATTGGTATCTAAATAATCATGCAATGATTTAGTCTATAATGGATTTTGTTCTTTGTGTAAAGGGATAAACTCTTATCATATAATATCTACGTCAAAATTGTAACTTCCTTGATTTTGATTAGGGCACATCTATATCCACTAGATAAGGAACTCAATTGTGGCTGATCACATTTTGTCTTTGTGATTACAATGGAGAAATTGATTCTGTTACAATGTCACTAAGAAATTTAAAAGTGACCAAGAGGAATTTCAGGTTTAGAAATTGGATAACAAATTGAAGTGGACATATATGTTTAAAAGACACCATCTATTCCATGGATGCCTACTATGCCTAGTGATGATACATTCTCAAGTATACCACCACCACTTATTTCTCCTAAAGATACTATTAATGTTACATCTTAAAAAATGTGGATAAAACTCCACTAAATCATTACCATCGGTTGTAAAATTCCATGATGATAATTTCACTTATATTTCCATATTTTGACTACTATAATTTTCTTTATAATACAATCTTGCAGTGGATTATTGAACATTTTTAAATTCTTACTATCCACTGGATGTGATCCAAAACCCATGGTAGGAGATCCATCAAGTGTAAATTGTTTGGACTCATATAAGTCCTGAAACTTAAATCACAAGGAAAATCATTTCTTATTAGAATGCATATGCCCTTGGTGGAAATCGTAATATGCATTCTCATCATATTAATATCACCGTAGAAGAGGTTTGCTCATATCAAAATCTATACCTTTGTAGGGAGAGATATGAGTTGAAACTTGGCCAACTTCTTATTAAAAAGCACCAAAAGATTTATGAATCTAATAATTTTTTTATGTGGTGCATTCTGTAACATAGTTTGATGTGGCACTACCATGTTCATTATTGGATTGGTATCACATTTTGGTTCATTTGGATTAACTTTGTAAGATGGCTTGATCTTAAATTCTGTATTTGATGAGGCCAATGTAATGGCCCCATACTTTAATATCTTTTTAGGTGCAATGAGTTTCATTTATCAGTCATGCTCAGGGTCACCGTTCATATTTTTCATAAGTGGGAAATTTTAGTGCCACCAAGTGTGGTAGCAAGGGTTGAAATTATACCTATAATGTAAGATTATTATGAAAAACATATTGTTAATCAAGCACAAATTTATATGCCTTTTAGGTATTCTTCTCAATGAGAGAATTGTTTCCTCTAATGCTTTAATAATTTGTAATGAGGATTGTGAAAAAGCCCCACCTTAGTTCAAAGTATTCATTAAAGTTGACATCAAGGGGGATGAATATGTATTCCCACTTGATGTATGATAAAATTTTGATGTGATTAATAGACCTAAAAAAGGAACATCCTCTGTATTGGTCTCTATCATATTTTATATTTGACTATGTCATATGGTTATTATGTTATAATTGTTTAAATTAACTGATACAATCACAAGTGAAAATTCAAGAAAGCGACTCCCTATCACATGTATTTGAATTAGACAATTTTATCTCAAAGGTATTCTATGGGGATAAAACTTAAGGATTCTAATCCCTATTGGACAATTTAATCATATAAATTAACACAAATAAATGAACTTGTTTAAAAAGAATAATTATAATAAATAATAAAAATTTGTAATTTTTTTCTATTTAAAAACTATGTTTATTATTTATTTTTATTTATCATGTTTAAATATTTAAATATCTTTAACAAATAATTTATGTTTAAATAGTTTTCTAGAGTGGTTGGTTTATGCCTCCTCATAAAATGAAACATTTTTGAATGGAATGTTATTTTACTAAATTACTTATTCATATTCAAGTGGTGATAAATAGAAGACGTAAATTTATACTGAGAAAAATATTTAAACACTGCCACAATTCCATTGAAAATATTTTGACTATTTTCTACAAGTCTAAATTTCTCTGAATCTAGATAAGGTTCTATCCTCCAACGATAGGAATAACACGAATCTCTCTACCATTTACAAAAATTAACCATCCTAATTTTTTTATACAAATCCACCTCTAAATTAATTTTAATGACTTGGCATGCATGTTAAGAGTTGTTTATATACTGCACTTGAACTATAATCAAATGTTTAGCAACACATTTCATACTTAATATAATTCTGACTACTTTATTTGCCCTTGATATTGAATCAAACAACTATGAACCATTGATAGTGGTAGTTATCTAGGTTTCATCCAAGAGTTCTTGAAAGTGTATATCTCTAACTATGGCTTGTAAATATGAGTTGTTTCATTTGACTAAGATTTAAAATAGCAATAACTGCCAGATGGTTATGTAGTATTGATTAATTAATTTTTTTAGGAAACCTCATCCATATGTATATTATGATACAATGAAGTAATACATCACATAATATAATGATCATAGTGTCACACCATGGTGCATCCATCCAATTTCCATGACTCTCCATAAATGTAAATATAATAAATTAAAACACCTACAAGTATATGAAGTAAAACATCACTAGTTATTTAAAATTATGATAGGAAACCATTAGTTGGGAATTGAAAATCTTACTATAGCTTCTCAATACTATGACATGAAGATATGGTGGACATATTGTGAATTTAGTAATTGTTTTGCATGGTGCAATCTATAATATAGCTCGATATGGCAATGCCATATTCATTATTTGATTGGTATGGATTTTTTTTCATTCAAATTTGTAAGATGGATTGATCCTAAATTTTGTATTAGATGAAGATAGTGTAGTGGCCACATAATTTATACTATTTAATGCATAGAGTTTAATTTATCAGTCTTGCTCAAGATCACCTTTCATGTTTCTCATAAGTATGAAATTTCAGTGCCACAAAGTGTGGTGGCAAGGGTTGAAATGATACCTCTAATGCATGAGGGTTATGCAAGAAATATTGTGAATCAAGGGGACCATATTTGGATGCCTTTTTTGTGTTCTTCTCAATGAGAGAATTTTTTTTCCTCCAATGCTTTAATCATTTGTAATGATGATTGTGAAAAATCCCCATCTTGGTTCAAAGTATTCATTGAAGCTAACATGAAGGGGGATGCATATATATTCCCATGCAATGTACACTCAATGTTTGATGTAATTAATGGATGTGAAAGAGGAAATTACTCTATATTATTCTCTATTATATTTGATACCTGACCTTGTCAGATGTCTATTGTGTTATAAGTGCTTAAATTAACTCATAAAGTCATCAGCGGAAATTCAATAAAGATGACTCGCTATCACAAGTGTTTGAATTAGTGAATTTTATCTTAAAGGTATTATAGGAGGATAAAAATTAAGGAGTCAAATCCCCATTAGACAATTTAATAATGTAAATTAACAAATATAAATAAACTTGTTTAATAAGAATAATTATATTAAATGATTAAAAATTGTAATTATTTTTATATTTAAAAACTATGTTTATTATTTATTTTTATTTATCATGTTTAAATATTTAAATATTTTTAATAAATAATTTATGTTTAAATGATATTTTAGATTGGTTATTTTTGCCTCCTCATAAAATGAAACATTTTTGAGTGGAAAGTTATTTTACTAAATTCCTTATTGATATTCAAGTGGTGAGAAATAGAATAAGTAAATCCATAATGATAAAAATATTTAAACACTATAATAATTTCATTGCAAAAATTTTTCCTATTTTATGCAAGCCTAAATCTCTTTGAATCTAGATAAGGTTTTATCCTCCAACCATAGGAATAACAAGAATCCTTCTTCCATTTACCAAAATAAACCATGCCATTTTTTAAAATATAAATCCACCTCTAAATCACTTTTAATGACTTGGCATACATGTTCAGAGTTGTTTATATATTCCACTTGAACTACAATCAAATGTTTAGAAACACATTTCATACTTAATATAATTTTGAATACTTCATGTGCCCCTGCTATTGAGTTAAACAACCAAAAACCATTAATAGTGGTGGTTTTTTAGGTTTAATCCAAGAATTCTTGAAAGTGTAGATCTCTAACTATGGCTTGTAAATATAATTTTTTATGTTTGACTAGGACTTAAAATGGAAAAAACACCCTGATGGTTGTGTAGAGTTGACTAATTAGTTTTTTTAGTAAACCTCATCCATATGCATAATATTATAATACAATGAACTAACACATCACATAATATAATTAATAATCATAGTGTTGCTCCATGGTGCATCCATCCAATTTATATGCCTCTTCATAAATGTGAATAAAATAAATTAATGCACCTTTATGTATATGAAGTATGACATCACTAGTTATTTAAAATTATGATAGGAAGTCAGTATTTGGGAATTGAAAATCTAACTGTAGTTGCTTAATACTACACATGAAAATATGGTGAACATATGTGACCCATAAAAATTATCCATAATTAACTAAAGGCCAACCATATTCTATATGATTAGTGATATAGTGAGATAGAAATTTTGAAGGATGTGATCAACTTATTTTGATGACATGTGCCTTATGATTAAATAATTTGAGGCTATGAATATATCTATGTGCAGAGTTTCGATAAATTAATGAAATTCGAATAATAATATGTACAAAATAATTACAATGAAGACAAATGTATGTATGTACTTATATGCATATATAATTATTAAATGAATATAAAATGTGAACATAAGGGTTCTTATTTCAATAAAATTATTAAAACAAATCCATATTTACACTTAATCATAATTTACAAGTTTGACTCACACCTCAATAAGTTGTTACACAAATGAAATCACATTAGCAATGCCTATGTTTGCCCCTACTCGTATAGATGAAGGAGTCTCAAATGAGGTCAATAATGAAATAAATAAAATATCATCATTAGTCGATAATATATATAAAATTACATGCATCTACATAAATGACAACTTATAACATTCAAAATTACCTCTGTATATATAAACACCACCCAAGTAGTTGTAGCAATATATGAGCTATAAGATGGTTCACAATATGGCAAGAAAAAGGATGGTATTATCTCCTATTAAAACCTATAAAATTACATATATATTATTGTAATTTATATGTGAAATAAATATTATCTTTTAAAAACTATTTATAATTTAACAGGTCCAACAAAAGAATTACATGTCAAATTTAAAAGATACTCGTAAAAGTGTAGCTGTGATTTCCAAAGCAAATGTGTGTTTCAAAAAATCATCAATCAAAAGACTCAAACCCATATCATCTATCCAATTTTAAACACCACCATAATTGGTTAACATCAAATCCTTATCCTCATCTAATTTAAGTTCCATTGCATATAGCATCATAAGATTGGTATTAGTGTGGTCGAGTAGCAGTGTTAGTTGGACCATATCCATATCCACTATCATAAGCATCAATATGGAAAATTGGCTCATATGTTACATGAGGGTGTCAGTAAGTGACTTAAGTTCATGTAAACTATCAATATCTAAAACATTTTTCACTATAGAGGGGATTGTCTCAGGCTAAAGTGGTTATTTGATAGAGACTCTCATAGGTTGATTAAGCACATGATATGCGCCCAACCTACCCTATTGAAAGCCTTGTTATTGGTCATAAAACTCTTAATAATAAAATTAATAAATAATTTCATTTAAGATATTAAAATTTTAATAATTTTTTCTCAAAAAATATGAAGGAACCTCATTGTTTTTAGTAGGTGGGACATCATAAACCATCTACCATAGTTCTAAAAATTCTTTCTTATCATTTTATGGTGGAAGTAGTGGATTGGGAAATGTTTGAATTACATTAGAAGTGGCACATTGGTTTTTGTATTAGTGACTAATGCGTAATTTTTTTTATTTTTTATTTTTTTTATCTCTCAAAACAACTACTAACAATTTGACATTATCATAGTAGGAATTACATTTATCTCTATAATATTCTCATTTGTCAATTAGACATGTTACCATTTAATCAAATTCACCTATAGTAATGACTCTAATATATTTTCCAAATAAGTATAGCAGTGGTTGGTTAAATGATGATCCCTCATTGGCCTGATTAATTCCTCAATCTCTATTTTTTCTATTATATGTGTGACCAAATCCTCTTGATTACATGGGGGATATGTTTTATGAAATGAGAAATGCATAAATTGTCAATAATGTAAACGTGATGAAAAATGAGATTATAAAATGTTATGAATAAGAAATGGTTTTTGTACATATACAAATATATATTTTTTCCTTAAATATAACCAGATTAATTTTTTTTTTTAATTTTTTTAATTGTTAATATATTTAATATAATTTTTTTAAATATTAAAACATTAGGAAAGGACCTCAACGTGTTATCATTATCATTAATTTAAATTAAACTATGAAAACCATAAAAATTTAGGCCACATAAAATGAGAAACAAACAAAATTATAATAGGAAGTGTGTTCATTTAAAATTATGGTCAACACAAGGCTTACAATTTTTATTAAGCCCCATATATCTACCATTGCCAAATACTAAAAATTATAGAAGTTGAGCTTCCAATACTTGGTGATGTGTTAATGCAACTTTAATTGAAATCCCATAAATGTTGTATGAGTGATTAACCCTCCAAAAATATTTCCAAATTTTAGTCTTTGTAATAAATCCATCAAATATGGCCCCAAAATACCATTTTTGTGGCACTCACATTTTAGATTGTGAAAATTCACAACGATAGCTAGATGTCACATTTATTGTAATAGGGTATGGGGTTTCTTATGGAATTAGAGGAGGGTTAAAATATTATATGAGTTTTTATCTTCATCTTCACTTCCCACATTTTATTCTACATTTTAGTTAATGCCACATAACCATATGGCAGTCGTTTCTATTTTGAATCTTAGTAAAATGAAACAACTCATATCTACAAGCCATAGCTAGAGGTATACACTTTCAAAAATTCTTGGATGAAACTAAGTTGCTTAGAAAAGTAAAATAATATATTAGTTCTACTCAGAAAGGAGAAAACAACAAAGAAAGAAAATAGATTTTCCTAATATTGAAATTGGATGTTCATCCCATACTAAAAAATGAATTGAGAATGTGAAATAAAGAGTTTCTAACATATATAAGAAGAAGAAAAATGTAGCTGACTCTAGATGCTAGAATACATGCATCTTACTATGTATTAAAAAAAATTCCAATAAGGCTGTGGTATACGTGAGTCAAAAAAGAACAAATCTTGTCCACATAAACTGATGAACCAATCTCCATCTCACTTTATGGTACATTCATTTGTAAAAAGATCTACCAAGAAACACATCTCATAGTCACACTTCAAAATTGATGTTAGTAAGAAATCATCTAGGTCTTAATAAACTAGAAAATTTACAAATTCTTTTGTTTTCAAATGAACTAAAACATTTGAGTAGAGAAATAAAATCACCATTAATAACTAGAACAAATATTAATTGGCGCTAAATAAATTTTAGTTTAATTTTAATCAATTCAATAGCAAAATTACATATGATTAGCTTGAATTGCAGTTCCAAATACCTCATAGTTAACTAAAATTTGATTATCATTTTATAAAGTAGAATAGAGATTCATTTATATAATTTATATGTAATTTAATAGTTTGTAGAATTTTTATAACCAAGTTTGAAGGGCTAAAAAATTAATCATTTGCATTACTTGAAATTTGATTGTTTATCTTCTTTACTATCCACTATCCCATGCCAAGTGTCGTCTGCAACACCAAATTTAATTCTTCATGATACATGATCTCAATTTCATGGTACATGATTACAACTATTAATTTAATGCCTACCAAACATTAATGTTTGATATATTTTCTCTTTGAAGTAATCTACCTTATATGATATGCACATGGTGAAGCGTCAAAGAGTTTTAAATCCATATCTATGAGTGCATTTTTGACTGACTCTTGCACATGAATTGTAAGTGAAGTAAAAACTTAGCCCATTTTAATGTTATGTGGAATTATATAATACATTAAAGGCATAAAAATTCATCTAATTATATTAAAAATTTAATATTATTTCTGTTATATTAACAATATATAGATGTATTAAAATATATTATACTAAAATATATAATATAATACTGATTTATAACCTATATTAATATATAAGTTATATGATATAATAATATTTATTAATATTAAAACATATTTTACAAAATATAACACACACACACACATATAATATTAATATATAATTAATCAATTTAATATATAAAAATATTATGATTATATTATATGTCAATATTTATATAATAACTAATATAATTTTTTTGTGTTTGTGTGTTGGTAAGAGGGGTTATGTGATGTGAAAGAGTGTAAATTAATAATTAAACCTACTAGTTACTCCAAAACCATGACAATGTCAAAATAATTTTATCTAAAATAATTATGGGTACAAACCCATCAGGATCTGAATTACCATGAAATGCTTTAGTCTACGATGGCTTGTATTATTCGTGTGAAGAGATATCCTCTTAGCATAATCTCTATGTCAAAACTACAAGTCCTTTAGTTTTGATTAGGGGATATCTACATTCACTAGATAAGGAGCCCAATTATGGGTGATTAGGTTTGTCTTGGTGATTGCAATGGAGAAACTACTTTTGTTACAATGGTACTAAAGTGACCAAGAGGAATTTTGGGTTTAAAAATATGATGAAAATTTGAATTGGACATATATGTTTGAAAGACACCATATATTCTAATGTGTATGCCTACTATTATACCACCACCACTTGTTTCTCCTAAAGATATTATTAATAATGTTACATCTTTAGAAAATGTGGATGAAACTCCATTTATTATGAAATCTCCTATTATTTCCAAATCATTACCATTGGTTCCAAAGTTCCATGATGATAATTTTACTTCTATTTATATATTTGAACTTCTATAATTTTCATTGTATTATCTTGTAGCAAATTATTGAACATTTTTAAATTTTGATGATCCCTTAAATCTGATCCAAAACCCATGGTAGGATACCCATCAAGTGTAATTTATTGTGACAAGTTTGTTACTATTTTATTGGAATGAAATTCCTCAAATTATAAAAATCTACATTTAGATACAATCTATAAATGGAAAGTCTATAATATATAGAAACACTATATATAGTAAGTGTTCTAAGGTAGCTGATAGTGGCATTGATTATCTTGGGATGTAGCAATTAATTATCAAAATGACCTTAAAAATATTCCCAAAATATATAATTAAATCTTGTGTTTCATATATAATTTTTATAATATTGATAAATGATGTTTTTGTGATTCTTGTATTGAAATATTTTTTAAGAGGAGAAGAGTTGCTTGGATTACTTTCATATTTAAATTTAATTGATTTTACATGGAAATGATTTTCCCATGTATTTTCAACCCCATTATAGGGCTTAAAAGTTGATATGTTTAACCCTAACTCTACATTAAGATATCACACCTTATTGTCATGACTAAAAAGTAAATGTTTATAGATTGGTATGGTGTAGACTACTTATACCCTCACATAACCATAATTAAAATAAACACATAAAATACTTTCCCAATAGGTCTTTAAGTTACTAGGTATGATTTTGTGTCACTTATTTTAATTACCATTTTAGGGTCAAATTTGTTTCCAAATATTAGTTTGTAAATTCAAGAAAGGTGACACACCCTCATAGGTTTTAAATTGGTGAATTAAATTATCTCAAAAGTATTCAAAGGGGGATAAAAATTGAGTCAAATCCCTATTATAAAATTTTCTTATGTTACATATTCCAAAAATGTGGATGAAAATCTACTTATTATGCAAGATCCTATTATTTTTAAATCATTATCATTGATTTCAAAGTTTCATGATGATAATTTTACTTTTATTTCCATATTTGAACTTCTATAATTTTTTTTGTATGTCTTGTAGTAGATTATTGAATATTTTATAATTCTAGTGATCCCCTGGTTGTGATCTAAAACCCTTGGTAAAAAACCCATCAAGTGTAATTTGTTGAGAATTTTGTAAGTTGAGGGTTGACCAAATATGCTTAAGGGTTACTTATAGGTGTAGGAAGAGATATGAGTTGACACTCAACCAAATTTTTAATAAGAAGCATCAGAGGATTTATGAATCTAGTATTTTTTTACATGATATCTTTTGTAATATATCTCATCATGGCACTATCATGTTCACTATTTGATTGGTATCATATTTTGTTTCATTCGGATTAACTTTGTAAGACAGATTGATCTTACATTTTCATGTATTATGATGAGGCCAATGTAGTGGCCCCATACATTATCTTTATTAATGCAAGGAATTTCATTTCTTAGTCATGATCATGGTCACCTAGTTATTTGTATTAAGTATGAAATTTCAGTGCCACAAAGTGTGGTGAAAAGGGATGAAATGATACCTCTAATTCAAGTGTGTTATGCAAGACATATTATGAATCAACCACATAATTTGGATGCCTTGTAGGTTTTCTTCTCAATGAGAGAATTTTCTTTCTTCAATGATTTAATCAATTATAATGAGGATTATGAAAAAGCACCAGCTTGGTTCTTTTACATTGATTTCCAAAATTTTATCTCAAATACAAATCTATATCTAAAGACATTTATAAAAGGAAAGTCTATTTAATAATATATGAAAAAGTATTTATAGACATACTATATAAATAGAAAGTGTTATTATGATATCTCAAAATGATCTTGGTCAAGATTTTCTAAATATATATTTAATAACTAATATAAATTGTGTGTGTATGTGTGTGTGTGTGTGTGTGTGTGTGTGTGTGTGTGTGTGTGTGTGTGTGTGTGTGTGTGTGTATTTGTAATAAGGGTTATGTGAAATGAAAGTGTGTAAATCGACAATTAAACTGAATAGTTACTCAAAACGCATGATAATGTCAAAATACATTCATCTAAATCAATTATGGATGCAAACCTATAAGGATCTAAATCACCATGAAATTATTTAGTCTATGATGACTTCTGTTATTCATGTGAAGAGATGGCCTCTTAGCACAATCTCTATGTCAAAATTACAACTTTCTTGGTTTTGATCAAGAGGCATCTGTATTCGATCGATAAGGAGCCTAGTTATGAGTGATCAAGGTTTTTATTGGTTATTTCAATGGATAAATTGATTATTTTACAATGACACTAAAAAATTAGAAGTGACCAAGAATGATTTTGGGTTTATAAATATGATAAAAATTTGAAGTGGGCATATATGTTTGAAAGACACCATCAATTCCAATGTGTATACCTACTATTATAGCACCACCACTTGGTTCTCCTAAAGATATTATTAATGATGCTACATCTTCAAAAAATGTGGATGAAACTCCACTTCTTATGTAAGAGTCTATTATTTTTAAATCATTACCATTAGTTTAAAAGTTCCATGATGATAATTTTACTTCTATTTCCATATTTTAACTTATAAAAATTTCATTGTATGGTATTGTTTTGTATTATTAAACATTTTATAATTTTGGTGGTCCCATGGAAGTAATCCAAAACCCACAGTAGGAGACCCATCAAGTGTAATTTTTTGTGACATGTCTGTTGCTATTTTATTGGAATGAAACTCCCTAAATTATACAAATCTACATTTAAATATAATATATAAATGGAAAGTCTATATATTGAAATAATTTATATAGTAAGTGTTATGATGTAGCTAAAACTAGAATTGATCATCTTGGGATGTACCAATTAATTATCAAAATTCCCTTGAAAATCTTCCCAAGAGATATAATTAAATCTTGTGTTTCATCTATAATTTCTATAATCTTGATAAATGAAGTTTTTTTTATTATTGTATTGAAATATTTTTTTCAAAAGGAATAAAGTTGTTTGGATTACTTTCCTATTTAAATTTAATTGATTCTACATGGATGTGATTTGGCCACATATTTTCAACCCGATTATTAGACTTTGAAGTTGAAGTACTTATTTATTAGCTGAAATATTTAACAAGACTCTACATTGATATATCACATATTTTTATCATGAATGAAAATTTAAAGTTTATATATTTAAATGGTGTAAACCACTTATACCCTCAAATAACCATACTTTAGATAATCACATAAAATCCTTTTTCCAACATGTTTTCACCTTACTAAGTATGATTTTGCATCACTTATTTTAATTACCCTTTTGGGGTCAAATTTGTCTCCAAATATTAGTTTGTAAATTCAAGAAAGGTCACTCAACCTCACAGGTATTTGAATTGGTAACTTTAATTATCTCAAAGGTATTCTAAGGAGGCTTAAATTTAAGGAGTCAAATCCCTATTAGATAATTTTCTTATGTTACATCTTCAAATAATGTGGATGAAACTCCACTTATTATGCAAGAGCCTATTATTTCTAAATCATTACCATCAGTTCCAAAGTTTCATGAAGACAATTTTAGTTCTAATTCCATATTTAAACTTATATAATTTTCATTGTATGTCTTGTATCAGATTATTAAATATTTTCTAATTTTGATGATCCTCTAGATATGATCCAAAACCCATGGTAGGAGACCCATCAAGTGTAATTTGTTTGGAATCATATAAGTTGAGAGTTGACCAAATATACTCAAGGGTTGATTATAGGTGTAGGGAGAGATATGAGTTAACACTCAACCAAATTTTTAATAAGAAGCAACAAAGGCTTTGTGAATTTAGTATTTTTTTGCATGATGAATTTTATAATATAGCTCATTGTGTCACCACCATGTTCACTATTTGATTGGCATCACATTTTGATTCATTTGTATTAACTTTGTAAGAAGGATTGATCTTAAATTTTCATGTACTGGATGAGTCTAATGTATTGGCCCCAAGATTTAGTTTTTTAAATGCAAAGAGTTTCATTTCTCGATCATGCTAAGGGTCACCTAGTTGTTTCTCATAAGTAGGAAATTTTAGTGCCACAAAATATGGTGGAAAGGGATGAAATGATAGATCTAATGTAAGAGGGTTATGTAATACATATTGTGAATCAAACACATAATTTGGATGCCTTTTAGGTGTTCTTCTCAATGACATATTTTTTTCCTCCAATGCTTTAATCATTTGTAATGAGGAATATGAAAAAGATCCACCTTGGTTGCTTTACCTTGATTTTCAAGATTTTGTCTCAAATATAAATCTATATCTAAAGACATATATAAAAGGATTCAAGTCTAAATAATAATATATGGAAATATATTTATATACATACTCTATAAATAGAAAGTGTTCTTGTGATAGATGGAAATGATCTTGCTCATCATAAGATGGACTAATCAGTCATTAGAATGCCTTAGAAAAGATTTCTAAATGAGTTTGTAATTGAAAATGGAATTGATCTTCTTAGGATGTACCAGTTAATCATCAAAATTCCCTTTAAAAACTTCCCAAATGAGTATGTTTCTATTTTTGTGGAATGAAATTCTCTAAATTATATAAATCTACATTTAGATACAATATATAAATGCAAAGTCTATATATATAAATACTATATATAATAAGTGTTTTGAGCTAGCTACAAATGGCATTGATCATCTTGGGATGTACTAGTTAATGGTGAAAATGACCTTGAAAAACTTCTCAAAAGATATAATTAAATCTTTTGTTTCATCAGTAATATAATTTTTATAATCTTGATAAATGAAGTGTTTGTGATTCTTGTATTGAAATATTTTTTTAAAGAGGAGTAAGTTTCTTGGATTATAGTTTCCTATTTAAATATAATTGATTTTACATGTAGGTGATTTGGCCACATATTTTCAACCTAATATTGCGCCTCAAATTTGAAACACTTGTGTTATTTGAAATGCTTAACCCTAACTCTACATTGAGATATCACACCATATTGTCATGAATGAAAAGTTAATGTTTATAGATTGGTATGGTGTAGACTGATTATACCCTCACATAACCATAATTTTGATAACCCCATAAAATTCTTTGCCAAAATGTCTTTGAATTAATAGGTATGATTTTATGTTACTTATTTTAATTACCAATTTGGGGTCGATTTTGTCTCCAAATATTAGTTTATAAATTCTAGAAAGGTGACTCACTCTCATAGGTATTTGAATTAGTGAATTAAATTATCTCAAAGGTATTTTATTGGGGGATAAATATTAAAGAGACAAATCCTTAATATAAAATTTAATCATGTAATTTGAAGAACAAATATAAATAAACTTTTTTAATAAGAATAATTATAATAAACAATAAAAAAATTTAAATTTTTTTATATTAAAAAACTATATGAGTTTATTATTTATTTTTAAATCCTTAAATATTATTATTAAATAATGTATGTTTAAATGTTATATATATATATATATATATATTTGTTAAAAATAATTTTATATGTTATAAATTTTTTACATAAACTTTAAAATTATTATCGAATAAAAAATTACCATGCACTTTGAAATTAGGGTTAAGTTTAAATTTTTCTCTTTCCATTATTTTCTCTCTTAGTTTTTTTTATCTACCATTAGAAGGCCAAAAAATATTATTTTATTGGCTGTTAGGTTAACTATGGTGTTAGTGGTGGAAGTGTTGACCCCATTTTTCACTCTCATTTCTATAGGTATTTCTTGTCAATTATTTAATCTATTTAATTTATTATTTTATTGTATCTAAAATGTGTGATTTTTTTGGCTTGACATGACCCTTTTATTCATTGATTACCACTTTAAGTTATGAAATCATTGAGATTTAGATAGACCTGGATTTTTATTATGAAATGGTCGAGATAATGAAATAGCAGAGATTAGGATTGTTTAGCGCTTACTTGTACTCAATAAGGACCCACATGGTGAATGTGAGGGGAAATATTTTATTTTATTAATTTTACAAAAATAATCATAGTAAATAAATTCCATTATGTGAAAAGGTTTCAATGGTTCCACCCTGTCTCTATCTCCTTGCATCATTCATCTATTGGCTTTGTTTGAGATACTGTGAATTGTTTTAATTTTAGGTTAAGTTGAAAAGTCATTTTTTGCCTTGTTCTAGGTTATTATTATTTTAGTTAGTTTTTTTCCATTTTGGAATAAGTTTAAAAGTCATTTTTTGGGGTGGCAAACATTTTTGTCATGTTGTGTCATAAACTTTAATGAATGAATGATAAATAACACCTAGAATTATTATTTGAGGTGGTGAAATTTTCCCTCATGCTTTGATATTCTTGGGTAGAGGGGTCCCATGAATCATTATATATTAAAAAATTTCTTATAAAATATCTACACCTTAAAAATAGGAGCAACTACTATTTAGGGAGAAGTTTTTGAGGGGTAGGAAGCAATAGGGGGCTGAAGATTTGTATGGTTGCTCATTTTTTGGTTGCTAGCTATCATTTGGATCGAATCATTTTTTTTTCAAACAAAAGTTTTGTAGTAAAGTGTTCCTAATTTTTATTAGTATCATGTATTATACAAAATTTAAAAAATCATGAGGCCACTAATAAGGAACAAAACTTATTGACCTATTATTTCAGTTATAATTTTAGACTATGCCATTCTCCCAAACAATTCATTGAACTTTTATCTTGTGAATGAAATTTATACACCTCCATCAATCAAAGTTTTTATGAAAAAAGTGGGGAGGTTAAAATTTTTAAATTTAAGGGTCTAGAGCTCTCAGCGCCAAATTAGCTTATGTATCACTTTTTAGGAGTAATTTCATAAACTAAATCATGCGCATTTCTCTCCAAAACTTGTATGATGGTAAAAAAATGTCAAGGGAATACAATGGTTAAGGTGGTAATATATAATTATTCATAACATGAAAATAACCTAATGTGTATATTTCTATGTTTCCAAGTACCAAATCAGCTTGTGCAACACTTGTCAAATACCATTGTGAAAGATCAATTCATGTCCAATCACCTTAAAATTTCACATGATGGTATACAAATGTAAGATTAATGTGAGGTTTAAATAATTTTTATAAATTCCTTCTCATTTTCAAAATTCATAGCTATGAAAATTGGCTTTTGAGCTGATTTTTAATTAGTCAATTTTTTGTGTTTCTAGTTTTTAGATCTGACAAGTGCACATGTTTTAATCTCCTTTTTTTAGTGGTAAAAGAGGTGAAATATTATTACAATTTATCATGGTGATATATAAATTTAATAAGAGATAAATGGAAAATATAGTGTGCACATATTAGATATTATGTGTAGAATGTGCAGCTATGAAAATCAACCTTTGTGCTGATTTTTACTTAGTCATTTTCTACATCTCCCAACTACTAAATCTGCCCAATGAGCAATTTTGAACCCCATTTACATAGGATCAAATGGATTCAAAATTATATGAAATTTTTTATGGTTTTAATTTGGTGGTATAATAAGGTAAAATATCTTGTTTCATAGTGTGTAAACTTCCAGTGAAATGTTATGATGATACGAAGTGACCCTTCTAAGAAGATTTATCACTCAACCAACTTTTCACCAAAAAATAATTAAAGGAACGGTCATAGGGATTATTTTGATATTTTCAAAAAATAAAAATAATATTTTGAGAATATTTTTAATATATTTATAAAAATATAAGATATGATGGTTTTTGCTCATATGCTCTATAATTTTCCATTTTATCATGTTTTGAAGGTGCTGATACGACGTGTGTAACTACGTTTTAGTTTTTTGGCCATATATTTTGATTGATAGATCTATTTTTTACACCATTTATTGTGTTATAAATATAATTTTTCCCTCTTTTAAATTATATTGAATTCAAATTGGATAAGTGGATGATCAAAACTAGTTAATATCATAGCTATAACACTATGTTGATTTGACAAGGCTTCAAAAAGTGTCTAGAGGCTTCTAGAAGATCAAGTGGGAGATGTGATGTATATGTAAAGTAGGAGAGGTTAAGTGGAAAGAGGAGGAAAATCAAAGCATTTAATAATCCTTCTATAATAATGAAGACTTTCTCCATGTAGGATGACATCACTCAAGTCATCATCCATTTTCCCCTCTTATCGCTTCCATTTTCTTCTATATATCTCTTATTTTTATCATTGTAAGAGACTACTTCCTCTTATGGTATGGATTAAAACTACCAATTTTATAATGAAAACACATCTTGATATAAATATAAGATTTTATTTACCTTTCTATATGCTTTCTTCTTGTGTTTAGTTGAGTTTGTGCATGAATAGTTTGTGAAGGATCTCTCTTTCTTGGGGTTTGTCCTCTCTCTCTTGCCTCTATGCAAGATAGTTTTATGTTTACATGTCTTAGGAAGTGTTATATCAGTCATGAGGTGAATATAGGCTGTGGATATGATCATCCCTTCCTCTTTTATCTTATTTATTTGATCCTTTTTAATAAACACTTATCCAATGAGCTAGTTCTGCAGTTTGTGTGAGTGTATGAGTTATTGGCTATCAAATATGTGTGTCTCACAGAAAAGAAAAGTGTCAAATATTGGTGTATCACTCTTTTTTTTTCAATAATACCTTTATCCTACTTATAACCATTTTATTTATAAATAATTAGTTTAGATTAGTTTCTAAGAGCCTAATTGATACACATAGGGAGCTGGCCCATAACCTAAAGGTTCACTTCCATTATAGGATACCCACAACGTAGAGGTGTTCTCATTTTGTGGATAGGTTGGAGAGCACTTAAATAAACCTCTATAAGGGTAAAAATATATGTCACAATAGTTATGATGTATAATTTCTTTTGTATTTTGCCAATATATGCCTAAAATTTAAACGAACAGGTGGTTATTTATAGTGAACATTAATCTAAAGTGATTCATGTTAAAAAGGTTCAAAAGATAAAGTAGGGAAGAGAAGAAAATAAAGTTTTTTTAAAACAAAAAATAACAATAGATCTCCTTTGGTTCCTTCTAACCATAGTGCAAATAAAACTAGCATCTATGAGATCCTAGTGCTAGACTCAGAATATCATAAATGTAGTATACATTCTAGGTAGATAAAATGAATATATCCAAAAAGTATGATGTAAAATATATACCTATAAAAAATTTATTTAATAAAATTAATTATAAGAATAGAATAAAATAGATCATACATAATAAAATTTGTTAGAATAGCTAAAAACACAAACTAGAAAAATACATTCGAAGAACTACTGCTAAATTTAACTATTAAAGAAATGGAATCATGTATTAATAGAAAAACTTGAGAAATAGGAACATATGAAAATAATGAAACAATGATAAAATCATAATAATTATTACTTCTCTTTACTTTACTTCCACAAAATTCTATTTTGAGCTACAATGAAGGGGGAGGGCCCCTATATATAGGCCTTCAAATGCCTAAGTTGGTTATAAGAGAACCACATATATGACACATGTTAGTGGACAAGGTCCCTATAATCCTAAAACTTAGAGAATATTCTATACACACCTGGATTGAAGAAACATTTGGTGGACTAAGTTCACATAGGGGAATACCTCTAGGCTGGATGGAGCCTTGTGTAATCCTATATACTTTAGTGTCAGGATATCCAACCTATCTTCTACATAATTAGATCCTTCCTCATCATTACTATCTCTATCTATAGTATTTTACATATGGTAGGATAGACCATTATATTTCTTATCTTCAGTGGCTAGTGCAACATAATTGAATAACCTTATATCTATGGTGTTTATATTTATTCATATATGATGCTTATATATATATATATATATATATATATATATATATATATATATATATATATATATATATATATATATGTATGTATAAATAACACAATTTACTACAAAAACATTATATATATAAATAATCTTATATATATGGTGTTTTTTGCATATATTTGTAGCCAATTGCATCTACTTAATCCATGTTTTGTCTGAAGAATCACTTGGGGGCTCTTTTGGTGGAGGCAATGGCTAAGATAGAGTTAGCCTTTAAAAGGTAGACATATAGGAGGAATTAGTGGTTGTGACCAATATAAATGCATATCTAGGGGATGAAGAAGCACTACTACTAGTTGAAGAACTAGTAAAAAATAGGGGAACTTGTGGTATGATGATAGTGGGCCTCTTTTTAGGTAATTATGGACTAGGTTTAGGCATATGTTTGACAATGAATAGGGGTAAATTAGACATTACCAAAACTATAGAGGTGGATGATATGCTAAAGGGGGTGATAGTAGGAAATGACTTGGTCACAGGCCTAATTATAGTTCTTATGATAGGCCTATATGGTAAGAGGTTGACATGGCCTAGAGTTGGTGGTTAACCAAATATGCTGAGGGGTTAATTATAGAGGAAAGTCAGAGGTAAGGAAATGTGTTCCTAACTTGTAATACTTGAACCTTCTCTGATAGGAGGAAGAGGAGACAATAATTGACTTGAAGTTATTGGTGTAGGAGTTATTATCACCTCCACTAAAGGTATTGCTTGTGTAGAGGTGGCACCTTTTATTTTGGATAGGTTATTAGATGAGACCCTTAGGTGAAAGCCTACTCAAAATTTTCCCCTGAAATAGATCCTTCCTTATCCAAAGTGGGATACAATTCTTGGAGTATTATTCAACTGAGTTATGGGTCCATCGAGCCTTCTTTTCTAATACTAGTATTATGGACTAGAGATGTTGATGCTCTAGCTTGAGTATCTTGTTGTTCAAACACCAGAAACCATCTAGTCTTCCTTTCAACCATGTGATATTCATATCCCTCAACCTCTACTTAACATCTACATCATTAACTACATTGAGGTATAATTGAACTCCCTCATCAGGTTCATGATGGTATGTAATGTTGATAACTACCCTTTGTATGACATAGTGATTGAATTGCAAGTGTGTAGGGTTCCATTCCATATCAGTATCCTTCTAAAAACTAAAGGTGGACCTCTGATTAGTATCAACCATGACTGAGTACCAAGTCTTAACTTGAATTGGATGATGTTGATTAATTGGGGATGGACTAGTCCCTTCTTCATGTTTTTTCATAGTCCATCTACTCCTTTGAATAGTTGGAAGGAAATATTATGCTCAGCTAGCTTGTCTAAAACTATGATGGGAAACCTAAATGAGGTTATTTCGATTCCCTCAAATATTATTATGATGCAATCATGGTAGTACCATTAGGATCCCAATGTGTTAAATGTTACCCTGATCTCTTCTAATAATCTTGCCATAGTCATTTTAAGGATGGCCCTACATATAATTGGGTAGAATTGTTTGGCAATGATGCACATCTCCTACCTATACCTATAAATTCTAACCTTTGTGAAAACATAGGGCATGGTCCATTTCAATTTTAGATCCCAATTAGTAAACTCAAGGAACTCTAGAGTGGAATAGATGGCATCAACCAAGTAGGACATCACATATAAATGATTTCCTTGGTTGGCCATGGTCTTATGATCTGGGTAACTAAATTATAAGAAATGATTTCCCCAAGAGGGAGAGTGGTGGAGTCATCTCTGATCATGGATAGGAGTACAACCCACTTGCCATCCATATGGCCAGTGTTTTTTTACCCATGTAATGTGTTCATCATGTCTATCCCCATCCTGATCACCTTTCAAAATTGGGTGATAATTTATGATTGATTTTGGACTTTAAAACAAACTTCACTAGGTTTTCTACCCAACTTGTCAAGACTTATATGACGTTATTCAAGTTTAGCCATTGGGTTATTATTTTTTATTATAAAAAACATCAGGCTTGGGTAAATCCTAGTAGGCCTAGAAGGATAACCTCGTTATAAAGGTGATATTATTACCTAAATTAAAATATTTGATCATGTTATCTATACGCCAAGAATGGATGACTATTTGGTGGACTAAATCCACATGGGGGAGTACGTCTGGTTTGGATGCATTTTTGTGAAATCCTATAGACTTTAGTGACAAGATTTTATACCTTTCTTCTACAACATGATAATTTTCCTCATCATCACTAGCTTGGTTCGCCATCATCTCCACATGGTGTAATAAGTCATTGTAGTGTTTTCCATCCTTGGCCAATGAAATGCTATTGAAACTGGTGTGTCAAAAGATTGTGTTTGTCTCATATGAATTAAAAAAATGGGACCTATTCTAACTTATCAATTCTAAATGTACTTACTTCTACCATGGCTTTCATATTTTGATTGATGAGCTTGTATATTGTCTTAATGTTTGATGAATGCATATAAGTCCTTTAACAAATAACATGGACTACATTAGAGTTTTTGAATAGATAACAATTGGAATTAAATGGAAAGCCTTGAGATTCCAAGCTTTAAAATATATATTTTATGGAATTTTGAACTAAAATATATGAGCCATAAATGGCAAGTATGTTTTAATTGATTTGATTTAAAGCCAGGGTGGCTCTTCAATTTTTTTCTAATGTCTTCAAAAATCCACTTTTGGGAACTAGCCACTCACCACTCTTGGTTTGTCCATGTGTCTTCCCATCATAGGATTGAACATTCCCTTGAGGTGAGTTAGATATATAACTTCTAAAATGAGTCCTATCAGCATTCAATTCACACCAACAAAACTCATGTGACACTTGGTGTTACCCTATATAACTTATCCTAATATTTTGAGAACTAAGTTACTTGGGTGTTCTGCATGATATTCTTGTAAGTGGGACGCTTTGATTGTCTCACACTTTGTTGGGTTGAGAAGCTTCTTTTGATCATGTATTACCATTAGATAATGGGTCTATGTGTCATCAACCTATTGGTCATAGCTACCAGGTGGCTTCCAAATAAAATATAACTATTCAAGATTGGGTGACTGAGTGATATGTGTCACCTTGTCATGCACTCATAGTGTTATCATGATGCAGTTAGACCACTCTATCATAGAACTTAATTTGAATTAAATATCATGTGGATATTCAATTTTGTTTCAACTACTAGGAACTTATGAGATAGGGTCCACATGTCCTCATCATATTATTTTTTTACTACTAGGTGGTTTTAATATAGTATCTAGCTATCCAATATTTAAGTGACTAGTTGTCAGCTGTCATTTTATCATGTAATCACAATATTGAGATATTGAATATTTCACCTTAGCTACAAGGGCATGATTAATTTCCAAGTGGAATGATTCAATTGGATTATTTTAACATGTGAATTTAGAAAGTAATTTAGGCCTTGAAAGGTTACAACTAGGTACCATGTGTCATGATATGGTTGGGTTATAACTCCATTATCCACTAAAACATCTTGATTTAATGATAAATGGCACATTCTCATTGTTTCAATGGGTTATGGACTTTATAACTCTTCCTTAGAATTGTAATGCCACGTGACATTTCACATGATACGATAGGGGCATGGGGTTGTGAGACTTTAGAAAAAAATATGATCCTTGGAAGGCCATGAATGGGTTCCAAGTGGTAGACTTTCATTGGGTCATTATATCATGATAATTTTAGATGTTAAAATATGAGTGACAAAGATGTTCACTTTGTGGCTAAGTGACTAGTGCATGCGACACTATCATGTGTTAATTTAGTCGAAGTTGGCATGGGTTTCCTTAAAAAGGAAAAAGTGTGAAAGTAATACCTTTATGGGTAAATTTAAGGTATCTCTTAGGATATACTTTGAAGTAAAAATCCACTATTTTTCCTATTTTAAAGGTATCTCCTAGGAGATACCTTGAATGGGAAATCCACTCATGTGCATGTTTGAAAGGTATCTCCTAGGAGATACCTTGAAGGTATTACAAGGGTCTCCAATATATAACCTAGTAGTGACTTACATGTAAAGGAAAATTAAATTTATTCATGTTTAAGGTATATATTACAATATAATTTCAATGTTACCTTTAATGTATGATAACTCCCTTTGAATTATCTACTAGAAGATTCTATCAAGGACCTTATAATTCCTTCAAATTATACATGAATGTATTATAAGGACCTTGAATTAATATTTTAGTAGATATCTTAAAGGGCAATATAATACATTCAAGGGGGCATTAAAGGTATCTCTTAGGAGATTTTTTACATAACAGTCAATGTATTGATAACTACCTTCTTTGATTGAAACACCTATTTAGTCATTGAATCCCTTCTACAACTCATTAACGTTGGTTGATTTTAACCTCAAGGTATCTACTAGCATATTCCTTCAAGGGACTTCTAATACCTTCATGGATAACTCTGAGGTATCTCCTAGGAGATACCTCAAAGGATAAATTTTGAAGGGCCTTCAAATACCTTCATGGATAACTTGAAGGTATCTCCTAGGAGTTACCTTCAAGGAGAAATATACTCTTATGCATTTTTGAAATATATCTCCTAGGAGATACCTTTAAAGTATTACAAGGTCATTTAAGTTATCACCCAATATTTCCTTTAGGGTCAAGGAAAATCCCACTCATGTGCATGTTGAAGGTGTCTCCTAAGAGATACTTTTAACATTCCCTTCAATGTATGATAAATCCCTTCGAATTATCTCCTAGGAGATTCTTTTCAAGGGTCTTGTAATTCCTTGAAGGTATGGAAATGATCTTTATTGTAATTATTATTCAATAAAAAATGATGAAATGAAGGATTTACCTTATTCAACTCTCTCTTGATGATATTATGAGGTCTACAATTTTGATTGGTTTCACATTAAATGTTGGAATTAAGACACCTTATCCCCTTGATAATATCTATAGAAGACCTTACACACAACAATCAATGTATTGTTAACTACCTTATTTAATTGAAACACTTATTTTCTCATTTCATCATTTATATACCACAATAATAGTGGGCAAGTTCAACCTTGAGGTATATACTAAGAGATTGCTTCAAGGGCCTTTTAATACATTAATGGGTAACTTGAAATTATCAACTTGAGGGTAACATGAAGGTATCTTAATGGATGACTTGAATTATATCATTTATAAAGTTTCACTTTGGGAAGTTTCCAAAATAGGGGGAAGGGTAGAGAAAAAAGGAGGGATTCTATGGCTTCAAAAATCACCTCCCAGGATGGATTCTAAGTATACAAGTGATTTCAAAATCAATGTCTATTCCTAGTATCTATTGTACACATATGAAAAGACATGGTCAAGTAGTCTAGGATAATTTTGATATGGGAAACTTAAAGGCCTTAGTCAAATATTTCTCCTTTTAGAGAAGCTATTGCACACCCATAATCAATATATTATGACTTAGACTAGGTAGGTATCTAAGACAACTATTGAACATACACATAAACTTATATCAATGAAAACTTCTCTACACACTTAGAACAATGAAATAATCAACTTACTTTCTAATGATCAATATAATCTAATAATAAATCAATAGCTATTGCACATCTAAAACTAACATATCAATCATAAAAATAAGGAAGTCCTTATAGCTATCAAACACTAAGAATTATTGAATAATAAAACTAAAACGATTAATCCTAATTACATAGATCTTGGATAGAAAATACACAAACACATTCACTAATAATCAAAATTTATTATGCTTATGTATTGAAATTTTCTAACCCTTTAAAAATATAGGTTATATATGTTTAAATAGACTTGGAGAGGGGTGACCTCATCCTCAAAGTACATGAAAAAATTGATTACATGGAGTAGTTGGAACCTTAGTTCTTATTGTAGTGTCAAAACCATATGTAATGTATACATAGAGTTAGCTTATATTCATCAATAATTAAAGTAAGAATTTACAATATCATGCAATGTGTGCATGTTTACAAAAATAAATAGGCAACTTTTACATTAAGTTTGAATCATAATAAAACTAAAAGTATAAAATTGACACCTCTATTTTGAATTTACATGTACAAAATTGGCCCTTAAGACTGAGTGGACATTTGCATGGATGTGTTAACCTTAGTAAGAGTTGTAACTATAGATGTTGGTGTTGAACTAGAGGTAACAACCTCAGTCTTTTTATTCTTCACCTCTATCTCAAAAAATCAGATATGACTCACATCATGTTATTGCCTTATATTATCTAAGTTTAATATCAAGGGTCAGTGTACCATGTTAACTTGCTCTAATAGTTCTGCATGTTTTGCCTTTGTATTTTGGAAGTTGATTTTTAAAATATCAACTTTAATTACCTTCCTTCTTGAAAAAATAAATTTTTATTCAACATATTATAGTGTTAACCCATATAAACTCTACTTAAATTTCTTAGATACTTCTCAAATTAGTTGATCAAAATTAGTCTTGCTTATTATCTTACCTATAACATCCCTTACCTTGCATAATTTCAAATTATCCAAAACCTAAAAAATGAGTGCCTCCTTCTCTTGATATTTGAGAATCAATTCCTAACCTATTGTCACTCATTCTTTAGTTTCATGTGCTCTAATGATCACCAAACTAAGGGCATTAGATGCCTCTAATGGTATAATCAATTATAGATGGATTTATGCCTTATTAGTTATGTATAAGATCAATAACTTCATTTTATTTTCATCTCCTTTTAAAGAATTAAACAATTGGTGAATTTGAGACATATAAGGGGATAATTTATCCTTCATTAATTTAAGTGCCTCTAGAGTATTATAAAAATTTGAAGTGGCTTATTACACTTCAACCTCAATTACGGATGGAATATGAATGGTTTGTTATTGTTCATTGATTTTTTATAGTTCTTATTATATCTCTTGCCTTGCCATCTCCACCCCCTCATGCAATGATTCGATAGCATATATTTGGGATTCATATGAGGGACATAAAATATTCAATGTATGTGGATTTCCCCATATATCTATTCTACCCTTTAGATAAGGTATAAACCACCTGTCTCTCTTCAAGCATAATTTACCTTCTACCTTTATCCTCTATTTTTCCCTATCCAACCCTTTTAATGCTCCCCAAGGGATTATCAAATAGGGTTGTTATTGATAGGAGATCTACAATTTTGAAAATGGGAATTTATAAATCCTTCACTCTCATATCAATTTCCCATGGGGTAATCACTAGTTGGGTAGGGTCTATTTGTTGTGCATCCTTAACTACAACCTCTACCTCAAGATTTTTTTAATTGATTATTGTTATTTTCTTCCTTTGAGGACTATGTCAGGAAGGAAAGGCCAAATTATCTTGGACCAATCCATACCTTCATATTGGGGGAGTGGATGGACTGAAATGACTTGATTACCCCTTTTTCCCTTTCTTAAAGATGTAACAGTAGTCTCTTACGAGGAACTTGTGAAAGGCATTGGAAAACTAATCTGTGTGGAAGAAACATGAAGTATGGAAGTGTTCAGTGATGTTTAAATTTACTTAGTGGCCCTTTTTTCTTCATGTTTTGGACTATGTAAGTCCTAGAGAGAACACCAATAGCAGTGGAAACAATGGATGTAGATGTTACTATGGGGGAGAATGAAATAATGGTTGTAGAAGAATCCTTCTCTATCTTGGGAGTGAGGATAGAGATTTGTAATATAGAAGAAGAGGGAAATCAAACATCAAGGGTGGGAGTGACATCCTCCACCATGGGATTTCTCAAAATAGTACAAATTGGGATAGAACCAAAAATAAGAACATATGAAGAAACTAGAGAAGTAGGGTCTGAAGGCTAAGCCTTCTTACTTGTTCTGTCATCTATGCTTCATACTTTCCATTTATCACCCATAATAACTTCATGGATAAATTAAATGTATATCTTAAGATATGAATTTAAAGATAAATCAACTCTTGATCATGTTTGAAAGGTATTGCCTAAGAGATACCTTGAAAGTATTATAAGGTCCTTTAAGTTCTCACCTAGTAGTACCATCAGGGTCAGGGAAAATTCCACTTGTGTGCATACTGAAGGTGTCTCCTAGGATATAATTTCAAAATTCTATTTAATATATGGAAAATCCTTTTTAATTATCTCGTAGGATATTAATTTCAATGGCCTTATAATTCCTTGAAGGTATGGAAATGCTCTTTAGTGTCATTTTTGTTTAATACAAAATGATGCAGTGAAGGATTTACTTTATTCAACTCTCTCTTTATAATGTTATGAGGTCTACATTTTTAATGAGATTCACATTTAATTTTTGTATTAAGACACCTTGGACCCTTGATAATATCTATAGAGGACCTCATACAGAATAATCAATGTATTAACAATTACCATATTTAAATGAAACACCTATTTACTCATAGAATCCTTTATGCACCAAAATAATGGTGAGCATATTCAATATCGAGGTATCTACTAGTATAATCCTTTATGGTGTTTTTAATACCTTAATGGGTGACTTAAAGTTATTTCCTTGAGGGTAACATTAAGGTATCTTAATGGGTGAATTTAAATTATCTCCTTTAAAAAGATTCACTTCGAGAAGTTTTGAAAATAGGGGGAAGGGTAGAGAAGAAAATAAAGGCTCTATGGTCTCAATATTTACTTTTTAAAATGGATTATCTATGGAAAAGTGTTTTAAAAACCAATGTTTTTTGTGAGTAGTTATTGCACACACATTGACAAAAATAGTCAAGTAGTCTATGAAATTTTGATATAGGAAACTCAAAGATCTGGGTCAAAGGTTGCTCCTAGGAGATACGTTTAAGGAGAAATCCACTCTTGTGCCTATTTGAATGGTATATCTTAGGAGATAAATTTAATGGGAGATCTATTCTTGTGAAGAGTGTTAAAGTTATTTTTATGCACACCAACTCGTAAAAAAATAGCCTCTAACATTTCTTGATCTCAATAGAGGTAAATTCCACTCCATGGCATGATTTGCAAGTATGCAGTTTTAACAACCATGTGGTGGAATAACATGTAGTGTATGCAAGTTGTTAACTATGTTTATGAATGTATGAATGGTATCTAAAATAAAGTTGAAATATAGATGATTTAGTGGATCAATGGTAGCTAATCTACAGTGGGCAGGTCTCAAAAATAAACTCAAAAAAGAGGGAAAAAGGGGGAAAAAGAAGGATTCTATGGCTTTAGGAATCAATTATTAGGCTAGATTCTAAGTGGGAAAGTTCTTTCAAAACCAACATCTATTGTTAGATGTTGTTTCACACAAATATACATACATGGTCAAAAACTCTAGGATAATTTTGATATAGGAAACTCAAAAGCCTCAGTCAAAGCTTGATCATTTTAGATAAATTGATGCACACCCTTACTGAGGATATTATGACTCAAACTAGGAAGGTATCTAAGACAAATGTTTCACATACATACAAAATTAAATCAATGAAAACACTTCTACACACTTATAGTAATGAAACAATCAAATTACTTGCCAATGATCAATATAATCTGCTAATCACTCAATAGCTATTGTACATCTAAAAATAACACATAAATCATGACAAGAAAGGATTCCTTACAGATATCATACACTAAGTATTATTGAATCATAAAACCAGAAATATTAATTTTAATTACAAAAATCTTATAGAAAAAATAGACAAACACATTCATTGATAATCAAAATTGATTATGCTTTTGTACTAATTTTTTTTGACCTTTTACAAATGTGGGTTACATATGTTTAATTATACTTTGGGAGGGGTCACCTCATCCTCCAATTACATGTATAAATTGAATACATGGTGTAGTTAGAAACTAAATTCTAACTACAGTGTGCAAATCGTATGTAATGTATACATAGATCTAGCTTACATTCATCAAGAATCAAAGTCATCCTTTACAATATCATGCAATATGTACATGTTTAAAAGCTAAATAGAATTTTTTTATATTAAGTTAAAATCATAAGAGAACTAAAATTACAAAATTGATGTCTCTATACTGAATTTACATGCATAAAACTAGCCTTTGAGGTTGAGTGGATGTCTGCATGGATGCATGAACTTTATTAAGAGTCATAATTGTAGATGTTGGTGTTGAACTGGAGGTAACAACCTCAGTATTTTTATTCTTCATATTTATCTCATGAAATCACTTGTGACTCACATCATGCTACTACCTTATAATGTCTAAGTTCAATAGTGAGGGTTAGTGTACCCTATTAACTTGATCTAATATTTTCTCATGTTTTTACTTTTATTTTGGAAGTTGATCTTAAAAATCTCAAATTTTAGTTAACTTACTTCTTCAAAAACGAAAATCTAATTCAATATATCATAGTGTTCACCTATGTAAAATATACTTAAATTTTTTGGATGATTATCTAATGAGGTGATCAAAAGTTATTATTCTTATTAGTTTACTTGTAGTATTACTTGCCTTGGATAATTTCAATTTTTTTTCAAAATATGCAAAACGAGTGTCTCATGCTCTTGATATTTGGGAATAAATTCCCTAACTACTATCACCCATTATATAGCTTCCTATGTTCTAATGAACCCCAAATTGAGGGCATTAGATGCCTCTAATGGTGTCATCAAGTTTAGATGGTTGTATTCCTCATTACTTGTGTACAAGATCAATAACTTTAAATTATTTTCATCTCATTTTAAAGAATTAAATAATTGGTGAATTTGAGATATATTAGGGGCTAATTTATACTTCATTTCTTTATGTATTTATAGCGCATTATAATATTTTATAGTGGCTTCTTGCACTTCAACCTCAATTTTTGCTGGAATATGAATGATCTGCTATTGTTCCTTGATTTGTTCTAGTTCTTGTTCTAGCTATTTTTTGCCATCTCCTCCCCCTTGTAAATTATACCATAACATATTTATGGGATTATAATAAGGACATAAAATATTTAATATAGGGGGATTTCCCCAAATATCTATTCTACCTTTTAGACAATGCAAAATCCTCTTATCTTTCTTGAAGAATAATTTCCATTCCATCTTCATCTTCCAATTTTATCTTTATAACCCTTTAAATTATCTCTAAGGTAATATCAAATAGGGTTGTTATTGATGGGATCTCTATAATTTTCAAATTAGGCATTTGGTAAGACTTCACTTTTAGACCAATTGCCCATGGTGGAATCACAATCTGGGTAGGTTCTATTTACTGTGCATTTTTAGTTGTAGCCTCCACCTCAAGATTTTCTACTAATTGTCACTCTCTTGATCCTTTTAGGATTGTGTTAGGAAGGGAGGTCCAAATGATCTTGTACTAATCCACACCTCCATATTTGGGGGAGTGGATAGACTGTAATGACTTGCTTACCCATTTTGCCCTTTCTTGAAAATGTAATAGTAGTTTCTTGGGGTGAACTTGTGAAAGGCATTGAAAAAATATTCTATGTAGAATAAATATGAGGTTGGGAAGTGTCCAATGTTGTTTCAATTTTATTAGTGGCCCTTTTCTTCTTCATGGTTTAGACTATGGCAGTCCTAGAGGGAACACCAGTAGTAGTGGTAGTAATGGTTGAAGAAGGCACTATTGGGGAGAGTGAAACAATGTTGGTATAATAATACTTCTCTATCTTGGGAGTGATAAGATAAATTTTGAATATATAAGAAGGGGAAAATTAAATATCAGGGGTGGAGGTGACATCCTCCACCACAAGAATTCTCAAAATAGCATTAATTAGTGATAAACAAAAAATAGGAACCTATGAAGAAACTAGGGAAGTAGGGTTTGATGGCTAACCCCTTATACCTATTGCGTCATTTGTGCTTGGTATTTTCCTTTTATTAACCATAAGGATTAATTCCTTGGCTCTTTCTAGCTCTTCTTCTTCATCTAGTTCTTGATTTGTCTCCACCTTTTGCTAGGGAACTAAAGGCATACCCTATGGTTGATCCACTATTGGATTATCTATGAGGGGAGTCCTTTGTTTCCTATTATAAAAAATATAAGTCTTCATATTCAAGGAGGAGAATTATTTAATTGAGGTATTAGCTTCCTCTGTAGCTACCCTTGGCACTATAGATTCATGAAATTGGGGTGCAATTTTAGGTGTTTGAAATGGTAAGCCAACTAGGTGCTCTTATTTTTCATCATCAAAGGAATTTGGATGAATTGGATCCCGTGAATCTCCCCCAAGAGTAGGCTCTCTCATCCTAGGCTCTTTCTTAAGATATTTTAATAGGAAGGGAAGTTCTTGGGAAGGCTCCCTTAGTACATCTATTTTTTGTGGGGGTTAGCTATTCTAGAAATCTGATGTTATCCATCCTTTTAGGAGGCAACATCCTAGTATGCATTTATTTCACTTAAATTGAGGGCTCTTGCTGAACTATCATTAGATAATCCTCTTTTAGGCATGAAAGTTTTGTCCTTTATAGGACCTCAACATCATCCTTGGAATTAAAAAAATAAAAACATGGTCATAAGGAACATGTTGGTATGGGATACCAAAGCCCTAAATACAATTTTGTATATGACCATATGGATCCTAGTCCCTATGTGTCAAGGTAGGCAATTGACAATGCTTTCTCTTATTTCCTACATTTCAAAAATGCCTCCTCTATGTGTAACACATTCTTCCAATGATCATGTGTGATCCATAGAAAGTGCCCTTATTCTATATTATCAATTCTTCCTCGACACTCCACCAAATTTGATATGCAATTTGTTAATCTTATAGTTTATCTAGTACATACTTTTTGAGGTAAAAGGGGTAGAATTTATGATAGATAAGCATGACTACCATATAATCAGGATAGAATTAGTAGTCACCTCTAGAAGTTAGTGTATGTGTTATGCTTTTTCCAATTCTGGGCAATAGAGTCCCATGAATTGCCTTCCATACTTGAGGATATACATCCTTGAAAATTTGGACCATGTGATTTATATATGAATTTATGCATAAACTGGTAGTAATCACAAATATGATTCTTAATACAATCTGTGGTCAGGATTCAAAGTTTGTTGAGGTCTATGTAGACTTTTCCCATTATTGCATCTAATAAGTATGACATCATGTAAAAATGGCCTATTATATTGAGTCACTTAATCTTATGAAATAATTGTTCCATCAACTTGAATTTGATGATTTCTCTCAAGGCAAAAATCACATTATTGGTCATTATCATATGTAGTAATGGTACCCAATCCAAATTGAGAAAATAGATGATAGGCATGTCATACATTTCTTTGAATAAGGAAAGCCCAATCTATACCTACATTATGAATTTATTTATGGGGGTGGGATAATTTCCTTTCAAAATGATAGTTTACCTAAGAAGAATACATGAGCTCAACACTTTGTCAATTGTATTATGTTTGTTCCATGAAACTAGCCTATGTTTACCAAAAATTGCATCTGGGAATGGTAGAGATAGATATATTTGAAAGTCATCCCCAATGTTGCAAGCCACAACTATTTAGTGATCTATGTGGTGAAAAAATGCATCTTCTATGACTTTTCCAATAAATAGAAAATCTCATAATAAGTTAAAGCAGGGCATCACCTCAAGATTGGCCACAACAAAATGTAGTTTTTGTCTCTTAAGAGTGAGAAATTTGGTAACAAATTGGCACTCTATGGAGGATATATTTTATTCATGTGAAAATGTGTTGATAACATCCACCACATCCCATAATTCTCAATAGTTACCATACCTATTATCAAAAATAGTTCTATCAAACATCATATATGTAAACTCTATTACATCCTTGATGGAGAATGGTGATGGTAGGAGTTTTCCTCTAAAAATCTTAGATGATGATGCCATTACAATTATTTGGTGTGATCACAGTATATTTTATGTGTATCACGAAAAACTCTTTTCCTTGGTCTCTTGTTTTCTTGCAGTGGATTCATAAGTAGCTAGGGATTTAATTCACAAAATAAAAATTGAGTTTGAATTCATTTATGATTAATGAATACTATCAAGGTATTACAAGGGATTCAAACTATCACCCACTAGTGCCTTCTATGTAAATGAAAACTATGTTCAACAAGGTCATCCCAATATGTATCCCCATTCTAAATTTTTTGATGGGGGTAGAGGAAATTCTTTTCAAAACCATAGTTTCCTCGAGAAGAAGCCATGATCTCAACACTTTGTCAATTTTATTTTATTTATTTAGTTTCTTAAACTATTAAAACTCCTTTTTCATTGGTTGATTCTTTGTAGTTGGTGCATAGGTGGCTAGGGATTTGTTTGTAGATTATCAATAGATCTTAGAATTTTGTTGTGATCAATGAACACATCGATAGCCATAAGTCATTGGTATCGCCTTTTGCATTCAATTATAGTTTATACATTTGTAATTCCATTACTTTACCTGCATAAATAAAACCTTCTTAGTTTGGTTGGTGGGGAAGCCACATCTTTAAATTCTTTGGCTAAGTCTAGTGGGATTTGTTGGCTAAGTCTAGCGGGATATCAGTAGTCAAGATTTGGGTTTCATCTTGGGTCTGAGCCAATAATTCTCATAAACTAAAGTCTCTAAACATAAACTCTAAACAAAATGTCTAAAAAACAAATCCTTCATAATAATGTTTGAACAAAATTTATGATAAAGATCCTCTGAATCAAAAGTTATGATACCAAAATCTTGAAAAAAACCAAATATTTTGGAACAATATTTGAATAAAATGTCTGACAAACAAGTCTTAAACAAGAACCTCAAATTACAAAGTTTCTAAAAATAATTTCCAGGTGAAAACCCTGAGTTGGAAAGTTTTTGAAAAGTAGGTTTCAAGAAAAATGTCGTATAAATAAGTCCCAAACACTTTCCCTAACAAACACACCTCCAAACTTAATGTTTCATAAAAATATTGAAAAAAATAGTTTTGAATAAAACCATGTCCCAAAACCTGCATAGTATAATACTATGAAAAGGCATTTAATAAGTTAGTCCAAAATGTAAAATATCATTGTCTATACTTTCCAAAGAAGGAGAATAAGCAGCATTTTGGTATAAAAATTCCATAGAACGGAGAGGAAAACTTAATATAGGCAAATTTTGGGTACAATAGTGTTATTTTTGGTGTGGTCAACTACGTGCCACTATGCCACCCCCATCCTAGAGTTTATGTAATAGTTTTACATCAGATACTTTAGCGAAACTAAAAAATTATTGTAGGACCCAAACTAATCCATCTTCATGTGGTGGTTTGTGAAAAACATCATAGGGTTGATTCATATATAAATTTGTGGGAATTCAATATTAGTAAAATGATAATGGGAAAGTGTTGAGCGTTAAGTTCCCTAGAATGACTCTAGAAGGAGGTTTCCCCAGTGGCTTCTAGAACTATAGTAGCATGTCTTACTTGGATGGCTCTGGTAATAGTCTTTTAGGGAAAATCCCAAAGGATCTTTGCAAATGGATTCCCTTTCTTATATAATTAGATCTTTATAACTAGCTCACATGACCTATTCCTAAATAGCTCACTAATTTCACCCATCTTAATCTCCTTCATTTACATGGAAACCAACTTAGTGGCCTAATGCCATGGGAATTAACATAGATAAAGCACCTTAATGACTTCAATTTTGTAGATAATATTCATATAGGTCAAATACCCATTAAGTTGGACTTTAAGAGCATCAACCTTGTTCATAATAACCCATTAAGGAAACCTTATTCATAATAATCAATGTGTTGATAACTAACTTCTTTGATTGAAAAATCCATTTACTAATTGAATCACTTGTACACCTTAATAACACTGGGCAAGTTCAACCTCAAGGTATCCACTAAGAGATTCCTTCATGGCTAACTTTAAGGTATCTCCTAAGAGATACCTTGAACATATTATAAACCTCAATAACACTAGGCAAGTTCAACCTCAAGGTATCCAATATTAGATTCCTTCAAGGGCCTTTTAATACCTTCATGGGTAATTTGAAGGTATATACTAAGAGATACCTTGAAGATATTATAAGGACCTTCAAGGTAAAATGAAATTTCACTCATACAACAAGGTAATTATTTGGATGTGAAACTATTAATGTAATAGGGAAAATTGTTAAACTAAATTGTTGTAGAAAGTGCATGTGCACAGGAGGACTCAAAATGTGCACTCTTATGTTTAGCCTATCATCATCAATGTGCACTCTCCCAAGTATTAGAAGGCCCTTCAAGTTATCAAGTTATCACCTAGTAGTGATTTCAAGGTGAAGGAAATTTCTACTTGAGTGCATGTTGAAAGTATATACTGGGAGATACATTCAACATCCCTTTGAATGTATGACACCACCCTTTGAGGTGTCTACCAAGATATTCTTTCAAGGGACTTAAAATACACTTGTAATACCATCATGGTTAACTTGAAGGTATTTCCTATGAGATTCCTTGTAATAAAAATTAACTTTTATGCATGAATGAAAGATATTTCCTAGGAGATACCTTGAAGGTACCTATTTATGGGCATTTTGACACATATTAGAAACATACTTACCACTCATCATTCTCCTTTGAAACAAATGTTTCTGGATTCCTTTGTTCATCATATTATATTGGATGGTGTAGATATAATTTATTTTTGGTTTGGTCATACATTATTCATTTAAGTATGACTTAGTGTATATATTACAAATATTTAATATGTATTTCATATTATATTTTATAATTCACATTTGTTGATATATAATTAATTACTACTTAATCACAAAACAATTCATGAACTGATGTAATACACAACTTACATTTTACAAAAGTTCAATATTTAAATCATTTCAATTACTTCATAGAATGTATTTGAGTGAGAAAGGAATTCTCACACATAAAATGTAGAAGAAGGCCTCACTCTTAGAGAATTTGTATATAATATTGTTTAAACTACTAAAACTAAAATTAAATCCATGTCACCATATTCCATTTTATGGTGGTTATAAAATTTCTCTTGCTAATTATTATTTTGAGTTATTTAGTTTGCCAAACATACATACAGATACATACTTGTTTACAACTACATCGATAAAAAAATCTTCTCAGAATGAAATAATCCTTGCCTATGATAAGGATGAACTTGAATATACCCTTCAATTAAAATTGAATGTATGAAATGGAGAAGAGGGAATTATCCATTGAGCTACAACCAATTTCAATAAATTTACACCCCGTAGAATATAATTGACAAAAAATATTTTTTATCCTTATTATTAAACATTTGGGTTCCATACATGTTTAATAAAATGGAATGAGTAGCTATCTAATTTATCCATACCAATTTTGTCATTGAATTCTTCATAAAAAATCCTTATCATGCCATCATAATGTCACAAATTTAGTCATTTTTGGTGAATTTAGTGTTGATCAAATATATAACTTAGCTATGATGGGTGGGAGAATATTTACTATAGGAATTTTTAATGCCAGTGATGGGTGGAAGGAAGGCAAACTACAACTTGATAATATTGCTCTATCTGTGATATTTATAGAAAAGGTTAATCTAGGAAAGGTTCTCGTCTCATCAGACAACAAAAATAATTAGTTGGTACTTGGGCAAGAGTTAAGCCTAACTCCACAAGTGATCCAGGCATCAATTCAGGCGACAATTCGGGTGACAGTTCCACCCCAATTGATGACGGAACTTCCGGGAGCCATAACTTATGCACCGTAGCTCCAATTGACTCGTCGTTTGAACCGTTGGAAAGCTAGGAACGAGGGGAACATCTTGAAATGGCATGGATCTCTGCTCAATGAAGTTTGACCCCAGAAAACCCAACGGAAGTGCCTCAAATTTCAATTTTAATAGTGCTGTCTAAAAATAGTAAGTTTCTAAAAATAGTAATTTCTTGAATTATGTATTGTTTTAAATATTGGAAGTCATACCACTTCATCTCCCTCGAGATTGGTGACCTTCCACATCCTTCCCATGCTTTCAAATTGTGTATAAAAGAATAGGTAACCCGAAATGTGAAGACAGACATCTCTTCCCAGAGATAAGCATATTTCTGTATTGCAATTTTGAGTAATACTACATCTCTTCTCAGAGAATTCATTGTTATTGTGTTATTTCTATGTTATTGTGATATTTATCAGCCAGAACTTCTGAGTTTTGGATCAACAAGTCACTATTTTTGATCCCACCAAAGGTAAACAACAATCCTTGTGGGTAGATCTAGTTGTAGGAGAACATCATCAAATATCCCCAGAACATTCTTTCCTACTCCCTATGGGTGAAAGTAAGGAGGTTAGTATCAAATTTTCAAATTGTTGTCATTGATAGAATCGATTCATCCTTGTTGAATTCTATCTTGGCTAAATTTAATGACTTTAGGCCAAATTTAGATTCTTTCCAAAAATGGACTAATCTCAAATGGAAACCAAAAGGTGAAATCGGTATCATAACCATGCCCAAGAACTTCTTTCTAATCAACTTAACGTATCTCAAGGACACCATAAGGACCTTCATGAGAGGACCTTGGTTTATAGTAAAATTAATTATCAATCTATGAAAATGGAAGGTAGGACTTAACCTCAATAGCTAAATCTTTGAGGACATTCCTATCTGGATCAGTTTGCCAGAACTTCTTCTAGAATTCTAGGTGTTAGAGGTCATTTTTAAGATAGCTAAGAATCTTGGACAACCCATTTATATTGACCCATTTAATAGATATAGAAGGAGGCTCCTAGCTATTAGGTTTTGTGTCTTCATCCCTACTAAAAAAACCTTAATCCACTATATCAAGATCAAATCTTAGTATGTATTTTGAAATCAAAGAATAAAATTTTAAAGATCTTCTAATATTTTTAAAACTTGTGATGCCTTGAACCACTCATATAAAGAGTGTCCCCTATTTAAGAATCCCCCCATTCGCCCTTCCCCCTCCTAGGTCAAGAAATACTCAGTCTAGGATCCCTCTTCCTTTCCACATTCCCATCCCCCTGCCCCCCTCCCCCATTAAATACCCTCTAGCAATCTCCCATAAACTATGTCCACTTCCTCTTTCCCATCCCTCCCTCTCCCCTCCCCCTCCCCTCCCCCTTCCCCTCTCTCAAACCCCCCTCATTCCCCTCCTCCAAAATGGCTTTGGCCCCCCTCAATCTGGGGAAAATGATCTCCACTATTGTTTCACCTCAACCCTCCTTGACTCTTTAGATTCTTATCACCCTTGGGTCACCCCAACCTTGGCTTACATGATATATTCTTAGTTTGCCCCTATTCCTATCCCTTTTCCACTATGAAGGTAATTCTTATAGAAGCTACATTTGTATCCTTGATTGGATCCCCTCCCTCTTGCATGATATTTCATGATAATCCAAACCTTATTTCCTCTTGTACCATTACTTGTGAATCTCTTTTATTAGATAAGGACTTGGTGCTATAGGGAATCATATCCCCTCAGGCACTTATCACTCTTGTTAAATCTTTTAGGGAGATGAATTATCTCTCCTCATCTGAAGGACAATACTCTTCTGTTAGCAAATGGGAAATATCTAATTTATCCAAGGAGTTATTTTAGGAAAAGTGGCAGGACATCCACCATAAAAAAGGAAAAAAAATGTGAAAGATGGTTGTGATTAGAAATCCTCAAGTAGACCCTCATCTCAAAGCTCCAAGAAAGTAGAAATAGATAGATATGCTACAAAGGGTACGCAGATGACCTTTAGACATTACCCCAAAAATAAGAAATGAAATTCCTTTCTTGGAATATAAAGGGGCTGAACAACCTTGAAAAGTAGAGGTTAGCTATAAATCTAGTCTTAAAGCATAAATCAAACATTCTTTTGATCCAAGAATATAAAATGTCAACTGAAAAACTTTTGAAGGTCAAATTAATATTTGGGATAAAACATTTTATAGTTTTAGTAATTATAGAGGTGTTTTTGTTGGCCTGGTAGTCTTTTGGGACCCTTCAATCTTGGAAAGCAACCCGCTTCTTGTTATAGAGACCCACATCTCTATTTATTTTACTAACATTTGAAACAAAAATAATTGGATTCTCTCTAATGTATATGCTCTAAATTCTATAATTTAAAGGAATAAGCTATAAAGCAACATGTTAGACATTATAAATCACTTCAAAAACATGAGTTGGATGGTGGCTGGATATTTTATCTCTCCCCTATCCCTTGGGGAGAAGAAAAGGAGAATCTATATTTTTAATGATAACATGCTTGAATTTAATGAGTTTATCACTGACGTAGGTCTTCTTTATGTGGATTTAAAGGATAATCAGTAAACCTAGTCTAATTGAAGGGTAAGAGATAATCTTATCCAAGTAAGATTGGATAGGTTTCTAATTTCACTAAATTGGATCCACAATTCCACCCATTCCCTTTCATTGCTCCCTAGAATCGGATTTGATCATAATATGCTCATGTTGCAAAGTGACATTTTATCAAAATGTAAGGCTATGCCTTTTAGATTTAAAAAATTGTGGCTCTCAAATCAATCTTTGGACAACCACATTAAGGAATAGTGGAATATCTTGATACAAGGATTAGCCATGTACATCTTATCTATGAAGCTAAATCATGTCAAGAACAATCTTAAAATCTAGAACAAAGAAATGTTTGGGAATATCTTTCTTTAAAAGAATTCCATTAAGGAGGAAATATGGATAAGAAAATTAGAAATATATATTTCAAGACCTTCCCCTAATCTTCAACTTAAATAAAAAGAGATTCTCATTAGTTTCCATAATCTGGAAGCCAACGAAGAAATTTACTGGAGGTAGAAATATAGAAAGTTATGGTTAAAAGAGGGTGATATAAATACTAAATACTTTCACACCTAAAATTTTAGGAATCAATAATAAAATATCATCATGGAAATCCAAGGGGAAGATGACACTTGGTTTAGGAAGGAAGAAGACATTGAATCACAATTCGTCAACTTCTATAAATCTCTACTTACCTTTGTACCCCCTTAGGATGAAGGCTTAGAAGATCAAGTGGCAAAATTTTTTGATAGGGTTATATCTTAGGAAGAAAACACCTCTAGTCTCTCCCCTCATTTAGATGAGAATATATAGGATTTAATGTTTTCTCTTCAAGTGGATAAAGCTCCAGGACTAGATGACTTCCCTCTATTATTCTTCTAGGTTTTCTGGGATATCATTCACAATGAAGTTTTATTGGCTGTTGTGGAGTTCTTCAAAGTGAGCACTATGCTTCAAGAATTAAATAAAAAAAATTTGGTTCTAATTTATTAAAGTTATGGGGCCACCCAAATTACTAATTTTTGACCCATCATCGTGTGCTCTACTTTCTATGAAATCTGTATCAAAGGGCTTTCTCTTAAAATCTAACTTTTGTTGGATAAAATGATCTCAAACCAATAAGGAGCTTTTGTCTTTAAAAGATATATTTTTGATGGGATCATCATAACCCATGAAACCATTCATTTGGTGTCTTAATCCAAGTGTTATGGTATGTTTCTCAAGCTTGACATGAACAAAACCTATGATCAGTTCTCTTGGTAATTCCTTTAAAAAATTATGATCGGGTTTGGTTTCAATCAATCAGATAGAATTGCCTCCTACATTTCTACCTTGATGTTCTATGTTATTATCAATGGTGTTCCCAGGGATTTTTTCATAATAGGTAGAGGGTGTAGATAATGAGATCCCCTCTCTCTATATCCGTTGATCATCCTAACTAAAGCACTGAGTATAATTATTGATAAGGCTAGATCCTCTAACATTATTAGAGGCATAACTGCTACCCCTAACACCAGTCCAATCACTAATCAACAATTTCTAGATGATATACTAATGATGGGAGAAGTGTCAATTTTGAAATCCAGATATTTCAAAAAGATCCTTGAAATTTATGAAGTGGTTTTCAACTAGAGCGTCAACTTCCATAAAATCTATCCTATTTTCATCAATACCCCACTCAATCTCTAATATTTTAGATTGTGTCACCAATAATATCCCATATTCCTATCTTGGTGAACCTCTCTTTAAGGGTCCTATGAAATCTAAATTTTGGAATCCCCTCATCATTAGGATTCAAATAAAATTATCAGGATGGAAAGGGAATATGTTATCCCAAGTGGAAAAACTACAACTCCTGAAGAGCTTACTTCAAAGCATCCTGGTTTATTTTATATCCCTATTTATCATCCTTGGTAGGATTGAAAATCAAATTGACCACATTTAGAAGAAATTCATTTGGAAAGGTTCAGAGGATAGATTCAAGTTCCCACTTATTTCTTAGAATAAAGCCTGCCTCTTTACCTCTAAGGGAGGTCTGGGTTTAAGAAAGGTTAGATCCATTAACCAAGCCCTTCTAGCAAACAAGGATGGAGGGTGATTAAGGATGATAACCAGTGGACCAATTTCATTAGGGCTAAATACTTAAATTTTAGGGAAGGCCACTACTTTCTCTTGTAAGGTGGTCCAAAAAATGGCTCATCATTCTGGAAAGTGTTGAAAGCTAGTAAGGATCTTTTCAGAAAAGGACTCAAGTGAAATGTTGGTAGAGGAAACAAGGTGGAATTTTGGTTTGATCATTAGATCAACACCCCTTTGGCATCCTCCTTACAAGACTTAGATTTAAACTCCTTTTTTCAAGAATCTTATGGCCAAAAGGTGTCAAATTATTGGGAGGATATTGAGGTAAGGAAGAAGTGGAAACTCCTGGTAAAATATGATCTAAACCAAAAATAATCTCATATATTACATGAATTAAATTATTACATTCAACACATTCATATATAATTATTCCCAAAGGTGGATGCTCTTATTTGGAAAATTTATCCTAGTGGTCTTTATTCTATTAAATATAAATACATCTCCCTTTAGAATCTAGTGGAAGAGGATGACTATTGGCACGATCTTTGGCTCAAAAATATTTTTCCCAAAATCAATGTTTTCTTTTGGTTAATGGCCCATAATAAGATTTTAACTATGATAAACTAGTCCAAAGGGTTATTCCCTTTCCCAATAAATGTGCCCTTTGCAAATAGGAAGCAAATTTTGTCAATCACTTATTCCTTTCCTGCTCTTTTTCTTATTCTATCTTTCAACATTTCTTCATCAAATCCAACTTTTCCAAGGTCACTCTAGGTTTCATTAAGGACCTGATTACTTAATGGAAACCACCTGGGATGCTCTTCCACTGAAGTTCTAGTGAAATTTGGCCTTGCCCCATATTTTTTAGGGTATTTGGAAAGTTAAAAATTCTTTCATCTTTGAGAACTACAGACCCAATCCTTCCTCCACTTCTAATAGAATTTTTGCTTTTATTCATGAAAATTGGTCATCTTTTGCTTCATCGTTTGATCAACCTAGCTCCATTGTCTTCTCGTAGATTCTAAACCATCTCAATCTCGTCATTCTAAGAAAATATCAAGCAAAGTGGGTCGATAGGTCAAAAGTTAAATGGATGATTCATCCCCATTGGTTTAAGCTAAATTTTAACGGGGTGGAAAAAGGAAATCTAGGCCCAGTAGGAGCGGGAGGTGTTATCAAAGACTCTCTCAGGAATATCAGAGAAGCATATGTGGGTCCATTGGGGATCTAAACTAATCATGTATTATAAGCTGAAAAAGTGCTTTGGGGCATTGAGTTGTTGGTCACCCTTGACATATATTTCATCCAAATCAAGGGAGACTCGATGAATATTATTAACTATCTAAAAGGCCTTTCCCATTCTTCCTAGAATATTTTTAGAATGATCAAATACGTAAAAAAATTATTGACTCATTTTAAATGGGTCTCCACTAAACATGTTTATAAGGAATATAATAAGGGTGTTGATTGTATGGCAAATTTTGGGGTCCTTAGGAGTGATTTTATCACTTGGCATGAGAGGGACTTTCTAGATGATGTTATCCTAATTATCTGATCAAAGAAAGGACACATCATATATAGTCATGATAGCATTATTAATTATGACATAAACATAGACTAAAGGTTGTAATTTTTATATGTAAAAGGCCATTAATACTAAGGCCTTGCACATTTAGGTCTCTCCAAGCTTACATCATATGTCCAAATTTGGATCTTTTTTCCATAAGCCTTTTATCTCCTTTCTCAAGAGCATGTATTGTGAAGCTTATAGAAACACTTTACAATTCCATATAATGGGTGGGGATAGAGATCATTTAGAACCACTTTATTGCTCTAACGTAGAGTAAAATGATTATGTGTGGCACAAAATGATCAATGGTGGATTGGATCCATTCATGAAGTGTCTTCTTGGGCATGACACTGGGCTATCCAAGGACTTTTTCTACAAATGAAAAGACCGAGAAGTTAGAATGTATGGATTAAAAATACTGATCACTGAGGAACTTATTGATGAAACTATAGGGATGGAATATAATGACATCAAATCCTTCAAAGATAATAGATGAAAGGAGGAACTTATCAGCATTTTATTTAAGAATGAAAAAAACCAACCCAAGACTTCATCTCATAAGGGTTTCATGAGGGACAAACTATCAAGGAAATGGCTTGAAGTTTTCCTCCAAATTATGAGGTATATCACATTAGAGGGAAAACACATTTTATTTTTTTCCCATCACTTCCTCCTTCTCAACCACTTCATAGGTCATACAATCAACATTATATTCTTTCTACTACAATCCCTGGAGGCCTCAGTGTTGAATTTTAAAAAGAACCCGTTAACTGATTTAATCCATCAAGGTCTTGTTTTAATGTTGATAAATTGTGGGGAGCCACAGTGCTCCAAGATAATCATCAAAGCTATTGAAATTCATAGTGAGAAGGAGAATTCTAAAGAAGGGGAAGGGCATTCTATTTAGTCAGACTCAGATAACAAACAAGAGAAGTAGAATGATGGGGATTCTACTGAATAAGTTTAGGAGGATCATAAAATAGATATGGGGAGACCTATCTTCATCCATATACTTGATAACAAAAGTATAAGGGTCTTTGGTTCTAATGATAGAGTGGAAATCATAGATTCCCTCCAGAATCTACACATGAAGATTGCCATTCAAAATATGTTATATGGGAAAATTGAGGATGAATTTGAGAAGCTTAAGGGGTTATTGAGTCATGAGTTGGTAGACGATAATGTGGGTAAATATTATCTGGTTCACACTCCATAGGGAAAATCTACTCAAAGCAGTGGAGATAAGGAAGTTACCTAGGATCCTGAGGAAGAGAAAGTGGAGCTTCAAACTTTTGACCTCAAGTGCAAAAGATAGGATGTTAGTAAGGATCAGTTTGTTGGTAGTCAAACTAGAGGTAGGAATTAAAAATGTGGTAGTACTAAGACCAATCAGTTGGTTTTTTACTCTGATTTTGATTAGTTTGTCCTACTCTATTTATTTTTGGTTGTTGTTAGGTTTTTTGGTGGATAGTTTGTGTAAGTTTGGCAGTAGGGGGTTTTAGCTGTTGGTTGCATATTTTGGTCATTTTTTATTTTATTGTGTTGTCTTTAATATCTTATGGTTGTATATTCTAAAGGGAATGGGTCCCTTCAACCTAGTTTTTAACTGATCAAATAAAAAAACATTTGGTTTTTATTTGAATAACTATGACAACCTTCAAATTTTTGGGTTGATAGATAGAGATAATTTGGTCATTAGAGTATAAAATATGCTAAAATAAAAATATGAACAAGAGGAAACAACTTATTTTACTTTCCACTATGTAAACATGTATTTAAGATACCCTATAGTCATGACATAAAAACATTGAATAAAATAAGCCAAGGGCAACATATTTGTATGCAGATTTGAAAGAGGCTATACAATTAATCACACCATTAGAGAAAAATAAGATTGACCAAAAGGTTGATACACTTTTGTTGACACAAACTTATTATCAGACACATAGTGAATTATCGACATTGTATATTTCCTCTAGCAATTACACCTTGAAAATTCTTGTAGAGCTTCATGAATTTGGGGATGCTAATATCAAAATAAGAAATTTGAATGAAATAGGGGTGAATTTTATAATTAATTTATTTCTAAAACATAATGAGGCTCCAATGAAGGATATTTTGTTAATAAATTTTGTTCTAAGTAACCCTCAATGTATTATTGAATCAAAACAAGTCCTAAAATCTATGATTGATAAAAAACCATAAAGTTTAAAATTGAAGATGACCAACACACAATTACATCACAATAGAGAATTATTTCAAAGGAGGAAATACTTCACTATCATTAAGAAATAAATGTTCTATTAGAAGGGAAAGATTTAAGAAAACTTGTAACCCATTTCATATTATGCACAAAATATGTAACCAATATAATTAACCCAATGAAATAAATTATAAGGCTTCATTTGTAGAAAGAGTTTGATTTATGCATGACCTTATCCAACTAAGAGGTTGGAAGAATCTTGAAATAGGTTAGAAAAGATGAATGAAATACATGAATAAGATAAACACTTGTTCACATAAATAAATTATTTAACACAATAATTATAGGAGAGAAAATGCCTTCCTTTCATGGAATAACATGTTTAGGATTGTTTTGATAAGGCGTTTGATTTGTTTTAAATTCATAACTTACCTAATTTAGATAAATAAGATTTATATATGATTGGTATAATAGTAATTATAAATATTCAAGGGCTTTTAAACAAATAAAAAATATAACTATCAGTTTTATTTGAAAAAGGGTCTATTTCCTTCTTAATAACCTATGGGTACAACCAAATGAATACTTGATGCAAAAAGGTGAAGGTAGAAATTAACATATTATCAAATATTATAGATTATTTTATCAATCATGATTTGACACTGCCACTAGAAAAAACAATCACACCTAAAGAGGTAATGGAACATTATACAATTTTTGTAAAAAGCTTTGTCAGTTTGTGTCCTGAATGAAGGTATTTCAAAAAAGTAAAAAAGGTTGGTAATCATTATCTCCATATTTAATAAGCATATTGAAAAAATATATAAATAATGATGGAGGTTAGCTTCTTGAGATAGATATATAAATATTTAGCTACCATTACGGACCCCCATGTCTTTTGCCATCCATTTTAGAAGATTTTAGTGAAATGTTCATTGTTGGTATGAACGGTGATTTGATAATTATTGATATTTTGAATCTTATTGAAGATTTTAATGAATAACATCTTCATCTATTTATTCAATCATTGATTGATAATGTTATTGTTTGGGATATTAATGTATTAATCATCCACACACTAGAACATTTTTTTGGCATTTAGACCTTTCTCAAGAATCTGTGTATCGGTGATTTCCTTTGTAAGCAAAAAATGGGTGTCATACTATGGGGTATAGATAGTGATGGATTCAATTGGACTCATATTATAGGTATCAATGTTTCTGGAGATACCACTAATTTTTAACTTCAATATTTCATCCTCTATTCATAACAAAATAAATTAGAGGAAGGCTTTGACATAAAAAAAAACGTACTAAAATTTCAAATGATTGGTTCACACAAAACATGAAGGGAATTCAAAAATGAACTAGATAATGTCTTTTAGGAGACACATATCTCTACTTTAAATAGTTTAGATACATGTGAAGTGATAGGGGTATATACATGAGATGGATTGGTGTGTGATTTTACACAATTGCAAATAAATTAATATTGCATTAAAGAAAATGTTTCACAAAAAAAATTTAATGTTCAATTTCAAAATTATTTCACAAATTCAGAGAAAATAATAAAATAAAAAGTAATTCGATCAGTAATAGGTGCATAACATTTTTAATTTATTTTATAATAATGATTCATTTTCAAAATATAACATCTTAACAATATTTTGGTGTGTATGATTTATTTTTTAAACCTAACCGCTTAGTAATATTTGCAATGTGTAGCACTAATGGCATTGCATGCAAGTGAAGAAACAATAATAACCTAAAATCATATTAATGAACGTGACACATTGCAAGTTGAATAAGGTAAAATAAGACCAGGCATATTTTTTAATTATATAATTTCTTAACTATCAACTATTTATAATACTGACAAAATATTTCTTCATCTATTTATGTCTCAAATAAAATAGTTCACAACACAACTCTACAACTTTGTGTCTCCAACATAAAAAACCATAACACAACTCTGTAGGTTATTGCCTCCATGAAAATAGCACAAGGCAAAACTCTACAAGACATATTTTTAAACTACAAAAACATCAAATCCATTGATGATGAAATTTTGTAGTTACTGCATTATATAATACCTTACAGGAAATAAAGAAACAAAGGTTCAATTAAAGAGTGAACACATAAAAACTAAAAAAAAGAAAAAAGAAGATGAAATTCAATAAATGTGTAATTATATAATTTCATTCACTATAATATATTAATTATATTTATTTATTTAAACACATTAAAATTGTAGTTTTCTTCATGGACAGGAGATTGTAGAAGACAATAAAATATAAACTTACATCAGATTGGGATTTAGAGCTGTGGGTCTATTTTATTGTTTTGTAGACTTGAATGTGGTTGAATTTACCCATTAAAATGTTTTTTACATGGTTAATTTACCCAGTTTAAAATAACACAATATGTGATATACTTGTCTTCAATACAATAAATTTTGCTGCAGAGTATCCATGTGATATTTATCAATATAAAAACAATAGAGTATATTATGCTAAAAACAATTATATTGATATTGATTGAAACATTTTTTAATTTTATGTCTTATTAGAAGTATATGAAGGGGTTTCAACTATAGGTGCATATTTATTTGAAATTAATGATAATGAACTTTGGCTTACAAGAGTAAATACTATTTTGTTTGTTGTGAAGGGATGTATAAACATATAAATATGTATTAGTATGTATAAAAATAGATAATACTTTTATTACTATAAGAATATAGATGTTTATTGATAAATGTTAAATTCCTATCAACATATATGAGAAATGAGTTATGGTAAAAAGGGATTGTTTCAAAATATGTTTAAGTTATGGTCAAGCTATAATGATTTAATATAAACATGTATATGCATATGTATTTAAAAAAATAGGAAATATAAATGGTACATCCATGTATAATGAGTATAGTTACATGTGTCTAAACATGTATTTATTTTTATATGAATCTTTACAAGAATTAAGGAAATGCAAATAAAAATTACATCAAATGAAATACATAATGTTTATATGTTACAATATGAAATGCAAATCAAAAGCGCATCAATGACCAATATAGTAACATGTAAAATATTTTGTTAGAAAATTTCCATGTTAGTTTTATTATAATATAATATTGTTAATAAATTATTCATTTCTTTTTTAACAAATTACAAACATTTCAAAGGAGGAGCTAAGACCTATTTCTAAAAAATTATTGATTTTGGGGTTGGATGACTTATTATTTTTTGTGCACAAAACAAAAGATATGACAATGAATCATATGGTAAAGAAAGAATATTATAAAATAGAAAACATGTCATACTAAATTTGAGATCATTCCAAATAAATTTTGAAGGTGGTATTGCAACCTTTTTCTCACATTGGCATTTGGTCAATGATAAAAGAAAATCATGAGGCTACTCATTCAAGCCATGGGTTACACAAGTTCAAATTTCATGTTTTCTAGGGGGAAAATATGTTATAATCCCTTCAATATAAACATAAATAAACTGGATGAATTTATTTTTAAGGGGACCTTTTGAGATGATTTTTCAATTAGTAACATGATGTTCATTGATTGTAATTCTATAAATTGTGTTACAAATCAAAAATTGAAATGAGTTATGTTAGGTCAAGTAGATATAATGGAAATTTAAGTTAAAAATATGAAAAGGATTGGAGAATCAAAATGATTTCTATCTTCACATTCTTGGGAACAAGCAAAAACTTCATACCAATAGCTATGAACTAGTGTTTAGAAGGATGTAACTTCACCATATTATGATTATTTCAAGTGTATTTATTGATTATAAACTATAATTTTAGTAATAAACATTATCATAAATTTCATTCAAATCAATTCTAAATTATTTCAAAAGTAGTTTAGTTTATTTCAAATTAATCGAATCTAACTGAGAATTACTTTGATCTCATTAAGTGCAATTTGATTTATAGTTGGAGATTCCTTAAAAGTATTGAATCAAGTTTAAGTTTAAAATATAATACCCTTGTAAGTGGACACTCCATTATTTTATCTTGAAATTTCCCAAGTTGATCCATTAGTATATTGACACGTGCTTATGAAGATATTCCCAATGAGCAACAAATAATTCTCAAGACATTTTATTAAGTAGATGAACTAATTGCTTATTATGTTTTGATCCTTAATTTAGCTAGTCAAATGGTGTTGCATGTACTAGCAATGGAAGCTACTTGAAAGGATCAACGATTAGTCTGAAGGCCCAAAAGGGTGTCAAAAATTTCAAATAGTCCAATCTATTCAAAATGATCTATTCCCAAATGGTTTGAAATAATCAAATTTATTTGGAATATATAAAACATATTTATGGATAAAATATTTTCCAATCCACTTTAGTGGGTATAAGTCTAAAATTATTCAAAATATCCCAATTTGATCAAAATGATCTATGATTAAATGGTTTGAAGTAGTCCTATTTATTTAGAATATACAGAATTTATTTTTGGATAAAATATTCTTTGCTCCACTTTAATAGGTATAAGTATAAATTAATCAAATAACCCAATTTATTCAAAGTGATGTATGTCTAAATGATTTGAAATAGTCCAATATATTTGGAGTATAAAAAAAAAATATTTTTGAAGAAAATTCTCTCCACTCCACTTTATTATTTTCAGAGGATAAGGAGAGGTAGAAATAAAGGTACACCTCCAAGCTCTCCACTCAGAAAAATACAAAATAAAACACTCCAAATAATCTCCCTATAAATATAAGTCATATCATCCCACATTTTTTGATTGTTACGTCAATAGCTACAATTTCTACTAGTAAAATTGATTCTTTACATTATTTAAATTCATTAAAATCAATAATGCAACCTTGTATTGTTATTGCATCACTAATTTTTCCAATTTTACAAGCCATATCTCAGCTTATTGCCACATCTCCCATGGTCACCACAACTATGAATGTCAAGGTCACTTATACTTATATTACAAAGTATTTTCAAAATTTGTTGAATACCCTAGTGGCTTGTTCATTATTTGGTATAACCAATCATAAAACCCCTATGCTTAACAGTAGAGTGAATTTTGAAAACATGGTGTCTACTTCCTTCTTTTCCACAATGGCCACTCCCCCTATGATGACCTCCTAGAAGGAGATAATAATTGGTCAAGCTCCCCTATCAAACACCCTAGTGGTCTCTATCACCAAAGGAGCTAGAAAGGCTACGTTCATCATATATACACTAGTTCATGAATAGGTTTTTGGCTTAAGGAAGGTCATTCCTAATTTAATTACAATAGGGACATCATCTCATAGAGTTATGCTACCTCCTCTCTCATCCCTCAAATTATTCATGATAAATTTACACTTCAAAATGCAAACAATCACCTTGAGAAAGGTCAACAAGAATACTATGATTGCTCAAGATCATAAAGTAGAGATAGAACAAAGATAATACATTTTTACCCTCAGCAAGAAAAGGAAGTTAAATCCTTGAGACCCTAACATGAATGGAGAAGATTATTATATATTCATGGATGCCACATGGGGATTTATCAAGGATATGCTCAAAAAATTTAGCGTTGTTATTCAAAGGTAGGTAGAGGTAAGAACCATCAATCCCATAAGGAGATTTTAAATTATATATAAGGGGTGGCCATAAAATGTTTTGACACAATTGGCTCAATAAGGTCTGCAAAGGTCAAATCTTAGCTTAAGTGGGGATATGTTCTTAAATTATTCAATAAAATATAACACATCAATAGAAATCTACATTTTTTTAGTCAAACAACTATAAATAGGGATTATGTAGATTTAAATATAATAATTACAACTAAATCAATGTGTGTGAAACATTATATTATTAGCAAGAGAGATAATATACTAGAATGGCAATAAGAGATGCAAACCTTCTTCCAATGGTTTTCCCATCAAGAAGGAGGGGTGATATCCACTTTGACTAAGTTGAGAGTAGTTCACATAATAACTCTGTGGGAGAAATATGTGCCAAATCTTATTTTTGAGAATTTTTTTGTGGTCAACATTGGAAAATTTTAGAGTAGAGATTTAAGGCACTATGTATAGCACCATAGATGAACTTATGAAACTAGTAAATTTTTAATGGGAAAAAATCATCAGGTTGAAACTAGTAAAATTGATGAACAATCTTCCTCAGTTATTCAAGAAACCTTTGCTCTATTTAAGACTATAAAAACTTATTTTCAAGGTATTCATGTTTTTAATCTTCAGATAAAGGTAATAAATCATAGAACTATGGTATCATAAGTGTCTTTATCTCTTATACAAAGATCTCAATTTCCAAAGTACACACTATTGCATACATAGATTGGGCCCTCTTATGTCCCTCTTTTAGTTACAACACATAGTTTAACTAAAGTTATTGTAGCCCTTGCATATACTTCAATTTCATCAGCAATATCAGTTCCAATTCCATTTACAACTTTGGATGTAGCTTTAATTTCTTCCACATCAACTTCCATGACATCTCTATTATAATTATAATTCTTTCAACATTGCCACATCAACATCAATTAATTGTAAATATGTTTTTGCATATTAAAATTGAGTTGGAAAATTAGTTCCTAACTTATGGACATTGCATGGATATATTGTATTTTTAGATAAAGGATTCTATTTTAAATAGTCAATATAGTGCATGCATATTTTGCATGAATTAAAATACAATGTTATTCGAAGACTTGTATTTTTAGAATTCACTTCAGAGATGATGTCTTTCACATCACAAGAATATATATAATTGTAACTTCCTAGTCCAAAATGATGGGATAATTTTGTATATTTAAATTAATAAGAAGTTATGATAAACATTGATAATTTAATTTTGATGTGTAAATCTTGCTTAATCTAAATTTCAATGGATTGTGTAGGACATGCTATCATTCTAGTATCTTAGTTATTTGATTGTGTATGGGTTAATTTTATAATACATTATTCACTTTCATCTATAGTTGATTAAAATTCCTTTTACGTGCTAATTATAGTCCCCCTTATATATGTTCAATAGTAATCTAAAAAACATGGAAACCTTTAATTTTTCATTTTTAAGTTTATTGTTTTTTTTTCCTTTTAAATCCTAACTATGTTTGAGTGTTGCTATTCTATAACATCTTGATATTGATAATGGTATTTTGATTTCTTACCCAAACTTAGGTCAAGTGTTAGTCTTGAATATTTTTCATCTTTTGTGGTCTATGGGCCTCTTTTATGCCCTCCCTTTCCCTTTTTTTGACTTTCTTTTAGAATCCTATCAACCTTAATTAAAACCATATTTGTTATACCCATCTCAAGTGGATCTAGGTTCATCCATAACTAACCCATGTGTGGTTAAAAATATGTATTTCTCATTGTTATTCCACCAATAGGTTGTTATAAAATAAAATACTTAGCAAGTTTTGTCTTGGAGTGAAATATTTTCATGGATCATAAAATGTTAGAAGACACCTCATACAGGTCTATGTAGGGTGCATAAAACCCACATCAATAGGTACATAAATATGGTGCTATAAAGAGATCTTACTCCTCTACCTCTATTTCATTTGAAAATAATCACTTTAATTACACTAGAAGCACAAAGAAGATTAATAAGGTCTAACTCAAATAATAAATTGATATGACCACCTTTGGAAACCCATATAAAAGATAGGTTTGATACAAGAGTAAGGAGAATGTCCCAACCCATAAATATAGCCTCATATGCCATTATTTCCAATGGCCTACCACCAAGCCCCTAAGATATAACCTATAGATAAGAGGTTCTTATATAAATATTTATAGAGATATCCATGATTTAACTATAAACCTTGATAAATATGTTCCTTCCATTTCTCCCTTGGGAAAAAGGACTACAAAATAAAAATCAATGCCTTTAAAACTAATTTGGGTGTGGCTTACATATTATGTACCTTCACATTTCAAGATGCAACCTATGACTAGTTTCTAAATACCTTAGAGGGTTATATCACATCTTGGACCCATTTGTGAGATACATTTTTGGCATAGTTTGGCCAGGTCACTAGTACATGTGTTTATCAACATTTTACCAATATGAAGTGAGATCCCATTCAACCAATTCAGGCCTTTAGCTCTATATTCTAAAATATATATAGTCAGATTCAAACCACTTACCAACTTGAAGAGACATTACTTATCAAAATGTATAAAAATGCCCTAGACCCCATGACTATTATTTTCCTCCATAGGTCATCCATTATTGGTACATTATCTTTGGATTCTACCAAGGATATGAACATTGATAAATAATTGAATCCCCTTATTATAGTCCTTGGCCCCACTCAATCCTTATCCTCTCTTTTAAGATTTTAGTCCAATTTTGAAAGCAAACTAAAATATTGTGGACCAAAATGAGACCTAAGTGTATACCTTAGTGCCTTTGATCTAGGTTCCACATAATCAACACCTATGTCACTTGAACAATTCCACTCCTAACCGAGAATTCTTAAATCTATCAATAACACCACTTATTATTACCACAACACATGGTACCAATTATTATTTTATGAAAATATATTTAGAATAAATATAAATAATGGTACAAAAATTGAGTAATGAGTTTTTAATCATGAAAAAGATTATGGGGAGCACCAGAGGCTATACTTTTAATTAGACCTTTGTATTTTAGAGGTACAACATGAATTTCAACATGTCTAAAAATAATTGAGAAGAACAAGTTCCATCGAATATGGGACCATATATGAATATCAATGAAGTAACCATTCCTAACTAGTGTCACATGCAATAGAATTACACAATATGGTGAGTTAGATTGCATTGACTTATATAAATCCTTTGAAATATTTCAAATGGAGTTGGACATAAAATAAGGTTCTAAAAATTAGGTAGAACCATCCTCCTCTAGTGGTTCAGGACATCCAAGCAATCCCAATGTCTATGAGACCTATGATTATCTATTTCTAGAAGAATATGACAATGATCTATACGACAAATATCAATGAGATCCATGAATTTTAGTAGCATCATCAAGTGAGGAATAATTAAAATTTTAGAAATAATGTGTCCCTATTTTGACACCTCTAAATAACAACAATACCACTCCTATATATCATAAGGCTAACAATGATCCGTCACCTTCTAAGAGAGATGAATGATTGTAGAATGTCAAGTTTCTTAATTGAGGAGAGTATAACATTATAGAGGATATGAATAAAATAAAATTGAATATTATCATACATGATTTGGCCTAGATCACTGAGAAAATAAACTTGCTAATTAAAGATTTGATTGGGAAGACATCTGACAAATCCAAGGCTACCCATGTAAATGTTATAGTATATAAAGAAAAAATTAAATTACTAACATTCTTGATAACTATCTAAATATTCAAAAAGAATATAAATAATTGTGTGGTTGAATCTAGACCATCGTCCAATGTGATGCCAATAATTATCTTCCAGAATTTAGGCATGACTCTTGGCATGTCAAAGAGAGTGATCCTTCAATTAGATAATTTATCAGTACCATGTGTTAGATAATTCAAGAATGTGAACATCCAATTGTCATATGAACCACTTGTGCAACAAACCATCAACATATTAGTCATTAACATTCTAGAGGCTTATGGTATGTTTCTAAGGCATGATTGGTTCAAAGCACTAAATGGGTATATGGATACTGACTTCTTTCACATATAGCTACCCTAAAAGGGGATACTGAACTAGATCTCAAGGGACCATAAGTAGAAGATAAAACATCATATTATTGAATACAATGCTATTGATGATAAATTAGACTTAATGTATCCATATGCAAGTTTGTATACATTTTCCACCAAACGTGAGCCTTATGAACAAGAATTTGAATCTCTTTCTCAGTTGTAGACCCTACATTTCTATGAATCCATATCAAAACAAGCTTTGAGCATGGGTGTGGCCCTCATATATCTAGACAAAAAAGTTCATTATCTACTTAAAATTTTCAATTCCCATGCATAAACAATAGATTTAATTGTGAATATTTAATCCTAGGCCTTCATTTTGAATTAAATCATAATTTTAAGAAGTTATAAATATTTTATGACTCTAAAATGTTGGTTAACCATACCATAAATAAATATTAGTGCAAAATTACTTATCTGAAGAATTAAAAAATATAAGCTTGGGACTTGAGTGAGTCCTTTGACACGTTCATCATCAAATATATCTTAAGAAGGATTAAATAGAAAATAGACTCCTTGACATCTTCAACTTCTAATAGTGTATCTCTTTAGGAGTAAAAATGCATAAATTCTTAGTGAAACTAGTTCCTTACCAATTGGTTCCTAATAATGTGGATAACTTCAAAGTGTTTATGGATAATCAATAGATCATTCAATTCTTAAATAATTATGGAGAATTGGAATCCTAGATAATAAATGGATGAGATGTCCAACCAATATAGATTTAGAACATGGGAGAAGATGGTTTCATGAAACTAAAAGAGAACTCCATCCATTTATTGATGCTCTATTTTGAATGAAATTTTGATGTGGATCCTCAAGCTCAAAACCATAAGTAACTCAAATCTATTGAGTCTAATATCATCAGATAGAAACTTGGAACAAGTAGGCATCGCTAATTGCCAAATGTGGGTATGAATTTCTTAGAGAGTGAAAATCAAAGGTTGAATAAGGTTTCTTGTATAATAAAAATATATCATTAGATGTACACATGATGACCTGAATGTCATTGACCCTAGGGTGATCTCTCATACCATTCTATTGAATCAAAAGTGCAAGCATTTCAAACAAATACTGAAGCCAATGAATGCAATCCTAGAACATATCATATAAATTATAGTGTAAAAGCTACTAGATGCCATATTTTTTTTCTCAAATAGGAATTCAACCTTGGTAGCCATCCTTGTACCATTTAGAAATAAGAACAAAGAGATCAAACTTGGGTTGATTTCAAAAAATTAAAAATATCCTCAGAGAAACATAATTAACCTCTACCTTAATTGGATTAGGTAATTAATATGGTTAATGGATAAAAAAGGATGTCCTTTTTTGATGGATTATTAGGGTACAATCAAGTATTAAGAAAAGTAGAAGATAGGATGAAGACTGCCTTCACCACCAAGTGGGGGAGTTTTACATATCAAAAGATGCCATCTAGCCTAATCAATATAGGATCCACCTTCTAGAGAGCAATGGAATTTGCCTTTAAAGGACTAGTGGGGAAGTGTATCATCATTCACATGGAAGACCTTACTATGTTTTCAAAAGAAAGTGTTGACCATATAGAACATCTAATAAATGTATTTGATAGATGTAGAAGATATGGGGTCTCTTTGAAATGAAAGAAAATAATATTTGGAGTTATTAAAGGAAATATCCTTGGTCATTTATCACCAAAGATGGAATTTCCATCTATTCAAAAGTGATTTCTATCCATTTCTAAGTTGACCCCACTAAAAAATAAGAAAGAGTGCAAATATTTATTTTTAAAGATGAACTTTGCAAGGAAATTTATTTCTAGATTTGTATAAATTTTGAAGCCATTGAATGTTATGCTAAAACAAGATGCCAAGATCGAGTGGATAACCAAGGCCACGAAAGTGTTTTAAGACATCAAGGTTGTGATTACCCATGCTCCAGTTCTAATTAGTCTTAATTTTAATATATATTTGTATATTTATTTATTCACCTTAGAACATATTATTTTCACATTTTTTGCATAAAAGGTGGAATAAAGTGAACATCCCATTGCCTTTATGGGATCTAATGTGAAGGATGCAGAGATAAAATAATCCATTATTGATAAAAAAAAATGTATTCCTTGATCAATGGTGTCAAAAAGTTCAGCCATTATATTATAATAAATAAAACACATTCCACTGTTCAACACCCACCTATGAATCTCACACTTGGCCATAATGAGTTGGGAAAAATAAGAGACAAATGGATAACAAAACTACAAGAATTTGATCTTCAGATCAAACCAAAAAATATGGCAATAGGATAGGGAATTATCTAGCTAATGATTGAAATTGATCCACACAACAAAATTGAAAATATTAATGAAACTTATGTGGGTAGTGGTGAATGGTATTCATAGATCATCAATTATATTCTCATAGGTACATGTCCCGTTGAATAGGATAGAAAGAAAAGATGAGCACTTAGGATCAAATCAACTCATTACATGATCAAATAAGTGGTCTTGTACATAAATAACTATGAAGGCATATATCTAATATGAATCTTAAAATAATATGATAAACATATTCTAGATAAATTACATTAGAATATTGGTGGTAGACATCCCTCTAACAAAATGATAGCCAATAGATATTAAAGATGTGATACTACTGTCCTATAATATTTGACGATGCCTACAATCACATTTGGATATGCCATGACCACTAAGTGTTCAATAAGGGAGAAGTGAATTATTTCATGCCTCTATAAATATCCATTAAAGGACACCCCTTTACCTAATAGGACCTTGATTTTATTTAGTCAATAAACTTGAATTCCACAGTAGGACATACATTTTTACTCATAATTATAGATTAATGCACCAATTGGATAGAAGCTGTATCCATTAATAATTATAAAGAAATTAATGTCATAAATTTTATTTTAAAAAATATTGACCAGGTTCGACACTCCTTTCTCCTCTATTTGTGATAAAGGTCAAGTTTTTAAGCCATATAAATTTACAATGTGGGCCTATGAAAATCAAATCACAATCAAGTTCTTATTGAACTACTACCCATAGGTAAATAGAGTATTTGAGTCCTATAATAATAATTTTGTGGATGTAATTAATAATCATACACAGGATAAACCAAGAGAATGACATCTCTTATTTAAATATGCACTATGGGCAGATAAAACTAGGCACAAGTAAGCCCTTAAGGATTTGTTATTTATGCTAGTGTACAAACACCAACTAGTATTCCCTATTAATCTAAAGATACCAAAGTTACAATTCATGGAAGATTATATGGGTGAATATGAAAGGATTAAGTGTAGATGACTTAAGATAGTCCAATTATAATATGCAAGAACTGAAGAATTACACAGCTTCAATAAACATCAATATATTATAATGTAATGGTGTGAAAGTAGATCCAAGATCAAGGCATTCAATATTTTAGAATTAGTGATATTATGGGATAAAGAAAATTAAAATAAGGTACAACATGATAATTTCACTCCTTTGTGGATTGGGCCTTATTAGATATCAAAAATATTAGGTAACAATGCCTTCTAGCTAAAAACCCTTTTAGGTGATGACCTCATTGTTTTAGTAAATGGACAATTTTAAAGCACTAATTGATGGTTTCTCTAATTGGAGATACATTAGAGTGAATTATAAGTGGATATTTAGACTAGAAATAGATTGGATAAACTAATTTTTATAATAGTTTTATAACTTTTTGCATCTTGCTTTCAACAAATTAGTTGTTATGCCTTCTAGATTAGTTTCCTAAAATTGTAGAATAAACCAACCAATATCCTATACTAAATTCACTAGATACTTTACAAAAATAAAAGGATGATAAAGTAAGAATGCACAATTGGCTATCACAAGGATTTATTCCATGTATTACCAGATTGTCTAGGAGGGAGGTACATGTTTTTATTGAATTAGGTTCTACTTAGGTTGAATAAGTTGAAATACAATTCTATGATTTTTATCTAATACCTTCATGTAAATTTTATAAAAGTATTTCTATTTACAAAAACTTATTTCACTATTTCATGATAAAATTTTGATGATAGATAATAAACATATAAATGGATCCACACTAATAAGGATGTCTTGAAAAAATAAGTTTTCTTATTCATATACCCAACCAATGGTGCTTCACAACCTCTCTCTATCTATGTTTCAAATGTGTGTGTGTGTGTGTGTGTGTGTGTGTGTGTGTGTGTGTGTGTGTGTGTGTGTGTGTGTGTGTGTGTGTGTGTGTGTGTGTGTGTGTGTGTGTGTGTGTGTGTTGATAGTAATTTAATCAAGGTGATGGATGCTTGGATGATATTGGAGAAAGGATTTTATTGGAATCGAATGTATATCTATCAGGGATATGGATTCCAGTAGACAATAGAATAATGTCTAGGATTTTCATACTATTTGGTTATAAAATATGAAATCAAAATGAATCATATGGTGTCTATATAGGAATTAAATAAAACTTTCATAACTAAGAGGTAATTGATATCACTAAATGAGACATAAATCCAAGGAATGGAAAGAGTTAATATATTTCATGACAAATTAGAAGTTTGTTATGGAGTTTGGCTTTTTTATTTTTTATTTTCTGGAGCTGAAGTTTTATAATAATCCATTTCTAAAATTATAGGTTCTAAAAATACTTAGGAGTATTTTCTCTTATGATTCACCAAATTTTGTGCCCTAACGCACACACACACACCTAGATTTTAAAATAGGGTATAAATACTGATTGAATATTATTTTGAGGTCCTCTAAAGTAGAATATCATGATTTTATAATTTGGAAAGGCATGGATGTAAAAGAGTTTATCTAATGATTGAGAAATTAATTTGGTTGTCTCTATTTTGAGTTGCTAATTTAAACATAATCCATAGGATTTCATTTATTGCAAGGTATCCTCTCGAATAAAAAGTATAAAATCTATGCCTAATCCATACTATATGATTTAATATTCATCTGAGATTTCCTTTAAGTACTCATACACATGTTCTTACTTATGATTTTATAACACTAACTAATATGGCATGTTGTTACGTTTTATGGGTTGTTGTCATTTTTATGCCTTAAACTAATTATTTCACAATTAGCCATTTCCTGGACCATCATGAAGCCCATCATAGACATATGAAATCATTCCAATAATCTATAGAATCAAGTTAAAAGGAAAAAGTCATCTCGATGATGTAGTAATGATGTTAGCATACAAGTGAGTACAAACAATCTTGAGAAAGTGGAGCAGTGAAATTCATCCATCTATCACCATCTTGATAACTCAGAGGTTACATTGCTATAGAATCATGTATGTATAATGTCAAGTGAATGTATTAGTGAGATCCTGTCACTTGTGATCATCCCATTGATCTAGCAACTGAACAATGATATAATTGAAATGATATGTATGGAAGATCACAAGAAAATTAAAGATAAAGAGATGTCTATATGTCACCATCCATGTAACCTAGAGGTTACATGATTATAAACCTATGTACATAAAATCCATGGAAGGTAGATCAATGAGAGTCATCCACTTATTACCATACCACTCACCCAAAGGCCCTAAAAGTACACATAGACCTCAAAACCTAGCTATAAAATAGAGCAATAACAGCCATACACTTATCACATTTCACTCACTAAGAGGCCCTCAAGCTATACACAGTCCTTAAGTCCTAGATATACAATGAAATAATGAGATCTATCTACTTATCACCATTTCACTCACCAAAAGGCCATTAATCTACACATAGTCCTTAAATCCTAGATATATAAAAAATTAGAAATATCCATCCACTTTTCACTATCCCACTCACATAGATACCCTTGAGCTATGCACAGTCACTGAAGCCTATCTATAAAGTGAAGTAGTGAAATATTAACACTTGTCACTTTCTCACTAACCCATGGTCTAGATAAACAAAGCATAAATAAATAAACCTCAGTCATTAGTCGAAAGATGATACATAGAAACATGTACTCTTGGGAAATGTAATAAAATAAAAAAGACATAAGGGTTGAGTTTGAAAGAGTGGAAAAGAGGCACTTGCCATATTAACATGACTAAGTATTGGAGAACTTAAATAATAAGACACATGACATTAAAATGTTGTGGAATTAAGTTTTATGAAATTTAAATGAAAATAATAATATGTGAAATCCATTATTGCATTTAAGCCAAATGAACTAGAGATTTAACGCATTCAACTCTTGTATCCAATATAACCAGACCAATATATTTAAAATTACCATTCTCAGTTTAATTACATTACCTCTAAGATATTCAAAGTATTTTGAATCCCAAGTCTAAGTGTAGATTTTGAATCTAGAGCTCCATTACAACCAAGAATTTTTGATATTTTCACGGAGGAAAAAAAGTCTTTTTATATAAAATCAAAGGATTCCTCATCTCACATCCCCAGCCCTTTTGCTTACTAAATTATAGGACAAACTGAGTTCACAGACATTAAATTTAATTCAACAATGTTACAAAATGATTTTAAACATTATTCATATATTTGGGATAAGATTGAATTAGTCAAACCTTACATATCCAAAGATTAAATTTCCATCTTCACATAGAGATATACATATGAATTATTGAGTATTAAAGTATTAGGATCCATAACATAACAATTAAACTAGAGTTAACACCATGCATAGATTTAACATATGATTTATTATTCAATGATAAGGGTTTTTGAAAATACTACATTTTAGACTAGGCAAGATGTTAGTAGATTATATCATTGGGAATGATTTTATTCCCATGTCAAACATGTCGTATAGGAAATATGTATTTGAATCATGGATTCAAAACTATAATGTCATTATCAATTTTTATGGATGGGATGGAAACCCAAAAATATTCAAAGTAAAAGGCCATAATTTTACTATTTTCATCATCACCTTTAGGCCAATAATCATAATTGACATGGCTCTTTTAAAGAGGATATATGGTTTTTTAACCATCACCTATGTTAGTGACATATGGGTCCCCTTGTTGTATATAATTTTGACTTATAAAAAAATTATAGCCCTAGGGGAATTCATTAGCTCTAATCTAATTTTGATGCTTATGAATCCTAATAGTTGTCTAGACAAGAATTTTTATAGGATGTCCTATGAAGTGGATAGTGTAATTGTAATTATCCATGCATCCCATGATTAACCATCAAAACCATCAATTATTTACCCTAATAACAAGGTGTGTGATGAGTTCATTATTATTCATGTTCACATATTTAGGAGGAATATGTAAAGGATAGTGAATACATTTTATTTCATATTATATCAAGCCATCTATGGAAATAATATGTAGGCTTTCTGATCATTTAAATAAGACTATTAGGAAAATATGTGACTATTCATTGTAACATAAGCACACTATAATCATAATTGAGGGCATGAAGGCACACTCTCTATATTTACTAAATAGTGTACAAAAAAAATTATATAAGTAGTAAATTGCTTATCAATTCATTGATAGCATTGACATTGAGTATAAGAAATCAAAGCAAATAATGCTCCACCCCACTATTCTCAATACTAATTAAATTCAATACACAAGGTGGGACCACCTCTAGATAATTTAATAATTATTGATTCAATATCTATAATTCTTACTAGTAAAACTAATTATTGTCATTTTTTACATACATTAAGCTTAATAACCCAACCTCAAGCTACCATTACATCACTAATTTTTCCCATTTTACAAACCACAACACAACCTATTGTCATAGCTCCCAGGTTCACCAAAAATATGAATGTTGGGGTCACTTTTAATTTTACTACTGACTATTTACAAAATTTGTTGATTACCCTAGTGACTTATTCATTCTTTGGTGGAAGTAGTCTTCAAACCCCTAGGCCTATGACTATAATGCATTTTGAAAACTTAGTGTATACTTACATTTTTGAGACATTGGCCACTCCCCATAAGATGATTTCCTAAATAGACATATCTATTTTTCAAAGTCCCCAATTAGACTCCCAAATGGTTTATGTTACCAAAGAAGCTAGAAAGGGCACATTCATCATAGATACACTAGTTTAGAGGTATGTTAATGGCTGGAGGAAGGTCATTCCACATTTTCCTAAAAAATGGGCATCATCTCCTACAACTATGATATGTCCTTTTGCATACCCTTAAATTAATAAAGGATATTATCTAGATCAACCAACTCAGGGAATACAGATATCCCAACATGATTAACCTACTCAAGCATCATAAATATAAAAACATGTTTCCATGAATGCACCCTCATGGACCAAGTAGTTACAATAATAAGAAGATATAAGAAGGCAATATTTGGTCAATTATGAGCATCCCACAACCAAGTTCCACTTCGATGGACAAACAATCTCTTTGAGAAAGGTCAAGAGGAAGATTGTGATTGATCATGGTCAATAAATAGAGCTAGATCAAAAAGAAAACATATTCTCTCTCATCAAGAGAAGGAAGATAAATCCTTTAGACCTTGGTAGGATCATAGAAGATCGATATAGTTTCATAGATTCCATAGTGAGAGTTATGAAGGATTAGTTCAAAATTTTTGACCAAGATATTCAGTGGTGACTAGAGGTAAGCACCAAAAATGCCCCCAAGGGGATTATATATCATCTACAAAGGGTGGCCAAAACATTATTTGACATAATTGGCTCAATAAGGTATTTAAAGGCCACCTCCCAACCTAAGTATGGATATGTTCTTCAATTAACTAATAAAATAAAGGAAATCAATGGAAATATCTATTTTTTTTATCTAGGCTACTAGAAGCAAGTCTTATTCTTAGCTAGGCAACTAGAAGTAGGTATTGTTCTCATTTAAATCGAATAACTGTAACTGAATAAACTTGGATGCATAATTATATTAAAGAAAAAATATATAGTATACCAAAATGATACTAGGAGATGTAGACCTTGGTCCTATAATTTTCCAATAATAAAGGAGTGGTAATCTCCATTTTGACTAAATTGAGAGTAGTTCAGGTAATCACTCTATACAGAAAATTTGTGCCCTATTTTTGGGAATCTCTTAAGGGTAGCATTGGATAATTTTAGATAATAGTTTCAAGGCATGGTTTATATTACCAAAAATGAAATTATGGAATTAGTTAATTTTTGAAATGGACAAAATCATTCAGATTAGATGTTTGTACATTGAGGTAAAATAAAAAATGGGCATTCATAAGAAACTAATGGATAATCTTACTTAGGTATTAAAGAAAATTTTGCTTGATTTTTAGAATATTTAAAATGATTTTCAATGTAGTCACACTCTCTATCTTCAGAGAGAGGAAATAAAACATATAATTATGACAACAAAAGTGTATTCAAATCTTACACATAACTCTTGGGTTCTAAAGTACACATTGGTGCACACACAGAGTAAGACCACTTATGTCGCTCTTCCATTTATAACATATATTTCAACTAAATTTTTCATGGCCCTTGCATATAATTTGATTTCATAAACAATATCAATTCTAGTTCCATCTATAAATTCGGTTGTAACTTCATTTTCTCTCACATCAACATCCATGACAACTATGTTATAGTTATAATTATTCGAGTGGTGCCACATAAGCACAAACTAATTCTAATTTTTTTTAGTGTTTCTATTTATTTGTAATTTTATTTCCTAACATAGGTTAATTTCATGTATATATTATATATTTAGATCAAGGATTCTATTTTGAGCAGTCAATATAGTGCATGCATATTTTTCATGAATTAACATACAATGTTATTTCAAGATTTGTATTTTATACTTTGCTTGAGAGATGAGACCTTCCCCATCCAAATTTTATATATAATTATAACCTCCTATTCAAAAAGAGAGGATAATTTTGGTTATTGAAATTAATATGAAATTATGATTTTTTTGCTAATTTAATTTTGGTGTGAAAATATTGACTCTTCTCAAATTTTGTGGACTGTGTGAGGCATATTATCATTCTGGTATCTTAGTTATTTGATTGTGTATGATTTAAACTCATAATAAATTTATTCACTTTTACCTATAATTGAATTAAATGCCTTTTTCATGATAATTATAATCCCCCTTGTAGATGTGCAATAACAATATAACAAATATGGAAACATTTAATTTTGCATGTTTAAGTTTATTGTGATTTCTTTCCATTTGATTCTTAATGGTGTTTGAGTGTTGATATTATATAAAATATTGTAGTAGACATTGATATTTATTATTTCTTGTCCAAACATAGGTAAAATGATATTCTTGAAGATTTCTCTTCTTGTGTGGTCCACAGGCCTTTTTTCTACCCTTCCTTTCCCTCTTTTTTGTTTTCTTTGAGAATCATGCCCACCTTAATTAAAATGATCATCCTTATAACCATCTCAAGTAGATATAGGTTAATTCATAGCTTACCCATACATGTTTAACAATATGTATCCTTCATCACTATTCCACTAATAGATTGTTATGAAACTAAATAACCTAATACTCATTCCTTAGAGTGAAATGTTTTCACCAGTCCTAAAATGTTAGAGGCTACCTTGTAAAGGTCTCTATGGTTTACATAAAACTCGCATCAAAAAATATTAAAAAAGTATTTTAGTCCTACAATAACATCCATTATATCATCTAAATGAGGTTTAATAAATTTATATTTGATAGTCATTTTATTAATTAATCTACTATCTGCACACATCCTCCATATCCTATATTTATTTGGAGTTAGTAGTTTTGGTGTTTCACATAAACTCAAGCTCTCCCTTACTAGATCATTTCTAAAAAAATCAATACTGCATTCATTTATTTATACATGTCATGTTGAACTCATCATAAAATTGACATGATTTGGTAGAGATGATCCTTGAATAAAGTCAATAGGGTGTTGAACATCTTTATTTGGTGGTAAACCATCTGGTAACTCATTATGTGTAACATATTCATATTATTTCAAAACTTTTACTGATATTGGTACTACTTCAATATCTTCTTTATTTTATATTAATTCATAAATAGAACCTATCATCTTCTTGTCTTTGATAAAATATTTTTTGAAAAACATACTTTCTATCCACCTTTATTCTCAAAGACGTAGTAAAACTACTTTTTTACCACATTTACAAAATATATATGTATTATTTTTTCCATCATGAATTACAATTATAACATATTTTTGTGGCTGAATGCATCCATTAGAATAAAATCACACCATAATTCATTTATATAAGTGTTCCTTATATAAAACTTTATTAAACAACTTTTATCTATTATAACTTCATTTCCTTCCTTAAACCATGAAATCTAATAAAGATAGGTATGTTTCCACATTGTAGTCCTATTTTCTCCACCATTTCATTAGAAACCATATTTTCACAGCTACCACCATCAATAATTAATTAATATATACTACCTCTTGAAGTGCACCTTTTTCTTAAAATATTTCTATGTATTCATGAATCACCACTTTATTTATTATGTATCTACTCTTTCCTTTGATATATCACTATTATCATCTTCATGATATTCTATCAATGTCTACTTTTGCATCCTTTGTATTTTTTTTTTCTCTTCAACCTCAACCAAATTTACACCTGGGTGATCCTCTTTTCTCCTTTATTGTTCATGATAATGTGGACACTCAAACTCATTGTGTAATTATTTTCCACATTTATACTAAAAATACGGATTGCATGGACCATTCCATCCTCTACAATCACTATAGCCTCTACATCTCTTAAATCCTCTTCCTCTTTTTGATATCAAAATCCTTGGTATATTTTTTAAAATGGGTTGATCCTCCTATAGTGTAATTAAACTCACTTATCCCTCTTATCAAAGGTTATTTTACTATTTTTGGCCTAGTTGATCTTATAAAATCATATCTATTTTATTTTTCTATTTCCTTAAAAGCTAATTTATAAGCGTCCATGTAAATTAGTTTATTAGTCCTCACATGGTGATTAGGTAACAAAATATTATAAGTAATTATTACGTTTGTAATTATTACATATAGATAGGTAAGGATTTATATTTATGTAATTGAGGAAAATAAGATTTGTATATGTACAAGTTAATAGAGGTAGAGATTTAGGGCAAAAAATAAGATGGAGAGAATAAAGGTTGTTAAAACAACCTACTTATATTAGTTTTTGTGGTTTTAGGAGTTGTTATAGGAGTTAGAGTTGAAATCCTATATATAGGTAACTTGTCTTCTTAATAAAATAATGGAAGTTGACTAGCAATTGTATTTGAGCCTTCGGAACTTACATGTAATGGGCCTTTTTCAATATCTAGTATCAGAATAGGTTTTCCTAGACCTCTCTATACCTTTAATTTATTTGTTGATTTTATTAAAATGAATCATAAAAAATAATTATAGTAAAGACCATAGGCAATTGCTACTCATATATTTGTTCACTCCTACTTGTAGATTGTCATCGGTCTAATAGTGTAGACCACATGTGAAACCTTTGGCTTCACCATCCACTTGCACTATCTCCCTCCTCTTTCCATTTTGTCCATGATTTCCATAGTCTGTCATTTTCATATTACTCATTATTTAATTTAGAAAATAAAAAAATAAAATATATATACATATTTATATATTTATGCTTTAGATTTTTACAAGGTCGAACATCATCTATATGAGAGATTTTATTAGCATCAAGTTTAAAAGGTTTTTATTAGGAGGATTAACATTGAATTGGATCTTTGTATATATGCATGGTGGTTTATTTTGTTCTAAATCACATCCAACAAGCTCAAACTATGTACTTATGATCATAGAAGTTGATTTGAGCAACATACTCAACAACTCATAGATTCAATACCTAAATCTCTATCCTAAATGAATCACAACATTATTTTGTTTAGAGAGTAATTAGTTCATACAAATATTAGGGCATTATTATTTCAAGAGCCTATCTGCTATCATCGAACTCAAAAATACTTAGTAATTTGTTCAATTATTCAACTCTCCTACTGCATTTGGATATGGGTCATTGATCTCTCAATCCTTCTTTATCATAGTCTACATCCACCTACAAGATCTATAGAACCTAGCCCACCTTAATTCACTCCTTGTCATTCAAAATCTGCCCAACTCCCTCATTGGTCTTTAGTCTCACATGACATCAGACTTTAACTATGCTTGGAGTATATGTCTTACCTTGATCCTCCTTGATGATGGTGACTAAGGCTTTTTATACTTTAACCTCAATCCATCAGATCCCCAATAAGATGACACAAAACTCACCATTTAGTTAAAATTTTGTGATATTTTTAGATTTAATTAAGTTTTAAAATTTTACTATATTTTATGTTTTATATTTAGTATGTTTTTTATTATGCTTTTTTTTAGGTATATTAAGTTGTGGTGAGCAGTTTTAATATTTTGTTATTTTAGATCGCATGTTTTTAGTTTTTAGAATATGGTAGTATTAGGATATTAATTTTATTCTATATTTGCTTAATATTTACTAAGTGTTTTATATTTTTATTGAAGAGTCACATTAACTTTAATAAAGAATTTATCTTAATTATTTTTCATGTCTTTTTATTCAGTTTAGATATATAGGTATTTTAAGTGTAGTATTTCATTATTAGATATTTTATGTCTTTTTATAGTCTTTTTAAGGCTTGTTAGATTTAAATTCATTTTGGTCAATGAAATTTATAATAAAAAGTCTACAATTTTAATGTCATTTTTATATTTTTATTAATTATTTTAAATCTGAAGTCTTTTTTTCATCTTTTAAAGTAAGTTTCATGTCTAAGTCTAGGGTCTTGCGAATTAAGTCCTTTTAAATTGCAAGCTTAAAATAGACCTATGTTTAAAAGGCATATTTTAATAAATATCCTCTTTGATGTAAAAGTTTCATTTATTATGATGGATGTATTTATGGTTAATGTTGACATCCACAAGATAAAATTAAGCACGGGGGGGGGGGAATGTTGAGGAATTAGTCCTCACATGGTGCTTAGATAATAAAATATTTTAAGTAATTATTACACGTGTAATAAGTACATATGGATAGGTAAGGATTTATATTTATGTAATTAAGGAAAATAAGAGTTTCTACATACAACTCAATAGAGGTAGAGATTTAGGAGAGAAACAAAGATGGAGAGAATAAAGGGTGTCAGAAAAACCTACCTAAAATAGTGTTAGAGGTTTAAGGAGTTGTTATATGAGTCAGACTTGAAATCCTATATATATGTAACTTGTCTTGTTAATAAAACAATAGAAGCTGACTAACAATTATATTTGAGCCTTCGGCTCTTGCTTATAATGGGCCCTTTTTAATAAATGCATGCTTAACTCATCTTGAATAGAAAAATTTAAACCATTTACATACCTTGTAGCTATTTGTTCTTCTTTTTCATCATGATACACTCATATCAAAAGATTTTAAAACTCATCAGTATACTCTTGTATATAATGATCCTTTTGCCATAAATTATGGGATATTATATATACGGTTAGTGAATAATTCATAGGAATATATTTATCCATCATCTTCTTCTCCTTATTTCTCTAAGTGTTGACCTTTTATTTACCCTTTATTTTTCTCTCTTTATGTAGGTGATCCCACCAAATAGCTATATGATGCTTCAATTTTGTGCATGTAAAATTTACTTTATTGTCTTCTCTCACACTTTTCCACTTGAAAAAATAATCTATTTAACCAGTCTATCAACTCCTCTAATTTTAAGATACCTCCATACTCTAAAACTTCAACCTTGATTTTTTTTTATTTCATCCCTTTGAAGCATGAACCATCCTTTCTTCCTTTAATGGTGGTTGTTATTATTATTCCAATTTTTTCTAAAATTATTCTTTTTATATATATATATATATATATATATATATATATATATATATATATATATATATATATATATATATATATATATATATATATATATATATATTCACTTATTTCATCTCCCTCTAGCCTTTGTTTTTGATTTTTTACATTTGTGATAATTGTAATTAATTATTCTAGTTTACCCTAAAGTTGTTGCATAGTCATGTTCATCTATGCAATTCCTCCTCATCCTATTTGAATATTTATGATTGTTATTAAATCATAGGATATTCTAACAAAACATCATTTATAAATTTAATACAAATTCATAAATATATTACCTCTAAGATTAGAACTTGATATGACAGTAAATGATGGAAACACAAACTAGTAAAGTAAAAATATATCAATAGGCACAATACTCAAAATTTCATGAAACTATAATATTTATTGATTCAAATTAAATGAATAAAATAATTACATAATTTTAAAAAATTAAACATCAACTATAAATTTGATTTGACATGGAATATTAAAAAATCTAAACAAACAATAAATTTCCCAGAGTTAATTGCCCTTGCTATAACTAACAACTTGCTTTTCATTATAAATTTTACATGAAATTTTGGATGGAAATAAATTTATTAAACATGTCATATAAATAATAAATTCACTATGTTGGATGATTTTCAACCAATGTTCATGTTTGCTTATAAAATTATCCATTTTTTGTTGTTTTTAGCTTGATTAAAAATACTAAAATACAATTTTCTTAGATGATATGTTATGAATCTTTAAATATATTGGAATTTTCCCTTAATAGTGAAATGAGTTATGTCTGTAATATTATTTTCTTTATCTCCATTTTTTTCGTGAAGGAGAGTTCAATAGGGTTAATGAGTCAAAAGTTATGGCCTCTAATATATAGGTCTCTACATCATTTGTAGCCATAATGAGAATCCAAAACCCTAGGTTTTACATCTATGGTGATGAGGTAAAATTTATTTCAAGGAAAAAACCAATATGAGAGCTAGTTTGAATGCTAGTTTTAGTGTTAGTTTCAAGCATAACTAAGTTTGTATGCTAATATGGACAATTTTGTATTCTTATATGGCCCACTTTATTTAGTTATGTGGACCATTATGAGTGTGTGTGTGTGGGGGTTCTATATTTTATGTTAATATTATTCTGTATTTTATTATGACATAATTTCTATACACATACATACTATTTGATGTATATATATGAGGCATACACTATTATAGTTTGTGTATATAGATTTACTTTCTATATGTCATTATTATTTGTTTTTTTATAGTATCCTTCTATAAATTATTCATAAATTAATAAGTTTTCATAGCATATTTATTTCAATGAATGGATTAATAATGTTTAGATTTCATGTTTGTTGTTTATAAAATATGTCTATAAAATAATTTTAATTATAACATACTTAGATAAAACTAAGAATTTTCTTATGATGATCTTTATGACATTTATATTGAAAATAAAATATCTTTGCAATGCATTTTAAATCTAGATAAATGAATAATTAGATCTAGAAGTTCCACATGAAATTACTCTAAGCACCTCCTAGAGGTTTCTATTCTGTTGACCCACTTTTACACACTATATTGGACCCCATAATCAAAACTTGTATGAAGTCATATACATCCCTTAAGATAATCTTGTCATTATTAAGGAAAAAATAAAAAACCTTTGGGCAACCATTGTAGCAAAATGTAAGGGTAAGTTAAAAAAAAGATCTTACACTTGAATAGGGGATTCCTTTAATCCCCCATATAAGATTATATTCCACTCTTAATGAGGAAGAAATATAATTATGTTTTATCTCATAGATAAATATTAATTTAAGGAGTGAAGCTTGAACAGTATAAGTGAAACTTTAAATCATGAACCCAATTGATGAATAGTCACGAAAGCCAACATAAAAGGGTATATAAGATAAGGAATGCCATTTATATTTTCTCCATCAACACCCAAAATTGATAATTTTATGTGGACGGATGAATCCTTGAAAATAATCTTGTCATTCTTAAGGGGGAAAGAACAAACCTTTATTAACCATCGTATGCAAACCATGAGGGGTATATACAAACCATAAGATATTATAGATTCAAAAGAGAGTAATCTAAGCACCTCATAGTTTATTATATTTGACTCATGATGAGGAATAAACAATGACATATTTTCTCTCATGGAAAAATATTACTTTAGGGAGTAAAGTTAGTATTTATATCACAACTTTTTACTCACTCTCTCAATCGATGAATCATCTATTCACATATTTATATGTATGTATAAAAATAATAATGACATTTTTAAATACTATATTATACCCTAGACTTAATTTTGTTTTTAGATATCTAAATACATCCATAAAGAGAATCTTGTCTATCTTAATGGAAAAATAGAATGAAATTTGTATAGTCATTAAAGGCAAACCATGATGGGTATGAAACTTCAACTATTATAGTTATAAAAGAGAGTCCCATAATCAGCCCATAAAGGTTTGTATTTAAATCCATGCATGAAATAAATTGTGTCACATTTATCTCACATGGAAATATTATTTTAGGGCGTAAAATTTGGTTAATATAACAAGCAATGTTTGACTCATGTGCCCAATCGATGAATCATCTTCATGAACATGTTGATACGGGCATGAAAACACAATAATTTATTTTTTACACCCTGAATAGACCATAAAATTTAAAACATAAAATTATTCAAATGCATCCTTTAAGAGATCCTGATGTTTTTAAGGGAAAACTAGAATAATGTTCACGTAGGCATTTTAGGCAAACTATGAGACGTAGGTACAAAATATCACATTCACATGGAAATATAAATATAATAATGGAATACGTACACCATTATTTGGAACTAAAATTCAAAAACTGAAATAAAATGCATCCTTTAATAGAATCTTATCATTATTAAGGGTAAAAAGATAACAAACTTTGTGTAGACATTGCAGGGAATCAGTGAGGGGTAGAGATGAATTGTTGTCTCCTCATTTTTCGTGATAGTGTTATTTAATAAATTTATATATTATTATTTTCCAATTTTTATGAGTAATAAATAATATAAAATTTTATCTCATAATTATATATTTATTTATGGACAAAAATTTGGTTAGTATAACATGCAATTTTTCACTCGAGCACCTAATCAATGAATTGTCCTCATGGAAACATCCATATAGGTGGATAAATGGATTAATTTCATTAATTTTTTATTTTTGGTCCCATAAAATAGAAAATTTTAGGTGGATTAATACATCCCTTAAGAGAATCTTGTTATTTTTTAGGTGAAAAATGAAATGAACTTTGCATATTTGTTAAAGGAAAACCATGAGGGGTAGTGATGAACCATTAACTCATACATTTTCATAATAGAGTACTGTAAGTACCACATAGATGTTTATATTCTAATAATGATGATAAATAAAAAATAACATGTTATCTCACATAAAATCTTGCTTTATGGACCAAATTTTTTTCAATATAGCATATAAATTTTTACACACGCATCCGATCAATAAACCATCTTCGCAGGCATGTGCATATGGGTGTATAAAATTAATAACCAAAATTTTAATGATTTAAAAAATAAATAAACTTATATGTGTTCATACCCATCCATTAAGATAATATTTTTTTTATTAATGGGGGAAATGAAAAAAACATTACACAACCATTAAAGGAAAACTGTGAGGGGTATAGATGAATCATAGTCTACTAAATTTGCATGGGGAATACTATGAGCATCCACATAGTGTAATATTCCAATTGAAATTAGTAATTAAATTCTCTACTCAACATTAATTATTTGTATGCTTCTCTTTGATTCAATAATATAATCTTCTCCACTCACAACACTAATCACCTAAAGGTGGAAGTTCATCTGGTACAACTAACTTACATTAAATGTGTTAGTAACGATTTCAAGTAAAAATAAATATATGAATAAATATTTATAAATTAAAATAATTCAAATAAAATAAGCAAATTTTACTAATTTAAAATGTAAGTTACTTTGAATATTAACCTTACTAAGCCAATCTAATGCACTTTTAGGACCAATTATAATTTGAAGTATTTCAAAAATTGCTCCATGGTCAGATTCATGAATTTTTCACAAAACATTGTTCTCAGGATTCACATGCATTTTAATCAATTGAATATTTTTAGTGATAAAAAACTTATAATAATGAAGTATAAACTTATTAATTTCAATATCATCAAATAATCATTCTTTTAATTTTTAATGAAATTATGTATAAAGTTAGGTTCCTATAAGCACCATATATCTATTGGGATTACCTAAGTCTTCCCCATCAGTGATAGTTGTGGTTAATTAATTTGTATCTTTACACAAAAAGATAAGTAGTAGTTTTTTCCCTCATTATTTTCCTAAAGTGAAATTTCTACAAAAAATTTCCCTTCATTTAAATTGTAATAATGTTTTAAGGACACATGGTAATAAAATAAAATATTGTTACTTTTTGATGTTATACTTAAATTATAAATAAATAGTACATGGTTGTATAATATCTAATATTTAGTAAATGTTAATTATTGATGTAATTTCATGATATGATAGTGTTTGGAATGAATTAATTTTCCTCATAGGCATTAGGAGTCTAAAATACAATTGCTCAACCAATCATTCTGACTCACATTCATTCCAATCAATGTCCATATAGCTCAAATAAAACCATGTGATATCTATAGTATAAATAATCCATGAACCAAAACTTGAGCTTTAGATTGAATAGAAATCACTCTATCTAGATATTTAATTTTAATATTCATACATTCTCTTATTATCTTCCTCTATTAACCAAAATATTCTTCAAACATGAGAACATTTATCTGATCCATGAGAAATTATTTCATTACACCAAGCCACAATATATGCAACATCAATCAAATAAACACCATCTTTGTGCTTCTCTTACTATTTTAACGGTTTTTTTTTTACACATGCACCTAAACCATCATGTTTCCCTTTACCATGCCCAAAATTTAATAATCTCAAAATATGTTGTAACCCAATCTTCTTATATCTTTCTTAACTAGTAAAATTGTTTATAATTCTCAATTTGTCCTACATAATTGTCTGACCAAATGTAGTTTGTATTCAAAAAGATTTCTATTGCATTCATATTTTTATAAAATATCTCAAAATAAACATTGACAAATATTTTATAATGTTATTTTTTGTCACCCATGTAAAATCAATACTCCATAAAATATATCTATTTGTCTCATGCTATCATGTGCGTGTCTAAATGTAATCTGAATGGAAATTATAACTTGATTTGAAATATAGTACTAGGATTGGACCTCTTTTTGTGGTTATAGTGTGAAGGTTTAATAAAATTAAAATTTAAACAATGTTCCAAAGTGGGAAGTTATCATTTAAAAACATGAATTGATTATCTAACCATTTTGATTGGTGTGTCCACCTTCCATATTGGAAGATAAGATTATTATTGAGTTTAAATAGGAAATCAAATATACATGTTTGGGTTATAATTAGCTCACATCTCAATGACTATTTTCTTTATTTTAATGCATAATTTATAGATTTTTACTTATTCAAATAAACTAGTTCCTTTCCTAATTTATATGAAGTTTATTTGTGTATACATTTGGTTAAATGTAACAAACAACCATAAATGTTCAATATTCAATCTAAACATTATTTATCAAAAAAAAATGTATCTCGGGGTTTTGATATAAAATCCTTCGGATAAAATCTTTTGAATTTTTACGTGGAGAAACCACCATTCATTAATTCATTATCTCATCAATATGTAAAGTACAATGTATATGAGGGAAAACATCAAAATTCATAGTCAATTCAACATGGGTCTTACAATAACATGTGGTGCTTGTTTAGTTTTTTTTAACATTCAATGGATTGCACATCTCAAATGAGCTTTGGCTATTTATCAATAACCCCTTATTTTTTGTAAAAAATGTTTTATAAAATTATTTTTGGGTCGTGTGTAAGAAGTGTTTTGCATGTGGCTCTTTATTTTTTTAAACATTTTATTCTTATAATGACATATATTATATTAGGTGAGACCCTTATGTTGTGATGCCAAAATGTTTAAATCAAATTTAATGTTCTTTCAACTAATACTTTTCCTATTTGTGGGATTATACCACTAAATGCCAAAAAATCCATTAGTAAAATTTTATAGAGTCTAGTTCTTATTTATCACTTTAATTATGTTTGTATTCATGTTTAGGTTTTTACTTGTTTGTCTAAGAAATCATCCTCTATTTTTTTTATTAGTCACTATAGACTCCATTATTACTTGTCTAGCCACGTTATTAATTTTTTCAATTTTTATTAGCTATTGTATCATGTGAATTACTTATATTCTTTTCTATTACATTATTTACTCCCTTTATATTTCTTATCGTTAACCATAAATTATGTATCACAAGGAACATTTTTTGAAATTTCATTAATTAAACAAATAGTTGAAATCATTTTATATGGGGTTTATTATCTAATTCATAGTCCCATAAAAGTTGAGTATGATGTTCAACTATTATTGTTGAGATTTTAGTTTTAATAGGTTCTAATATCTTCTCATATATTTAAATAAAATATATTAGTGTTATTTGGGTTATTCATGGAGGTGTGGGTGATTGAGATATATTATTCTTAAATTTAATGGTGTTTAAACTATATAATGGATATATTCAATCATTTGTAACATTAGACTTTATAGGGAAAGTAAATTCCTATTCACTAGGAGATAAATAAATTGAGGTTATTAAATCATGCTCATTATCATTATACTATAAAACTTCATTATGGATTAACATTTAATTATGTTATGTTTCTCCATGTGTTTCACCACTCAATACAAATTAATTAGTTACATGTTCTACATATTGATATCATCATTCAAAAAGGATTGATTAACTCTTATCTCATTTAAAGATGCATCTAGATTAAATTACATGGAATTGGTAATATTATTTTAAACTAAATTATTACTTGGTATGGAATAAGTACTTTCATCATATCCAAAAGTTCTTATGAATTCTTTCTTATTTTCTTGTCTTTTTTCTTTATTTTTCTCTCTTGACTTCAATTTCTTCATTTTTAGCTCTTTAATTGGTATTTTGTAGAGATTACCCAACTCAATGATCAATATTTACACTTTTAAGTCTAATTATAAATGAATTGAAAAAAATTAATGATATTATATTAATTGAGACAAATTAAATGAATAATCTATAGATCTTAACTATAAAAATAGCTCAATGTTTGAAAATTTTGGAATGCTAGAGTAAACGTTTTGGACATGATAGTTGGTATAGATATTTTGAGAGACAAAAAGGGTGTGTATCATTTTAAGTATCACAAAAAACCTTCTAAGTAGTATAATATAATGAATTAATGCATTAAATAATTTTTTTTCCTTCTAAAAATGGTGTATACCATTTTTAATGTATTTTAATTTAAATGTTTATGTTTTCCTCCAAAGTTACATTGGTTCTAGGCTTGGAATATCCAAACCTACTTTAACACATTTTAATAGATAAACAAACATGAATTTTGTATACATTTTTTTTCATCTTCAAAAGATAGATTTAGTAGTGAAATTAATTTATTTGAAAAAATATTATATAAATTTGTAGGCATGAGAATATAGATTCTAAATATATAATTAATTTCAATGTTAAATAAATATTTATAATATTTTTTTAATTTACCTTTAACATATCTTCTTATGGTTCATCAATATATCATTAAAATAATTGAATAACTTATTCACCAATGATAATTATTGCATATAACTTATATCTCAATAATATATAGATCATTGATGATGCTCTAAACTTACACATGCACATGCGTGCATGTGCGCGCGCGCGCGCGCACACACACACACACACACACACACACACACACACACACACACACACACACACACACACACACACACACACACACACACACACACACACACACACACACACACACACACACACACACACACACACACATGCATATATACATATACATACATACATACATATGACTACACACACATGTGTGTGTCTCCACACACACACACACACACACATGTATATATATGTATATAAATATACATATATATACATACATATCTACATACACATATATAAAGTTAAGGTTAAAAAATTATGTTTGTGTGCTTATAATTTTAATTTTATATGTTTCTTGACTTGTAAAATTATTTAACACACATGTGCACACATGCATGCACACATACACACACTAACAAAAATATTCTAAACAATATTAGATATTTACTCTATCCATATATGTAATTTCATTAAAAAATATTTAATCAAAAGCAATGTGTATGTACACATGCAAACTACTTATCTTTTCATAAAAATGTATTATTCCATTGTAGGAAATGCATTTATTTTACATACTTTACTCATATAAGAATTTAAAAAAATTATATATTTACAAAGTAATTTCAAAATTACAAAATTAATCTTCTTATGTTATTATAATATTGTGTATCCAAGTGTCTCTAAAAGTCTCTCCAAGTTCAAATAATGTTATTTTCAGAAGAAGAAGAATAAATGTTACATTAAGCCGCCATTTTGTCCCCCATTATAGTGCATATACCCCTTATGTCTTATTAAATTTTTAAAACAATGAGGGTAATTTTAGAATTTTTGGTCTCACTTTGTACTAGGTTTATCAAATGAGGACCTATACTCCCTACCCTTTGATTCCTTCTTGTCAATATAATTTAGGGTTGATTGGAGAATAAATTAAAAAAATATATTTATCAACATATACAATAGAACCTCATTTTTTTTTTATGGAAACTCATAAAACACCATCCACCACCTATCTCAAAAGCTATTTTTTTTTTAATTACTATACCAATCACTGCTTATTTATGTGGAACTCGTTGATGGTGCTTTGATGGTTCTAGGCATATAAAATAATACACATAATGTTTATTATTTTACCTTTATATTTTTAATATACTCATATAAGAAATTATTAGATTAATAATTTTTAAATACCTCTCTTTCCTGTAGCATTGCATCAAATTGAAAGTAACATTACCCACTTTGTTATAAACTAAATCCAATTAATCAACAAGTGAATTATGTGCCTTGATTTTTGATAAGTCATACAAACTATTAATGATAATTTCCAATTATTTTTGCTTTGAAGTATATCACCAATATAATACTACTTATCATATAAATTTAATTTTTTTTTTATCATGGTTTTGTTGGGGGTTTCCTTCAAGAAATGGATCCCTTAAATAAATAATTTTAAATTATATAAATAAACATTTATATTTTGTATTTAAAGGATTTCATGAGATATTTTTAATTTTAAATCCATGTTCCCTATGATTATTATAAAATAAAGCATGTAATAAAAATATTCCATTATAAAATTTAAGCACACCCTACGGAGGAAAATAACATACCTTGGACCATGACGCAAACATGGATGCTTGGTGGATATGCCCCAAGAAATGTTTTTGCATCAAAACACACACACAATTTATTTTTATTTCCTTAATGTATTTCAATCATGAAAAATATAAATATTATCATGAATATGCAAAGCTATATTATATTGATTTTATGGTCATTTAAATGGTGTACACCTTTTGAAATGCAAATGGTGCACACATTTTGAGATACTAAATGGTATACACTATTTTGTCTCCCAACATTGTGTATTCTCCTATGATTTTATGACATTAAAACATATTTAAATTTATAACCAAGGGATTACATAGTGCATCCAAAAGCATTTCCACCTTCATAAAAGAGTAGTTAAATGCTTGTTCACTATGCATATAACTATTATGAATCATTTGGATATGCTTCCAAGTCAATCAGGTATGTGGTTTATATACTTTGAAAGGTGGGGGGTTCAATTATGTGAATATAAATGACATGTTTGATGAATCACACTCTGTAGGGAGATCTTTTAGACTAGGAATGCACTTTAGATTAATGTTATTAGTATAAGTAGGAGTTATAGAAGGTAAAATAGTATAGTTTTCATATGATATGAGGTGTGATTAAATAAACATACTTTACATCAGTGCATAGATTAAATTAATGATATACAATATTTAAAAATGATGAAATGGTTTAACAATATGAGAATCACATTCAAAAAAGGACATATAGTGTACAAGATATTAGCATGTGCATACAATGGGTATACACAATTTTCTGTGATGAAACATTTCAATATGGGTGATATAAAGGAGAAAAACTTTGGAGAACTCATGTAAAAATTTTAATTATGTAATTGACACATACTATTTAGATATAGAACTAGAAAGATTTATTTAAATACCATGGAAAACTAAGGAAATAAGTAACATTGACAAAAAAAAGTCACAACATTAGAAATAAAAAATCATTACAAGGAAATAAATTAATATTGAAAATGAAGATTTAGAATATGGTAACCTAGATATGAATGACATTCAGGAGCATGTGATAAGTGAGGTGAAATGAAAATTACATGTGTAGGAACATAAATTTGGTCATAGATGTTTGACAATGCTAATTATTGACACATTCCTAACCATAAGAATTACACCCAATTACATGAATTTTATTCTCCTTCATCTAAGGAATTCATCTATATACATGCTTGACCCTTTGTTTTTTTATCAACATTACACATAAATTTTTAATGTAAAATGCTCAAGTAATCTAAAATCATCATCAGACTATCTCTAAGTCTTAACTCAAGTCTATAACCTTTTTAGACAAGTTTGCTCTAGACAGATAAGGGTGCAATACATCATTGTCCACTTAGGTTTTTGTATCTCATGCCAAATAATGGCTAATTTCCAAATTTTAAAACATAAGTTTGGGTCTTCCCACACATTTCATAAGGTCACCCAAAAGGATTTTATTAAGACCACTTGATATTCACTTGGTATAATCATTTACAATTTTTCTCATTGAGTAAACCTCCTCTATTCTAAAATTATTCACAAGGAATGCAATCATAAGCTAAGTCAATAGATTTCAAAATCATTTAAGGATATATCATTTTCATGTATCAAATCCATCTTATAGATAAATACATATAGTCAAATACATTCACTCGATGTGGGAGAGCTATGCATAATTTATTTTCCTTTTCTAAGTGTTTGATATGCAGGGATTGATTAATTATAAAGTGGGTGATTCAGGTCAGCTCATCCCATTACATTGCCCTATTTTTCTTGTATGCTTTAAAGCTATTGAAATTCCCTAAAAAATTTAAACTTATTAACAAATCAAATAAGTATTTATACATGGCCAAATTTTAAGTTTGATATATGATATTTATTCACATTTATAGGAAAAAAATATTAGTAGCAATTAGTTTACATGTATAGTAAACCTATAAATGTTGGTGTTCAATGGATTCATGAGTACTACACCATTATCAACCTACTACATTTCTATATAGATTCATCTTTTGCTTCTAATTCATTCTATAATTCTAGATTTTTAATTTCTATCTCTTTTTTATATTTTACCTATCACAGTCAACTCATATAAATTTGTGCTCAAGGAACTAGAGCACATTGTGTCATAGTCCACTTGTAGTGAAACTATCTAGATTATGTTTCTATTATTGATTTTGATACTGATTATGCAAAACCATCTGTTCTTATTATTTTCACATTCAAATATTCATAATAGTCAATAGAGATTAGTGTGTAAGCTAAGTATTATTTACTCCAAGTGTTTTCCTTAAATATCATTTTATATATTTAGGATCTTTGTCAAAATCAGAATAGTTAATTATTTTACACATTTAAAACTTTTATATTTCCAATTTTACACCTATATTTATCATTACTGGATTAGTGTTTTATCAATAGTAGGGTGAACCAACAGGCATATCAAAATCTGAGTATACAACACTTCCACATAATAATGAATTCTCATCAAAATACAAAGTTAAATAGGATATTGTGTAGGGTGAGGAGGATAAAAATAAGAAAAACATATGAAGACAAAGAGGAGGCGAAGTACATTGGGGAAAAATAAAACAATCCCTAAAGTGGAGGAGGAGGATTTTGAAATATTAGTATTTGAATATGAAGGGGAGGTAAATGAGAAATAATTGGGGGAGATGCCACTTCAATATAAATACGTCACACAGCCCTAAAAAATAAAGGAAGAGTGAAGGATGAAAATTGAAGAAGCCTAAAGGGAAGAAGATGAAGAAGAAACACGTTATGAAATAAAGGTTTCCTTCAATATATGATAAATCTAATACTATAGAGAAACCAGATATGTGCAGGAAAGTTCATCTAAAGGAGAAGGAGAAGACGGTTTCCCTTGAATCATTAATTTGATGTCTAATAGAGAGCAAGTAAATAAGGCATTTGGATGAATAGGATCACAAAATTAAGAAAAAGATTCAATATTTTCTAGATACATATGGATTTTATATAACATTTTAGATACTATCTATGGGCATAATCATGGATGGAAAACCTGAAGATTTTCTAAAGTCCAACAATTAAGATCTATGTAAGAAATATTCAAATAAAATAGTTATTCAAAAGTTTTCATTAGATGTTGATTTCGCACAACACAATGTTAAATGTAAGAAAATTTCATCATTGAGGAAGATATGATTGATAAAGAGTTAACGAGATAAGGAGATAAAATATATGGCTTAATGTTAGCTAAAATTTCCTAATTTATCACCACCATTGAGAAGACATGATCATATCTATGAGAATACATTTCTATAGAGGGAATGGAGCCACTAGTCATGTTGAAAATAGCCATTCAAAATATATTTGATGATACTCTAGTAGATATACAGACTTTATAATTAGATGTTACAAAACCCTCAAAGTAGGAGCTAAAATTTGGTAAAATTAACTAGAAGATAAAATGAAAAGATATATGAAGATTAGAAACAAAATAACTAAGAATCATAAACGGCCAAGGTAGTGTGAAAAAATAGAGTTGAGAAATTAAATGTCATACTCAAGGAGGCACATAAGCAATAAATGATGATAATGTATGGTTTCAATGAATTAGGGACATTTTCAAAGTATTTTGATGCATAATTGATCAAGGATTAAAATAAAAATGGGTCTTATCCTAGGAGAAGTAGATGGTGGAAAAGAAGAATAAAATGAGAAAAGTAAACATTTAAGAAGTAGAAATGAAGAAACTAATTACATCATTAGAGGGAAAAATAGATATTTATATGAAAGGGCACTGACATATGAGCTCAACATTCATAATGTAGAAACACAATTTTAAAATATATAATTTTTTTTTATAAATTTTATGTAGAAAAAGGGGATTACATTTACTTGATAAAACAAATAAAGGGGAATGGAGAGGAATTCTATAGGACTATGTTTCAAGTTATGGTTGGTTGGGATGTGTTTGAAACATATCTTAAGGGATTATTACCTAAAATCAATGAAAACACAACCACCAAGGAGAAAAAGGAAATTTTATGAGGATAGAAAATTAGGGAAGTAGGGGATAATGTTGACCCTCAATTTTGGATAAATTATGAGGATAAAATGCAAGAAAACTTAAGATAACTATGAAATAATGTTAGACACCTTTGTTAAGACCAAGTTATCTTACAATAAGGATTATGACATGGTGCTCAAGGCAAGGGAGATGGATAGGAAGGATGACACATAATGTTCACAATAATAAAAATCAATGGACATAGTGAATTTTTCATGCATCCAAGGTGATGGTGTGTAAAATATTTTATACGTGCTAGATAATGAATATTCCATGATGTGGATAGGATCTAGGAAGGAATAATGATAAATGCACAACTACTCGGCCTTTACATTGGAAAAAATAATGAGTTAGAAACAATTATCATATGTCCAAGAGGGTCTAGGAAAATTTATAAATAGGGACCTTAGTCTCTCATTTGAAACATATAGTTATGGTTACACATTTCTAGGAGGAGACCAAATGAGAGATAAATATTAGGGTCAAAAGGATTGTAGAGTTTTGACAAGCTTATGTAATATCTATTTACTCTTGCTAGTGTTTAGTGGGACTTTTAGCATGAACATAATGGTAAATCTATAAATAATATGTTTACATTGTATGTAATTAATGTTGATTACTAGAAGGGATGCTATCTAGGTTAAATAATCGTTATATGTTAAATGATTGTAGGGTTTATTGGGTATGTTTTCTTTATTTACATCTATCTATATATAAATTGGATTTATGGTGATATATTATTATACCATGGTTAAGTTCATAGATCTTTGGGCCTATGTGATAGGATGATGTAATGAGATTTGAGTGTCCTTTTTATTTTTATGTGCACAACCTAGCCTACACAAGGATAAGAAAATGTTACTACATAATCACAACATAAACTATAGTGAGAATTCTTATCATCTAACTCGAGTTAAATTTGTGAGTTTCACAGAGGTTCCTAGGATTTTAATTTCCATTCTCAAGGGAAAGAAAGCAAGGGCATCATTGATGTCCATTGATAGAGTATTTCTTTATGTTGTAAGTGGCGTATTTGAGTTATCAAGGATTCATTGGAATGCAAAGTAATTCTAAAGAATTAAATTATGAACTCAATGTCCCTATGGAAATCAAGTTCAAAATAGGGAAGGCCTGTATAACCTTCACATTATTACCATCCTTGTAAATATTGAGGATTATTTTGTTCTCTAAAATGTATAAAAATCCTTTGAATTAGTGAAATTATTTATAAAATGAATTTGTCATTGGTTTAGAGTGGGACTCTTTTTCAATAACCACAACCTTTGGTTATCTCCCATCATCACTAAAAAAATATCTCATTAATATAAACCCTTGGAATTAAAGTTAATAGGATCTTCAAAATGGACATTATTATATTTCAATATCTTATTTCTTCATGAGATTGGACTACATTACCCATTTTTTTATAATATATACAAGCTCCTCATGGAAAATTTTATTTATATCTTTTTCATTCAAGATCTCATGTAAAATGTTATTATGCATATATGGGGTCTTTAACCACTATCTTCTTGGTCAAATCATTAGTAGTGGAATTTTGATATGCATTAAAAAAATTATTCCCTCATTTTCACCTTCCCTAATAATTGAAGGGTTTTGAACTCTTCACCCAAGACATAGATTTTTCACTTCAATAATATTTGGAAGGGTAAGCTTGAGCCAAGTCTTGCCCAATTTTCATGATTTTTAGTCTATCAACTATTTTTGTTGGGGATTATGTAACTTCATCAATTAGGTTTTTCTTACCCAAAGTGTTCTTCCTGTTACAACTAACTAGAGACATTTGAGTACGTGTTTTAGACTCATCCTTGTATCCATTATATTTAGCAATGGATTCAAACTATGTTTTCTACTTATCATCTTGAGTGCATCTCTTTCAAGATTGCTCTAATCAGAGATACAACGTGTTAGTCAAGTTCTATCAATTTCATTTGGAATTTATTTTTAAATCTACCATGTTTTCTAGATCTAGAATTCTATTAATAATCATTATTTTCACAATGGTATTGTCTATGTAGATTTTTCGACTAACGGAAAAAATCATGGGATCACCTCTATATTCTTCTAAATCCAGGTTCAAGTTGAGAAAGTTTCTATTGAGTTGTAGCATTTAAAATACCTTCTTAATAACTAAGGGAGTGTTCTATGTACTATTAGAAAAATAAAGCCACAAATATCCCCCTTAGGTGTGGTGGTGATAGAAGCAAAGCTACTCACATAATTGATTCTCATTTCCTACCTTTTGGTGTAGTGGTCAAAATTTTCATGTTTATGATAAGCCTACTGTTGGGTATTCTCGATGGGCACCCCAATGCCAAATGTCACCAGTACTAGTTTGTTAGCTCCTCCCCTTTTTGGGTAGACTGCTCTTTCTCCTTTGGCTATTCAAGATAGTTGTAATGGTTAAGTGGTGCCATATCCTTGTCAAAGGAGCCTACTACTCATGAATTTCTCCCTCTAAATGGTGATTTGTGTGTTCATCCTACTAGTGTTGCCATGTGTGTTTAAAACTGCACTTTAATATTTTGTGCCTAATTTAAACTTCATGTTTGTATTTTGAGACACAATTTTTACGTATGACTATTAATATAACACCTTTTTATTATAAACTATTTTCAGATTATTTATTTTATATGAATAAATATATTTACATATAGATTTTTGATATAAAATTAAAATAAAAAAAGTAAGGTAATTTATTCATTCAAGAAAATGAAAAAATGATCATCAATATTTAAAAGATATCAAATTTTACCAATAATCAAATTACTAAAGAGAGTAGCATTGCAACTATTAAGCTACACGAGTATGATCTTCTCGCTATTGTTGTTAAAATAGAAGAAAATGAACCCAAGGTCTCTCTAGTACCATGAAAATTCATTTAGATCGAATTTTTTACGTGGGCACATAAACATATTCAATTAAAAATTAAATGTTTTTATTTTTATTTTTGTAAATTTCTTAAACGCAAAGTTTGATAAATCTTTATTAATGTACTATATCCTCTGTTTGTCATTGTGGCAGTGATCAAATGGTAAAGAAGGTGAACTTCACTTAATAAGTTCCATGATCAAATCTCCCTTACCATTAATAATTGACTTTTCAATTGATATTACTCCTCACAAAATTACGAAGTTCCCCCAAAATTAAAAAAGAACAGATTACTAATGTCAAGAAAAAAAGAAAAGAAAAACCATACTATCTACTTTTATTAAAAAAATATTATTGAGTCTATTGTGCCCGGTATCCTGGTAACCATGATCTTCCTTGTTAAATCAGTGCACGCTGAATTTACTGCTGATCTGCTAATCGAGGATATTTTATCGCTTTATATGTTCCCTTCGAACAAAATGTGTTTCTTTTAAATGGAAAGGACAAGATTTGAGCGTCTCTTTATTAAAAGTATTGTTGTTGCGCTACCTAGTGCCTTATCTCACTAGAGCTTCAAGTCAATATAGCCATTAGTGCCTTCAAGTCAATATAGCCATTAGTGCCTTCAATAATGCAAAGCCCAAGAACAATTATTTTTAAAAACTTCTTTAGTAAAATTATGGACACATGGACTTGATTGAACAAAGATTACTCAATTATTTACGACACTCACCTTAGATTTCTCCGTTGACAAGATTCAAACTGTTATTTTGGATCAGGTAGACATTTTCAAAGTATATAATTTTTCCAGAAAGTCGTTAAACTTAAAAAAATTAACCAACTCAGCCTACGGGGTCGCTTTATTGACGCGTTCGCAACTATTTAGAAATAATGATTGCTCTCGGTGGGAGTGGGGACTGGATTGACTTTAAACGCGTCGGGAAAGAAGGAAGCTTCATAGTTATCTGTATCCTCTGTCACATCACGAGCACCACGGGAGTAGCATTAAAGTGTATGCTTTCCCTGCTTAGCAAATTTAGTGGGCATTCTTAGCAGATTTCATTCTTTATGACATCGTAATAAATTAGTTTCATTCGGCTTGATTTTAAATAAATGGCCATCCCAGTGTTAGACATAGTGAATTTGATCATTTGTTTGGACACAGTTAGTAATGGATATGCTGAAATATGTTGAACAAATAGAGTATGAAATAGTTTCTTAATCAAGTGCTTGATTAGCTTTCAAATCACTTTGTTCCATTTACAACACCTTAATATGCGGAGCTAGAATAATATGTATAAGAGATTGTGCATCATGGATAAACTGTGCACTAACCTTTGATGGTGTCTAAAATGATTTAAAAATTAATTGACATATTGATCTTCTAAAACCATTAGAATTCCACCATAGTTGATGGTGGCACAAACGTTGTATCGAATGGTGTAGATAAAGGTAAAAAATTGATATAAATGGAAGTTTTAAAGAATTGTCCTTTAGATTAATTTTTCATTTTCTCTTTTAACAACTTTTTATAAACAGATCTTGCATATCTTTATTCTTTGTGAGGTACTCCTTTAATTTTATTTCATGTGTTATCAAATATATTAAATAATTTTGTCATTCAATATATCTTTATTTTTTATGAGGTACTTCTTTATCTTGTATGATTAGTGTTGTATTATATATTGTTAGTGTAGTGCTTTTTCTTATTAGGTTTTGCCTACACGGTCTTATAATCATTATACGTTAATTAAGTTTTGTTATGTTAATTATAAAAGGCGCATATAGGCTAATTTCATTTTAATGTAATTATCTAATTATAAAAATTAGAGGCTTCTTCATGTTACCCTAATTTTCCTTATATGTACGTCATTATTTTCTTTTTGAAAGTTAAAACAGGTTAATACGTTTTTATACAAGCAGATCATATTTTGTAGTATTGTTGTGTGAAGGCAAACTTCTTCCTCCTTTGCAATTTATCTATGATCTCATTGCTCTATACATAGATTTGCTCAATCTTCTGCATAAAGATATAAGATTGTGGTCAAAATGACTTAGTATCAAAGCCATTTTCCGCATTATTGCAATAATCTTTCTATTAAAATCTTGTTACCTTCACTATTCCAGCATAAAGAAGGGTTTGGTGGGATTCCTGGGAGAATTCATGGAAAATTTTCTACTAGAGCTTCAGATCTCAAAAAAGACTACGTCATTAGTTTTAGAAGGTGCCAAAACACTTGGATCAACTATAAACATGACCTAGTTCTGGAATAGTTAATTTTTTCCTCTATTTTTGGCATTCTAAGGCCCCAATTTTCATTTTTTACAAAAATATGTACTTTCTATGTTGATATGAAAAAAACCTTTTGGGTTTTCTTCCTTGGGTCAAAATCTCAAATGGGTCTCTTGCATAATTTCCATTACTAAAATATTTTAGATGGTTCTGATTTGTCTCAATTTACATGCCATCAAACCTTTGCATTACTCAGATCTACTTGTGGTCATTACTTCAGCTCTATAGTTGATCAACTTCATGTTGCATGCATTGGAGAGTCTGCTAACCAAATTGAGCTTTTGGATGGTTGTTACATAGCTAGTAGACCAAATCAGACATTCAATGGTGAGTAACTATACTTTTCTAAGTTGAATTATTTCATAAGTCTACTTACTTTTTTGTAGACCAAATAAGACATGTGGAGTTACTTTAATTGCAAATCTGTAAAGTTAAGTAAAGTAGAGTCAAAAACTCGATTTACTCTATTGCAGATCAACTCAGACTTGTGGAGTTATGTTACTTAGAAATCTATGAAGTTAAGTAAAGCAGGTCCAAAAACCTAATTTATTCTACTATAGACAAACTCAGGTTTTTGAAGGATCATTATTACCTTGGGTTTTTGAAGGGCAAGTACTTACCAAAGTCAAGGAGTGTGTAAAACACAGATTACACTGCAAAGATCAACTTAGAGTTATGGGGCACCTCTAATTTAGTTTTCAAAGGTTGATTACTTATGGAAGCAAAGCAGTCTTGAAAACCTAAATTACACTGCAAGACCAATTTGAAGTTATGGGGCACCTCTGCTAAGGTTTTGAAATGATGATTACTTATATAATGGTGTGAGTGGCTCAATGTTTAGATCTAGTGGTTCAATATTTATATCCATTAGTATATATTAGATTACACAGATTATATTTAGATCTATTTTTGGAAAGGGTATAGGGATGTGTAGAAGTAATAACTTGTGAGTTACATAAATTTCAATCCATAGTTCTTTTCTGCATATTTTTTTTAAAGTGCATATTTTTTCAATCTCTATGGATTTGTAATATTTTAAAGCATTTTGTAACATTCATTTTCTTCATAGTGTATTAGCTTAAAACTCACTTCAAACCTTTTGTATCTTTCTTCTTAGATGCATTATCAGTTGTGCCCAACATCCCTCTTATACTCTCTCACACTAATTACTCATAGATGCATTCTCAATGGTGCCCTACGTCTAATATTGAGTTTGTGTTACATTATAACTTAATGGAGGGGTCTTAATGATAGTTCAAGGGGGTAATTATACTGTGTGCAATTTTTAATTTAATTTCATCTTAATTCTATAGATTGTCTCAAATTTAATATGTACTAATAGATCTAAATATTGAACCACTCACACAATTTAACTATCTCAATTTAATGTCTAAAATGTAGTTCCTATTGAGAGGTAAAGGACTCTATTAGATCACTATGGGTGAGGAAACTGAGCCATCTATAGATGCATAAAAGGTTAAGTTGTATAATAGATGTGATGATGCCTTTGGGTTCTTATGCTTGTCAATGTCACTTGACCTCTTATTTCATGTTGAATCTAAAAAAACTCCCAATGAAGTTTGGACCATCCTAAACAAGCTTTTTGGAGTACAAGACATTGTGAGGGGTCATGAGCTAGAGAATGAGCTCATCACATTGAGTCCAAGTGACTATGACACCCTAAAAGACTTATTTATAAAGTTTAAATTAATGAGACTGTATTTAAAATAACATGGCATTAAAAAATAGATGACTACTTGATTTTATCTGTGCTTACAAAATTGGGTCATGACTATTCATTTTTTATCTCTACATTTCATGCTACCAAATATGTAATTGGATCTACATAGAAAATACCATCATTTGATGAGTTTGTTGTCGATCTAAGTCAAGAATAAGATAAGATGGTTCAAATAAGTGTACTGAAGTCTTCAAAATCACATGTCTTGATTATCAATCAAGATAAGAAGAAGCTTTCTAGTAGTGGCAAATAGGACAAGAAATAGTGTAAACCAGATCATGAGCACAAAAAGAATCAGAAATCATATGCCAATCTTAAGGCATCGTCAAATGCTTCCTCCTCAAGAAGGAAACCTAAAAAAGAAAAACTCAAATGTAACTTTTGTAAGAAACTTGGGCATGATAAATATTAGTGCATGAAAAAGAAGATTGACACCTTGACTAACATGTTTGAGAAGAATAACATCAAAATTCTTAAATTATCAACTCAGAACATGATTGGACAAGATTCTATAAAGACTAAAGACAACAAAAAATATAATACAAGGGTAAGACACTTGTTGTAGTAGCTTATCAACCTTTGACTTGGGTTATTGATTTGGATCATTCCTATCACATGGCCTCCTCAAAGGATCTATTTTTAGAAATTAAACCATGTTCAGTGTCATTAATTCTCATGGGTGATGACACTTCAATAGAAATCAATAGTAAAAGATCAGTTGATGTAAGTGACAAGACCTTCAATGATGTTTTGTGTGTTCCTTCACTATTGAATAATCTTCTATCGCTATACCAAATCATTCACATAGGTGCAAAGAAGTAAGTTGAGTTCAGACCTGATTTAGTGGTTATCAATGAGATGCATAATGACATCATAGTGGCTTATAATAAGGTCAATATTTAGTTTAGGATGTATACCTTCTCACAATTTATCTCATATCAACCCTCAACTGCACTACTTACTCATGCAGATGGAGTGAGCAAACTATGGCATGAATAGCTTGACCATTTAAACTATCATTACTTAGAGCAACTTAGTCATGAGGATATGGTTTTAGGATTGCCTAAAGTCAAATTTTTAGATGGCCTATGTAATGGATGAATTCTTGACAAGCATCCAAAAGAGGAATATGATAAGGACAAATTAAGGAGAACTGAATAGAAGTTAGAAATTATCCATAGTAACATAGCAGGTCCATTTCCAAAACCTTCATTCAACAAGACCAAATACATGCTCACATTCATTGATGATTTTTTGAGGTACCCTTGGGTGTTTTTTATCAAAAATAAGTCTAAGGTCTTTCATCATTTTAATGACTTCAGGCCACTTATGAGGAAGCAATTAGATTGTTCCATCAAAATCTTAAGGATTGATAATGGTGGAGAGTATGTCAACAACATCTTTGAGTAGTTTTGCATATTAGAGAGGATTCAGATGCAACACATAGTTCCATATAGTCCTCAACGGAATGGTGTAGTCAAATGTAAAAATATTTATTTAAATGAAATCACCAACTATAATCTTCAATTAAAGTCTTTTGCTCTTTAATTTTAGACCAAAGAAATCAACTATGCATGCTAAATTCAGAACCATATTCGACACAAAGCTTTGAAAGGAATCATTCCTTTTAAAGCTTGTGATGGTCACAAGCCCATATTAGATCATTTTTGAGTGTTTGGATCACCAACAATGGCCCATATTCTAAAATAGAAACATAAGGTATTGGACCCTCAAAGTTAGTCTTGTATCTTTGTGGGTATGTAGAGAGTACTAATAGATACAGGCTCCTACATCCTAAAACTCATGAGTTGTTCTTATAAAGGAGTGTCAAGTTTCATGAGGGCCTACTTAAACTCACTACTAGTACTCTAGACTCTTCAAAATTCTCACTAGACATTGATTCCACCTCAAATAGTGACTTGGAATCACCTCAAAATCCTCTTGATGATCAAGATGACTCTTATTCTTATTCAAATTCAAGTGATGAGAGTAGTGACAAGGATTCTTCTCCTCTATCTTACACTCACACATTAGATGATGATGACTCACCTCCTAATTCTCCAATCTCATACCATTTTGATCCCACTTGGGCCCAACAAACACTTCAAAGTGTTGGGAAATGAGTTAAAAATCCATTAGGTATAAGGTAGATACATTCAAAATTTTAGGCGACTTCACATGCCTACCTAGCCATTGCCTCAAATCCAAAAACCTTTCGTGAGGCATCTAACATTCTAGAATGGGATTCCACTATGTAAGAGGAATATAATTCCCTAATCAAAAACAAATTATGGGACTTGATCCCTCTTCCTAAAAAAATAAGATTGGTCTATTACAAAGGGGTTTATCAAAATAAGTATGGTGCAGATGGGTTTGTTCATAAGTACAAATCTCATCTAGTTACAAATGGCTTTTCTCAGGTGCCTAGGATAGACTACACTGAGATATTTTCTCTTATAGAAAATATGATGTCTATTAGACTCATTCTAGCCATTGTAGCTGCACATCAGTGGGATGTTCACCTAATGGATGTCTAGAGTGCTTTTCTACATGGTGATCTTAAAGAAGAGATTTACATGGAGCAACCACAAGGCTTTGTGGAAGATTCTTCCTTGGTCTGTAGACTCAAGAAATCTATCTACAAACTCAAATAGGCCCTTCGGGCATGGTATACCAAGATGGACTCATTTCTCCTCATACTTGATTTTACCAAATGCCACTTAGATCTTAATGTCTACATCTTATAGTAAGATGATTCTTTGTTGATCCTAGTTCTCTATGTAGATGACTTGCTAATTATAAGGAGCTCATGATCATCCATCTCAGTAATAAAAATTGCACTTTTAGATAGATTTTCAATGACATACATGGAATTTTTGCACTATTTTCTTGGAATTGAAATCATTTAGTCAAATTTTGAAATAATTTTATCATAATCCAAGTATTCTCTTGATTTACTTGCAAGGTTTAACATGTTTGATTATAAGCTAGCTCCTACTCCCTTCTTGTCTGGTGTGAAGTTTGAGGTTGATTGTCTTACACCATTAGTTGATGCAAATCCATAACAAAAACTTGTGGGTATTCTTATCTATCTCACACACACTAGACCTAACATATCCTATGTAGTTGGCATGGTCTCTTAGTTTATGCAGGTGCCACATGAATTACATTAGAAAGAAATTAAGCAAATTTTGCACTACATTCAGGGTTCACATAAATATGGGCTAAACTATGGAGTATGAATAGAGGTTGATTTGATCAGATACATAGATTTACTTTGGGCTAGAGATATTCAAAGTTAAAAGTCTACTTCAGGCTAAAATTTCTCACTTAGTTCAGGTCTAATAACTTAGTCACGCAAGAAGCAACATGTAATTACTTTATCATCTATAGAGGTAGAATATAGGGAGTTTTAAATGCCACCACTGAGGTAATTTGAGTTTAAAGGATTCTTACTGAGTTTGATATCTAGTTTAATAAGCCAAAAATCATCTACTATGACAACTAAAGCACTATCTAGATTTATAGGAATCGAGTTCTTCATCAAAGGACCAAACACATAGAGATTCAGATACACTTCATCAGGAAGCTTATCAACGAGCAAGTCATTGATATTTAGTACTATCCAACATCAGAGTAGATTGTAGATATTCTAACCAAGGCATTCATAGAGAGTAAATTTATTCATCTATAATTTCTCATTGAGGCTAGAGCTACTCCACCTTCTTCTTCCTCCTATGGAGGTTCTTCACTATGTACTTGGGTACCTCATTAGGCTTTCAATATCAAAACCCAATTCTCATCTCACCTAAGATACACTTAAGGGTGGGGGTGGGGGGGGGGGCGGGGGGTGGTTAGTGTAGTGATTTTTTCCATTGGGTTTTACCTAAATGGATTTATGGTCATTCTATGTCAATTAAGCTTTCCTAGATGGCCCTAATTTTCCCTATATGGATCCCACTTCTTATTTTTAGAAGTTAAGAATGTTTAATGTGATTTTATGTAAGCACATCATATTTTTCAATATTATTATGTGAAGACAAGCTTCTTTCTCTTTTATAATCTATTTGTGACTTCATTTTTCCATACATAGATTTGCTCAATCTTATGTGCAAGGATCCAAGACCGTGGTCCATCCAGCATAAGTTCTTTTTAAATTAAATTAATAGAAGTGTAATTTTCAATCAAAAAATATATTAATTAATTTTTCCATTATGGTGTTATGAATTAAATATGGAAATGTTCAACTTGAACAAAACTTAATCTAACACTTCATCTAAAATAGGTAGAAACAACTTTCTAAGATTGAATAAAATATGAAATAGAAATTGAAAGATTGTTTTTAACAAAAAAATTACCAATTTTAAAACCTTGATACAATAATTGGAAACAAAAAAAATGATAACAAAATCTAGAAATATATATGGTTAGGGTTTGCAATATTCAACGAATAGACTATTTCACCAATACATTTTATAAAAATATGGTACAACACAATATCTATTTAGAACTTACTATGTATATAATGATGTTAAAAGTGGAACATAAAAAATATGAGTAACTTAGTTAGATTGGGTATGCATGACTGTGATAAAAGTTATGAAATAACAAGATAATTATGTGAATTAACTGTGAATTAGGAACAAGGAATTTTAATTGGGTGGGATAAGATCATATTATTCAAACATGGCCAACATGAACAAGTATTTGTATGGAAAATTGGTGTCTAGTAAGGTTTTTTCGCTTTTTTGAAATCTAACAAGTGTGTTGATTTTTAGTTCTCATGTGACTCTACAAGTTCTTTCTATATACTACATAAGTTAATGTTTACCTTCTTCCTGACTTGGAACACTAACATCATATACCATGAATAGTAAAAAATTAGGAAAAGAGGCTTAATGATTGAAATTATACTTGTTCTCAACACTTCTTATTTTGAGTGTTGCCTACATGCCAATACTCTAAAGATGGATCAAACGCCATGTATCTCTCCCATACTACAATGGTGTGTGTGAATTAATGGTGTAATGCTATATGTTAGTAAAATCCTAGTGTAATTAAGTGTTTTAATAATGGATTGTGTCCTTGGAGGTGTAGTCAGAGTTAGCTTAATGGCTATTTGGGTTGATTGGATTTAGAATTGGAAAGAATAGGCTTTTTTACTATCAATGTAGTGTTATATATCCTGGTAATTTTCAATAATTAGAACCACTTTCCATCTAATGAACAAATAGATGAAAAAAATGCATTTTTAGTGTTTTTTTTAATTTATTTTTTAATTCATTATGTGGGACATGAAAAAAGTGTGGGATGACATGTTTGATGAATTTTAATATGATCAACTAGTCTTTATTTGGAAGAAATATAACACCAATAGATTTAGATGCTACCATCACGTGAGATAAACTTGAAGGAGATTAATTGTCTAAATAGTAGAGACAACTAAACTTGAAATGTGGACTAGTCTAATAGTGATTTTAGGCTACTTAGAATGAATGATAGGAACATATTGTATCATATTTTAAAAGTAAGGGTCATATGTATAGAAGTAGAGGAATGCCTATTTAGAAAAAATGAATTAGGTATGAGCTAAGTGTGTATAAGAAGATGCTCAGAAGTGCAATATTTTAGCAATAAATATTAATTTATGTGTCTACACATATTCATGTAGTAAAATGTATGATATTGGTTAGTAGAAAAACATTTTAATGATATGTTATTCAACATAGTAGAAAGATCATATATATATATATATATATATATATATATATATATATATATATATATATATATATATATTAAAGATAATGTAACTTGTAGAATAAGATGTCCCTAACATAGACATGGCCATAAGGTATAAGGGAATATGCCATCTAAAAATATATGTAGGATATATATGTCTTGCATCAAACTCACATACCTCATGAAATGAGTGCTAATGAAAATGAATATGTTTTATCCATTGTATATGATAAATAATAAGTAAAGTATCATCTCGTTTCATGATTAAGTCCTATTTTTTTATTTTTTAATAGTATTTTTAATTTTTTTGTGTATTTCAAATATTTAATTCATTTGATATTTTTAAAATATTTTATTTTTGTGTACATTTCACATACTTAAATGTTTTTTATGTGAAAAATGAAAAAAAAAAACTAGCCAATGATCGGATCAATGGGATGACCATACTTGTGCATGCATCATAGAAAGAGAGGTTGACTTTCCACAATAAAAAATTGACACATGTAGATGAATTTGAAACTAAAAATGAGATAGGTGTTCTAATGTAACTATCTTAGTCATTTCCCATATAATATTTTCCAAGGTGTGTAGCTTTAGAAGGCACATGACTTGGTGTAGTATGTTTTATAATAGGAGAATATTCCATTGCCTCTATTTATACTATAACACACTTATTTTTATAGGGTATTTCCTTAGGAAATAGTAGAAATAATGAACATCTCTCTGAAATATGAATAAATTTATGATGTGAAGCTCATTATTTAGTATGTTGTACTACTTTCCTCTAAACTAATTATATAGAAATATCCTACATAATTGAAAGAACTATATCTACACTATGCTCTTGAAGAGGTATAGTAACCAATTATAGTGATGGTGAGGGAGGAGTATATACCAATGATATTACAATGTACTCATTTTGAATGCATGCAAATTTGACCCCCTGATTATAATATATATTTTAGACATAAATGTAATATTGATGGCATTACTTAGAGCTTTTGTATCCAAGGGTGTCCTAATAACACATCAAAAACACATGTGCTTGATAATATTAAGAATGGATTAACCATTATTTATGAATCAACTTGAAAAGGTATCGCTTTATGTATATAAAATTCTTTGGCTAGTTTTTATGTGTTTTTTAATTCTACTATGTTTACTCAAGAATTCAAATAAACGTCATTGTTCATCTTTTTCAGTCAACCAATTTTCACATTGTGTATTGGTTTCATGTTGATATAAGCTTGAATAAATAATTTTGTCTATCTAAATCATCACTAACAATATCATTGTCATCAAAAGTGACCATATAACATGGTGACAATTCAAATTTAATTGTACAAATGATATAATTTATTGCATGTCCATATGTTTAAGGAGGAGGATGTGTATCTTACACTTGGTTTACTTCTTAATTATCTAAATTTTATACTATGCCATGTTTGTAAATGTATTATTTAATATATTCAACTTTGAATTGTCATTTTATGGTGATATAGCCTCCTATATGGGTTTTCTTAGCTCAATAGTATTTTCATCAATAATATTTTGTACTTTATGAATTAATTTGTAACACTGGTTTGTAGAATGTCCAATACATCTATGATAGTTACAAGATGAATTACTATCAAATATTTTATTTTCAGGCTTAGTCATATCAACCTTTTATAGTGAAGGGACAGATATGAGATTGAAATCTAATCATTTATATAACAAGACATGAAAAGGTGATGGTGGTTATGAAAATAGCCTTGTTGGTTGACTTGTCAATAGAAGCTTATTCATTAGTTGTGATTTTACATGGATTTTTACTTTTGCTTTATTTTTTCATTAAATTTAACTTTGTCACTTCATTTCCTTTGAACCTTAGTGTTTTAAATAGTTATAACATCTAGTGCATACTTAGATTTTTTTTCATACACATGAGCTTAACTTATTATTCTTTAACTATATTGCATAACTCATCAAAATATTTGAAGTTGTAAAACATGATATACTCATTAAGTATCTTGTAAGTCATTTTATACCATAAAATTGGTTGTCTTAGCTTAGAATCATTTTATATTGAATAAAATATTCAATTATTAGTTCATTTTAACCTTTATTAAGTTGATAAATTTGAGCATAAGATATTTTTCACCAATATTAATAAATAAGTGTCCTAGAAACTAATCTATGAAAGGGTTGAATGATTTAACTAATTGGAAAGGAATATCATAGAAATATCACAAATCATATTCTTTTAGGATTCATGGAAATAACTAGGATAATAAAATTTCATTGTGTGCAAAACCAAAGCATGCTACATGAAATGATGGAAGGCCTCATTCAGGATCACCTTTACCTTCATAGTGTGGTGACTTAGGAGATACAAATATTTTTGGTAATGTGTAATATTCTATCTCAAGTGACAAATTAATATAAATAAAATCATGGGAATCCATTGAATGACTAGCTCTAGAGATACCTTGGTCTAACTTTAAAAACTTATCATATAAGGTTGAAAAAATTCACTGAAGGGAATGTGCATTATGTTAGGTTGGTGATAGACCATACGTAATAATCAAAGGAGGTGTGTATAATTAATATATATATAAATAAGAATATTAATCTATTTTAAGTCTTGTAATACTCCAATTTATAAGGATGATGTCACATATGTAATTCAAGGTGTCAATATTAGAATAATAGTAATATTATAAATCATACTACTTGAAGTGTAAGTATTATCTTGATAAAGATTATAGAGATGTTATATTATTACTTTGATATATAATCTTAATTCACTTTATTTTATTCCTATATTACAATATATAGTAATGTGTAAATCTTATGTGGATTTATTAAAAGGTTATTTGTCATTAGTTTCATTTGATTTCTCTGTAATATTTTTATCAATCTCAACAGTCATCATAAGTCCATAAATAAGGTGCATAATATGTATTATAAAATTTGAAAAGTAAAATTTTTAGGTTCATATGTGATTTTAAAAACAAAATCCTAAATGGTTCTTGTATATTAGGAGAATCATGGCATGCTATAATATTTCATAAATATGAGTTGAGAGAGGCTTGAGATTATATTTAGTCATTTTAGCATTTTTATGATATTTAAATTTGATTAATGTAAATATATATTGAATAAAAATAATAAATCAATAAGTAATATAAATTTGATAATTAATTTAAGTATCTAAATTAAAAAATATATAAGCAAAATTCATTCATAATTGAAATGGTTTTGATTTTTAAAATTTATGTTTTAAAACTAGGTAAGGTGTGTTTGATTTTTAGGATGTTAGATATATGGGTCCCACTCATAAATAATGAAAAATTTCCAAAGGGCCATTGAATATGGAGGATTCCACACTCCTATATCCACACAATTCTATATATGAGGTACATTGGGAGTAACTTCATAGAGACAATCACTTACTGGTGCACTAAAAAAATAAATGGGTGAAAAATTTTCCATTGCTGAAAAGAGTAAAAACCTAGGTATTTATGATATACTATAAGGTACATGAAAATTAATTTCTTTATATAGTGATATCTAATGGAGTTATTATTGGTTAATTATTCCTCACACCATATCTTAGATAAAACCAATGACTTCTTTTGCCATAACAATAACTCCTATGAGTCTTACAACTGTCAGAACATAGTTTAAGAAAGCAAGAAAAATAATTTAAAATAAAGTTGAAGGAAATATATTTTTACCTATAAATCATTATTTTAATTCAAAATCACTATCTCAAATAAAAAACCTATAGTATAAATTAAAAAATCCTTATAGGGATAATCATATTTCTCTTTAGTGTATGGGAAACATGAATCTAGTTAAAACCCTATAACAAAATTAAAAAGAAAAAATATTCCAAAAAAATGCATGGGTTCACCAATATAGGTGTGATTATATCAAGTTAACCAATATTTTTTAACCTATTTTTAAAAATAATTTTAATAGTATAAAACTTGAAAGATCTATTCATATTATAATATGTGACAATTACGTATAAATCTGAAAGTAAAACAAAATTGATTGAAATGGGTAATGAGTGGCATATGCTAAAAATAGTAATTGTAATCAAGAATAATAAAATTAATATTTTTTTTGTTTTTACTATAACTAATGTATAACATTGAAAATCAAAATAGGAAATTATTACGACAGTTCATATCAAAGGTAAATTTTTTGGATATTTATGGATGAGTTTGTGCTTCTTAGATAAAAGCATTGGCTGATTGTGTTCATTTTCTATGAACTTATCCAATTTGGATATGATCAAATAATTATTGTTCTACCACCTATGTATATGTCTATTGATAGGGATGAGAGAAAAAAACCTACAAAAAAAAGTTGAGTGTCATGGGTTGAGTTAACTCCAATCACCCCCTTTGATGATTAACCATTTCATACATATTTAGGTACTCTAAGAATGGAATCAAGCCACATATAATTATCCAAGCCAGAGTGATTGTGCAATTTTGACCTTGAATATATATATATATATATATATATATATATATATATATATATATATATATATATATATATATATATATATATATATATATATATATATATATATACAACTAGAAATTTTCCTTTTATACTTGATGTCAATAGTAGCTCTTTACTTGGTTTGAGGAGGGTTAGAATTGATGTTTTACTTCTCTAAGTGATTTTTGACTTGATGAATTTTTATTGAAGGATAATTAATATAAATAAGACAAACAACTAGGTAAATACTAATCGATATGATTTACAATAAATACACATGAATTATTTGAAAATTACTATTTTCAGAAATATGTTAAAATGGGAAATACTAATAAATGGATAAATTAACTAAAACTCAAGTTTACAAGAATGTAATAGTGACTGTGATACTGATTGTGACAATGTGTGGCATAGTTATTAATCATGAACAAGACTCCATATTATCATGAGATATTTTATAATATTTTGACTATAACAAATGATGGTGTTTCATTCATGGTGATGGCATCCTTTAATGTTTTTTCTCTCTACATAAATTATGATCATTATGACTTCACTTTTATATTTTATGTGTATATATAATTATATTTTCTTCACCAAGGGAGATGATGTGTAACTTATTCTTCACTCAAAACCTTATCTTAGTGAAAAGATGTAAAAAAATGCATTAAATAAGCATAACAGGGTAAGGGATGGTATTTTACTTGACCTAAACATGTCATGTGTATAGAGTTTCTTACATACCAATAGTTTGAGTAGGAATCAAACTCGATGCATTTGTACCATGCTAAAGTGGTGTGTACAATAATGGTGAAATGTTATCTATTAGTACAATCTTAGTTTGATTAAGTGTTTGAAATAATGACTTATGACCTTATTGTTTTATTCAAACATAGATCATGGCTACTTTGGTTATATGTACATAGAATTGGGAATAAATAAGTAATTTTCTGTCAATGTATAGTTAGGACATTCAATATTTTTTAATTATTTGATCATCTTGCCACTTAGTAGGGTATAAAATGTTTTTATATAGTGTATGTTTTTGTATTCTCTAAAATTGGGATTATGAAACATGTTAAATGGCCCATTAATATGAATTTAAATTCAATAACTTATTTTCTATTAATAGGAGGACAAACATGAATGGCCAATGGGATTATCTCATAGGAGTGGTTATATATGAGGAATAAATATAACTAAACTAAAATTAAGAATTAGTCAAATATTGAGTTTAGGATACATGGAATGAGGAATAAGAACATTCAACATCTGAGTTGTCTAAAATAGAGGGTCATTCTCATAAAAGTAAAGGAATAATATTTTGAAACCATGGAATTAATAATAGGTTGAGTGTGCATAAGGATTTGTAAGAATTGCATTATTTTAATATTTTATGTTAATTTTACTATCTACCCCCATCCCTTCTCCCTCATATTTTATTCATGTAGGAAAATTAAAAATACCAGAGTAAAAGGAATAGTGTTATACTTGAGATCATGTATGAAGAATGATTTTGAATTTAGATAAAATTATAAATTATGACTCATGAAATATTGTAATCAAACATGTATAAATTAGTCATTACATATGATAAATTTATGTGAAAGAAGAGTGGTGACCAACACATCTTGGTTATGTGTTTTTCAAAATAAAACAACAAACATTTATAATTATTAGTTTTTTGGAATTTAAGTACTATGATTGAGAGCATATGAAACTATAGAATTATTCATAAATATATTCTCATAGAATGTGTGTGGGATAATTGACCCAAGCCGTAAGTATATTTTTGGTGCAATGTCTTATAAATTATCTAAAATTGATTTGTTGTTCTTACAAGAAGATAATATTATCATTTTTCCTTTATATATGGTATAAAAAACTATTTATAATGATGCTACATATCATGTCCTACAATAAAACAAGATCTGACAAATTCACCACTTTGATATCCCTATTTTTTTACCTCATTTTTATAGACTAGGGAGTGAACCAATATAACCACACCACTTAAATGTTATTTTTAATGTTCATGGCTAATGCAACTATGCTTCCAATAATGTTTTTAAAATATTGGAACTTTGGTGGTTGTTATTAGATCAATGCCCAACTAAAAGTTTTAACATTTACATATATTTAACATGTGGAATCCTTTGAAGACAAAGAAGGGTTCCTTCTTATGTAATGATGTGTTGTCGAGAGAGAAGTGTAGTTTTATATTAGAAAAAAATGGGTTTTATGTCCAAAATTATTCCAATACAGACACATCCTCCATTACATGGTTCACTTTCTCAAATTTTGGCCAATGGTTACTAAAATTCTCAATTCATTGGATATATAAATGATTGCAAAATAAGACATGTTTACCTTCACCAAGTTTTTGTATAAACCATTTAGACTACTCATTGATGACCTACTCTATAACCATCATCCCATAAAATTTTCCATTGAGTGATCAACTCATCATGCTATTATTTTTTAAATTTATTCTATCTCAATAATTCACATCTAAATCATGAGTAACTATTTATCCACAATAGACGTGTTGGAATATTTCCCCTTGTGCTACGAAGTATAAAGGATCAATTGAGTTGTATGAAACACCACATTTTTAAAATATTTTATTAAGTAGTTTAATTTATTTATAAAACAAGTCATTATTTTCAACATTAGATATGGCTCTATCTAGTTAATCAATCCATGGAAATTGAGACATTACCATTGTGTCAAAATATTAAAATGATACATATTAACCAAGTTCAAGGTGATCAAATATAGATTAAAATCCATTGGATCAATATTATATATAAGGCTTTCCAATACTTTTTTTTAGAAACTGAGAACTACATTTTTTTACTTAAATCAAAGTGATAATAGAAATTAGAAGCTATACCACTAGTATTATATACATACTTTGATCCTTTATTAATTAATACAAATAGTTATTTTAATCCCAATATTATAATGAGGAGTGTATGTTATTGTAAGGAAGGTATTAATGTTATTCCATGAAACTTTTTCTTTGGCCAAAGAATAAATTACAATAGGTTTCTCTCTATTGATGAGCTTCAAGATGTTTCTAGTTATACAGAGACCATGATAAATCCATAGGATTTGATGTATTTATATAATAATTATATCAAGCCTTATTAGATTTTTTTGGATCTGATTTACATAGATTATATACTAAATCCTTGAACATAAGGTATTTAGGCAAGCTCATTAATAATGGAAATATTAAAATGATCCCAAAGTAGGATAACCTAATTTTGTTACTAATGGGATGACTATCACTCTCCTTTATGTTTATTATAAGATAATTTATAAATCTATATCCCTTAAAATCAAATACGTTCTCCATTTTGGGGTTAGAGTAGAAAAAATAATATTTATCCAAGGTAGATATAGATCCTTACAACATTATAATTAGTTGGGATGGTATGGAATGAACCCAAAAATTAATTAAAAAAACACTTCATCGAAATAAATTTTGATAAGGCTTGTAATTATATTCAATGGGTATTTATCATTGTCATGATGCAAGATATATGGTTTAGATCCATAATTTTTAAGTTATTCCAAATTATTTTTAATATGCATTGGCGTGTATGACTATCAATGCAAAATAGTATATGAATTTTCACATTTTCATGTTTACCAAGTGTGCCCTCTTTCTCATTATATTTATGTTTTTATTGTTGAAGGTTTTAGGTATATATTTTGGGATTGTGATTTTAAAGGGATTATGAAATATGTTAAGTAATTTCACCTCAATAATGATGGATTCTATGCTCTTTATCAGTAGATCAAATTTTTTAAATATCACTAGCCTCAATCTCATTTCATTTCTCAAATTTTAGTCAAACTTCATATGATCTACAAGAAGATAATTATATATTTTAAAAACTTATCCACTATGAATGTTTTCTTGTCATTAATTTGGGCTTAATAAATCATCTTCTTAAATATTAAATTATTTGATTTGAGTGAGATTGATGGATTTAAATAATTAAAATTTTTAGGAGATATTAAACGAGTGGATCTTCATGTATATAATGACACAAGCTATTTAATGAATAAATAGTGACCTAATCCATTATAATCCCATAAAAATTTTAGATCATCATCTTTTGGAAAGGATTTTTAGTCATAGTTCAATATTTCCATCTTCAAAAACATAAATGGTAGATATGGAGTGGGACCTTGATAAGTATGGGATAGTCAAATGCACATGTGGTGAGAAATATTTGAGTAATATTTGAAGTGATAATCTTGAACTATTAGATTATATCAATGGTAGTAATCTCTAACCATTATTATCTTAAATCTAATAAATGTGTGATGTCTTTAAATATATTTTTGTGTTAGGGTTAAATAATAAAAACTCAAGTAGAAACCTTGATTTATCTTTATAAAGGAAGGAATGTCTAAAACTATTATATCTATAGCATATATAAAGATGTGACATTAGACAAGAAGAAGGTAGTGGGATCATGAATATATAAAGATAAGATATTAAGGAAAGATTTTTGAGCCCCTCATGCCAATTTATTTTATCAAAATAAATGGCATAAGTTGTATTGAGTGGCTAATAATCCCATCCATCTATAGAGATTTTGAAGATATGGTAGTGTGAGCTACTTTTTCAAACACCAATAATATCAAATATAGAAAGTAACTCACAATGTTAAGTTAATATTTAAATGGGTAACTATGACTATTTGATCATTTAAATGAAAAAAAAAAACTATGTGAAATAAAGGGGAGATGTTCATAATTTTTAATCCCTTCCGTAATTTAATAATTATATTTAAAAATCAATACATTATAAATCTCTCAATAATATTTGTAAAGTGCAATTCAATTTGGATTAGTGTATTTAGGTGATTCTATTATAAAATATCAAATTTGAAAAGAGGCTTTATCAACCCTAGTCATGTGCTTGAAAGATAGATTAATCCTATAGGTATAATGTTTGTTAGGAAGAAGGACCATTAAATCACTCTTCTTGAAAATAGATGATATTAAACAATGGAGTAGATTTGATAAAAACAATATGAGTTGTATTGAGAAGGGTACATAAACCCAAAATTATAGTCTGAAATACATGATGTCTACATTAGATGATTGAGTGAGAAATAAAATAATATGTGCAAGCAAATATTTATATCTACTCTTAAAAATGAAAATATACTAAATCCCTGAGCATAAGGTATTTAGGCAAGCTCATTAATAATGGAAATATTAAAATGATCCCAAAGTAGGAGAACATAATTTTGTTAGTAATGGGAGGATTATCACTCTCCTCTATATTTCTTATAAGATTATTTATAAATCTATATCCCTTAAAATAAAATACCTTATCAATTTTGGGCTTAGAGTATAAAATATAATATTAATCCAAGGTAGATATAGATCCTTACAACATTATAATTGTTTGGGATGGTATGGAATGAACCCACAAATTTATTCAAAAAACACTTCATCAAAATCAATTTTGATAAGGCTTCTAATCATATTCAATGGGTATTTATCATTGTCATGATGCAAGATATATGGTTTATAACCATAATTTTTAAGTTATTCCAAATTATTTTTAATATGTGTTGACGTGTATGACTATCAATGCAAAATAGTATATGAATTTTCACATTTTCATATTTACCAAGTGTGCCCTTTTTCTCATTATATTTATGTTTTTATTGTTGAAGGTTTTAGGTATATATTTGGGGATTGTGATTCTAAAGGGAGTATGAAATATGTTTAGTAATTTCACCTCAATAATGATGGATTATATGTTCTCTATCGGTAGATCAAATTTTTTAAATATCACTAGCCTCAATCTCATTTCATTTCTCGAATTTTAGTCAAACTTCATATGATCTACAAGAAGATAATTATATATTTTAAAAACTTATCCACTATGAATGTTTTCTCCTCATTAATTTGGGCTTGAAAAATCATCTTCTTAAATATTAAATTTTTTGATCTGAGTGAGATTGATGGATTTAAATAATTAAAAAATTTAGGAGATATTACACGAGTGGATCATCTTACAACAGCTATTTAATGAATAAATAGTGACTTAATCCATTATAATCCCATAAACATTTTACATCATCATCTTTTGGAAAGGATTTTTAGTCATAGTTTAAGATTTTCATCTTCAAAAACATAAATGGTAGACATGGAGTGGGACCTTAATAAGTATGGGATAGTCAAATGGACATGTGGTGAGAAATATTTGAGTAATATTTGAAGTGATAATCTTGAACTATTATATTATATCAATGGTAGTAATTTATAACCATTATTCTCTTAAATCTAATAAATGTGTGATGTCTTTAAATATATTTTTGCATCAGGGATAAATAATAAAAAATAAAGTAGAAGCCTTGATCTATCTTTATAAAGGAAGGAACATCTAAAATTATTATATCTATAACATATATAAAGATGTGACATTAGACAAGAAGAAGGTAATGGGATCAAGATTATATCAAGATAAGATAGTAAGTCAAAAGTTTTGAGCCCCTCATGCCAATTGATTTTATCAAAATAAATGGCATAAGTTGTATTGAGTAGCTAATAATCCCATCCATCTATAGAGCTTTTGAAGATATGGTAGTGTGAGCTAGTTTTTCAAACACCAATAATATCAAATATAGAAATTAATTCACAATGTTAAATTAATATTTAAATGGGTAACTATCACTATTTGATCATTTAAATGAAAATAAAAAAAGTATGTGAAATAAAGGGGAGATGTTCATAATTTTTAATCCCTTCCATAATTTAGTAATTATATTTAAAAATTAGTACATTATAAATCTCTCAATAATATTTATAAAGTGTAATTCAATTTGGATTAATGGATTTAGGTGATTCTATTATAAAATGTCAAATTTGAAAAGAGGTTTCATCAACCCTAGTCATGTGATTGAAAGATAGATTAATCCTATAGGTATAATGTTTTTTAGGAAGAAGTACCATCAAGCCACTCTTCTTGAAATTAGATGATATTAAACAAAGGAGTGGAATTCATAAAA
>JARHVA010008248.1:232500-242500 GCA_037957365.1 Torreya grandis | reverse complement strand
TATTGACACACATAGACCAAGTATTGGACATGTAAGCTAATTTTGAATCAATGTATCTATGTGAATTTGACCATTTTGTATCACTAAAATTACTCATGAAAATAAATGTAGTGATCAATCATGTTAGTTAGTTCAACATGAATTTTTTTATAATATGATCTTTCCCTTGAAGATTGGAAACAAGGAACATCATGTGTTTCAAAAACAATTCATCAGCCATTGTATGGAAAGGTTATAAAATATAAGAAAAAATAGTTTAAATTATTTCTTTGATATTTTCTCAACATAAAATTCTTATTTTCATTAGATATAATGATGCAACATAAAATTAAGTAGAAATTACATAAATCTTGAATTAATATCAAATATATAATCGAAATAACATATCAAATAAAGTGCATATTCATGCATCTTTTTTTTATAAATAGATATACAATAGTCATAGATTTACCTTTAATAAATAAATTAGGAAATTCAAATAAAAAATACTTATATATTGTATTCATTTATATAACATGTGTCAAGCATTGGTCATGGCATAACACATGGTTTTTATAGATCTATTGAATGGGTTTTTTTTTCCTCTTATTTTATTATTATATTTAAGATAATAGGTATGAATAAGAAATATGGTTATGATATTAGACAAAACATGTACTTTATATTCCATCTACATATAGTTTGGTTTACTAGGATTATTAAAAGTTCACACATACCTATGGAGGAATAGTTGAGATGTCATTAGGTTACACAAGAAACTATGCCAATACATTATCATTAAAAATTAAATCCTTGTAGATGGACAATGTATTATTTTTTATTCTAAATCATTTTTAACATGAGGCATGCTAACAAAAAACTCATGTATTTTGTTAAGGACCTTTTCTTTTGACCAGAATCACATCTAATTAATCATTTTTTTGGAATAAATTTTGTAATGGCACTAATGTATTGATTTAAATTAATTGTATGTAAAATATATTTATCATGGCCTCCAGAAACATGTTGCATGTATAAAATTAGAGTAACTTGTGCTATAAGTATTTCCTTGACTTGTTTTATCATTCATAAAATTGCAGCTTATTGTCTAAGATCATAATTGTTCATTTTTTTAAAGAAAAAATGATCTTTTCAACTTTAAAAACATATAAAACAAATGAAAACATCATTGAATTTTTTAATTTTTCATACCTAGATAATTTAACATGCATACACAACATGTTTTTATAGATAGTTATTTATCAAGATTCTAGAAACATTTCCATGTGTCTCATAGAGGTATGAGTGACATGCATTATCACCAAGTGGGTTGTTATTGATAGTGTATGATTTTTACCACTATGTTATTTTACCTATATGGTCTGATTGAATTGTTTAGATTACTAACATGTCACTAGAGGAAATGTACTTTAAGCTATTTTCTAATTATGAGTCAATTAACTGCCTTTTTGGTTGACCTAATTTGTCACTATGTAACAAACTTGATATGTAAATTTTAGCTAATGCTAATACAATTTTTTTGTGATGTCAAAATTCTTCCATTTTGAGTTGTTTTTCTAATTTCACTACTCTATATAGGGTAGTATTCATGGCTTCGATCCTATCTAATCCTAATCATCGATTATGGCCCACTCCAACATGGTATCATAGATTTTTTGGTAGATAAATGTCATATATTATATTATGAGATATATAATTATAGTTGTTTTAGTGATTTTAATTATCAAGTCTTTGGTAGGATTTGTAGAAAATATATGCAAATTTATACCTTTGGACTCTGCAAATGAAAAACACATAGTGCCTTTGAATCTAGAAGTTTCAAAACTATAAGAATGACTGTAAACATGACTTAGTTTCATGATAGTTAATGTTTTACCATTTTATAGGGTTTAAAGGCCTTTTTTTAATTTTACAAAAGTAAATATATTTGATGACTTTGAAGTAAAACCTTTTCCAAGTTTTTCTTTGTTTGTCAAAATATTAGGTGGGTTTTGAAATTTATACCAAATATATAGATATGAGGGTTTTTAACTTCCATAAAGTTTATATCTCATATAGGAAATTTGGTGAGTTTCTTCCCCTCGATCAACATTATTGGTGAGAAAATAACCCTCGCTAAATATTTCCACCCTTTATAACACCATTGATATGTTTAGTGGATTTTAGACTCTCAATGGACATTTTCACTTGCTTATACAATTACCAGATTTAGTTACTTTTGTATACACATATAACACATTTTGACACCGCTAAAAACAACCTAGGTGGGCTCCACCCCTATAAAATAATATTTTTTATTCTACCAACCTTCTCCTTACACTCAATGACAACCACAATGATGCCAAATTCAAGGTAGTGCAATTTAAAAATATTCATTAGAAATTTGGGGTTAATTTTAGAGTGACATCACTCCCTCAGTCACATCACATTATAGTGTTAAGTGACATTGTCAGATTGGGTCACTCATCCTAGCCCTTAATCCTTGGTCATGATTGGGAGTTTAGCCCTGAATCATAATGAACCCAAGGGGGATTAATTTTTCCTCAAAAGTTTGAGTCATTTTTTTTTCACACCAAAAAATTATGCAGAGTGAATAATTTATTTTACAAGAAAGAAACATTCAAACTCACATAACTTTCAACCTATATCTCCTTTTCAAGTGCCATTTTTTAAAGGTGTTTTTTTTATCTCTTCACATTGGTGATATTATTGTACATTGTAAATTTAAATATCTATAGATCTAGATGAATTTGATCATTCCTAATCTTTCAATCACACATAATTTAACAAAAATTTCATTTATACACCATACATCATAGTCACATTTTGCTTCTTCTACCGTTCAACTATCACAAGTGGAAAATAGATATTCAAATCATCTTGAGAAGAAAATGAATACAACGAATCATGATGTGTACATAAAAATAACTAGCACTTGATGCACAAAATGTGAATTTATTTAATATAAGTGATGAATCCTATTCTATACTATTATTTTCTATGTTTCCTAGTCTATTCTTTCATATTGAATTTGCAACTACTCCTAATGAAGTTTAGAACACATGTTAAAAAATATTTTTAAATCATGATATAATGAGAGGTCATGATTTGGATAATGAGATCATAATTTTGAGCCCATGCAACTTTGAAAATTTTAAATGCTTCCTCACAAATTTTAAATCACTTAGGTTATAGTTGAAATTGTATGACATTGATTAATAATATGATCAAATAATTCTTTCCATCCTTGCCAAATTAGGATATAGCTATTATTTAATCATTTATACATTCCACACCACCAAGCATATCCTTAAAGATACTTGGACCATGTCATCATTTGTTGATTTTGCTAATGAATTTACTTAGGAGCAAGGCAAGCTTGATCAAATGCTTACACTAAAGTCATATAAATTGCATGGCTTAATTATGAGTAATTACAAACATAAGGATTATAGTAAAAATGAGAAAAAATAGAAAAATAAGGATCCATAGAAAAAAAAGGGTCATAAATCTAATGTTAAGTGAAAAGAATGAAAATATTCCCCCTATTAAGATGGGAAACCAGGGTGAATTTTAATGAATATTTATTAACTCACCAATATTATGTTTTTTTTTAATTTTTTTACGGTGACCTTTTAGGGGCACTACATCGGTCTAGAATTCCTAAAATTTATGAATGTAAATTATTTTGGGGGTTGGCTTGCCAACCATTTACAATAGTTTCTTAGTTAACAATTTAATTCATTATATATATAATACATAAGATACCATGGGTAGACATCAACGTATAATTTTGGTAACCATGCCATTATATCGAACAAGCACCCAATAGGAAATATATTTAAAAAAATGGTCTAATACACACTTCAATCAAAGGACTATATCCAAATGGTAACATTCAAGCTAAGATTGATAGAAATAAATGGTAACACTAAATGACATAACTAAATGGCAAAACCAAATGGTAGTATCAGTTTTACAACTAAATGATCAAATTTAATATTAGCGTCCACAGTATAACTATTTGGTAGAATCAAATGAAAACATTCACACCATAACTAAATGACATAACTGAACTATAACATCCTTACTCATCATGCCATCTGGTGGAAATGGTAAAAGGACAAGCCAATTATTAGGAAAATAAAGATATTATCTTATTTCAAATTATAAATAAAAAATTACACAACCATAATGCAATCAAAATACAAGTACTTATTACTTTTTTAGTTTGTATTGAATTTTATTTTAACTTTTCAATAATATCAAAATAATTTTACATGTAGAAATCCCCACTAATCCTGATTATATCTCATAAGAAAGAATTAATTAGAATAAAATACCACCCCATTGAGATTATATTGGTGATAAAATTCCACCACTCAAAGATTTTCATCTTATTTTTGATGAAAATGATCATGAGACTCAACTAAAAAAAGTGATTGTCAGTTCCCATCAAATAAAAAATTTAACTAAAAATTCCACTTATAAATCTTTGTGAAGGAAGATAACTAGATGGACAATTGGAGGTCCTTTAAGGTGGATTGGAAAATAAAAAATACCTTTATTGAAATTTTACATCCTAAAAATGTTTATGATACCCCCCCAAAAATGGGGATGTACAATATATAGCTGGAAACTAGGAAAACAACACAAAATATAACTTAAGATAGACATGATTAAGAAACATTGTGTAAATATATATATATATATATATATATATATATATATATATATATATATATATATATATATATATGACAATGAAGTACCTAAATGGACAACTAACAAAATACATAGGTGGAAAAATGAAAAAGAATGCATGCATGTAAGATATACATGCAAGTATGAAAATAATAAGAAACATCAAAAACATTTTTTTGAGAAAGGGGGAATAATCGAAGCTCAATTTGGAAATGTCATGTAGTCCCATCTGAAGTCCAAAGATATACAATCTTTTACTGTATACCACATTCTGAAAAAGGGTAAACCTATTTATAATTTTTTAGATTATATGATTTTTAATTCAACATAATAGATTTTTGGATATTCGACACTCACATTAGTCAGATAATAGTGATTTGGAAATGGAAAAATGTCTAGCAATGGTTGAGAAGGAGGATTTGAAACAAAAAGTTTAAAATTCACTATTCAACTCACTGTTCATTGACTAGGTCATAGTAATTGACAACACATCCTAGGTTTTCTTGCTACTTATACTTTTGATAAATATTCAAGGAAACCTCATCTTCTATAAGTTCATAAAATGGTATAAAATTGTAGTTCTAAAAATCTTCACAAATTTATTTTATGTAATTTAAAGATAAAGTTGGGATGGATGATTATGAAATAGATACAAAGCTAGTGTGTGTTGGGGCTGATGGTGCATCAGTTATGTAGGTGCATAGAAATGGTTTGTGTATTTGATTGAAAAAAATAATTACCCCATATGATTCTGATTCATTGCATGGCTCATAGGATGAATTTTACTTACAAAATAGTTATAGAATTTTCTAATGTTGAAAAAGTGGAAGAGCTCATTCATGACTTACACGCTTAAATGTCAAGAAGTCTAAAAAGTTTTTAGAGTTCCAAAAATTTTCAATATGAGAGACTGATGGTTAAAAACTATTGAAATATGTTGATACAAGATAGATGTATACATATGAACTTGCATGCCAATTTTTTTAAAAATATACATCATTAATAGGTTTTATGTATAAATATCATAGAGAAGTTGATAAGGCAAAATATTTGTTATACCATTTAACATATTTTGAAACATTGCTGACATTATGTGAAATTATCCCAATGCTGAATTAAATGGATTATTTAATAAAACATGATAAGGAGAGATCCATTTATATTTTTGAATTAATACAATTGAGAAAATGACTACCTCAATCTCTAGATATACTATACACTTTGAATGAAAATTTTTAGGACCTATTTTTCATAGTTAGCAATGTTTGACAGATAATAAGAATCCTGAAAGCCATTTAAAATTAAATATCAATGATCATATTTATGTCATCATTAATGTCAAGGAGATACCAATGCATAATTTCTATAAAATTTCTAATCTTGTGAGAGTTGAATCTGAAAAACTATCTGTAACATGTATTTTATATGATACTATTACAATTGAAACTCATATGAAATTTAGTATAATTTCACAAAAATTATCTACCAATATCACAAATCATTTTCAAAGGGTTTGTTTGTTGGATTCCATGGTAGTCGTGAATCCCAGATTTTGGAATAGTAATAATGATAAAAAGTTGATTAGCAATTTATTTCACAAATACATAGGTTCTCTTGTTAATAATTTTAGTAAATCTATAGAGGTAAATAGAGTTGAAAGAAAATGTATTTTAGGAAAGGTTTTACTGACATTTCAATCAACACATTTTTTATTCATAATGTTTGAGCAATATCACCTTCTAAAAGAATAAACATAAAATGAAGCAATTACATGGCTTTGGAAAAAAGTTTATCCTAGTAGCATCCCATGGGAAAGTATTATTGAAAATTTATGATTATATGAGATTTTTCAAACAATGATTATGGGATCAATGGAAGATGAAATAGTATTCATTTCATTATCTTTAATCAATTCAAAACTTTGACACATATTGGTTAAAATTTTATAAACATTTTTGAGATTTTGTGTTTCATGTTACGTTGTGACATATTTCCTTATGAAAGAGCTATGGAAACACGTAGTTATCTAACTAAAAAAGGCAATAGTAATACAAAAACAAATAGAGAGGATATAAATAGTTACACTGAATATGCCACTAACATGATAGATGCAAATGTCACATGTGATTAGCAAGTTTTTGTAGCATTGTTTCAACTACCTAAGTTTTAGTTATATATTTATTGCACTTATCATATTTTGAATTCCAATTTCATATCATTTTTTATATTATAAAATATTTTAAATACTGAATTCATTATATTTTTTGATAGTATTGTCATTTGAAATATTTATTCCATTCATCATGCAATATTACCTTTAATTTAATTTGTTCTTTAAAATTTTAAATGGGTCATAATATTTTTGTATATTTTCTAAGATTGTATTGTTAAATACATAATTTTATTATGTTTGAAATAACTTAAATTTGATATTTTAGAACCATATTAATATTTTTGAAGTCAAATATGATTATTGAAGACAAATACCAAGGCAATAAAACACAACAATCATATTGAACAAAATGACCAAATTTAAAAGAAAAGAATTAAACTCATAAAGATTGAAGTGTATAACAAACCATAATAATTGCTTGAAAAGTACATCCATAGTTACTAAAACTTTTTGATTATCGAAAACAATGATAGTAATTAAATAAGATGAAATAACATCAAATTTAAATCCATGCTCAGTCTAAATCCATAGAAAATATAATTGCATCCCACATCATCATGTTGTTTGAACTATGTATCAACTGAGTAACTGATCTTTGTAAATTCAAACTTGACATTATCATTTAATTTATTTTTAAACAAATAATTATGTTTTAATATTTAATAATGAGTTTACAACATTAAAATTTAAAAAAAAAATAAAAAATCATTCTCACTTAAAATCCATAGAAATAAATAATTGCAGTCGACATCACCATGTTCATTTAACTACATTTACATAAAATATGTATGTAAGATTGTAAATAAATCATAACTTGGTAAACAAGAATAATTAATAAATTGATAACTAAAGATACAAAATTAAAATTATCACTTCAAATATCTTAGTTAAAAACACAACATTGTCTTTTCCAATATAATATTTAGTTTACAACATCAAAATATATTATTTTTTATTATCACTACGAAAGACACCTCACTGCTCAACCACTTTTTCGCTCGCATCATTCACATTGTTACCACCATCCTTAAAAATACCTACATCTAATTTCTTTGTGCCATGCTTCAATATTCCTTCCCTTTCAAGACTATCTGTAGCATAATTAATATGAGCAATATTTTCTTTTTCTTCTTTCGTAACATCTCCTATGAAAAGTAGACTTGGATCAACATCTATTTTTTAATTCAAAAAAGCATTGGTATCTGATCCTTGATCCTTTATGATTTTTATAAGTGTGTTGTTTTATTTATTCAATAGAACAAGCTTATCATTCAATAAAATGGTAGAATGTTTTTTTTCATGCATTTTTCAAATGCACATTGAGGACCTCGACTTCTCTTTTAAGATTCTCATATTTTATCTACAATTACAAATAAAATAACTATGATATTTAATTTGATAAAAATTATGATACATTACCAAATCCTTTTCCTTCTTTGCATTTTAAATAATAAAAAGGTTGGTGTCTTTTTCCCATTTATTAAAATATGCCTAGGATTTTGCATTCAAACTCTCCAAATTATTTAACATAATACCAAAAACATTATAATTTTATCTATTAGGAATAGAAATGGACCCATATTTAGCTTGACCAAATAAGGCATCAATATTTATAGATTCATGTTGATCTAATGAAAAAAAAAATCTGTTTAGGAGTGGTTGTGATAATGGGCATGTATTTATTTTATTAATGCCTTTGCCCAAAACTCTCAAACTAATACATTTTTTTACTCATATATAACTCCCTCCTTAAGTATTGAAATAATACTTTTAAAAAAAAAAATTATCTAATGGAAAAATTTGCATGCCATCATCAGATAAGTCAACTTTAGTTGGTGGAGTGGGGGTGAAGAGGTATAATGTTCCTCCTAAGCAGTTACATCTAGACCCTGAATAAAATCATGGGGATTGATAGAAGCACCACTAAATTCCCTACTTTTAATCCCCATATATTTAGTATAAATATCTTTTTATTGTAAATAGCTTAATCCTTATGTCCTAGAGATACCTCCAATAGAAAATTTTGGAAAGTTGGAACCTAGAAATTACAGTGTTCCTATTCTAGGTGTTGGACCTATTGGGAATGAAAGATTCTTCCCTCTAATGCAAACTACATTCAATTGTAGTGGAGATGGCGTAATTTTCCTTAGAGATTGAGGGTTCCCTAAAAAAATAAATTTATTATAAAAATGGTAAATTTAAAAAATAAAACTCATTGTGAATTTGAAATTAAAGATTTAGTACTTGTAGTTAGAGACAATATGTCCTCTAATATATGTGTCATATTCTAAGTGATGGGTGAAGTTTGAGATGTAATAGGAAAAATTAAAGATAAAAACTCTTTAATAGAAAAAACTTAAACTAAAAAACCAAAACATGGAATGAAAAATACCTTGCACAAAGGGTCGAGATAATAAGATAAATAAATAAGATAATACACTTGAAAATTACATTGACATTATGCATTTATTATTGAAAATTGAAAATATAAAACCTGCATGTGGAGATGATCTATAATAAACTCTTGGACATTTTGAAATACAAAAGATAGTTGATGCCATTTTAAATAAACTTGTTTTTATGTCATAAAGGCACGGTATCTTACATGTTACAAACAAAGAAATATTAATCTTTAAGTTTGTAATAGTTTATACACTAAACCATTTAGGTTATTCATTTGAATGGTAAACTAACCTCCTAATAATCATCATATAAAGCATTTGTGCACAATTTTTGATTCCGCATAGTTTGAAAGATAGTTTCTAAAGGTCATATAAGGCTTTATAGTACAAGGTCAAAATAAAATTGGCATAAAAAATTGTGGAACTAAGATTGGCATAAGAATAATTTAATTCTAACCTAATCCTAGAGGAAATAAAAGTGTACTAGTCATATCTCAAACCTCAAAGAGGATGAAGAATGTAAATAATATCCCAAAAGTGAATGTTTATTGGTCTTCCCTATAATATTATTGTTGTAAGGAACAATTGAACCATTTCTTTAATAAATGGGTTAGAATTATCATCAAAATGGAAGCCCCTCTTGCGACTACCTGAAACAAAAGTGAACAAATATGAATGAGTCAAAAGGATGACAAATAAAAAAGTTGAATTTTAAATATGA
>JARHVA010008248.1:190000-227500 GCA_037957365.1 Torreya grandis | reverse complement strand
TGATATGCAATTTATTACTCTTCTAGTTTTTCTAGTAAATACTTGTGGAGGTGCAAGGGGTGGAATTTATGATTGATAAGCATGATTAACATATAATCAAGATATAACTAGTATTCATCTCTAGAATGTATTGTATATGTTATATTTTTTCCAATTCTAGGCAATGGAGTCCCATGAATTACCTTCCATACTTAAGGATAAACATTCTCGACAATTTGGACCATCTGCTTTGTATATGAATATATGCATAAATTGGTAGTAATTACAAATATGATTCTTAATACAATATGTGGTCAGGATCCAAAGTTTGTCAAGGTCTATGTATAATTTTCCCATTATTGCCTCCAATAAGTATGACATCATGTAGAAATGCCCTGTTAGATTTGGTCACTTACTCTTATGCAGTACTTGTTCCCTCAACTTGAAGCTGGTGATTTCTCCTAGGGAAAAAATCACATTGTTGGTCATTATTACATGTAGTAATGGTACCCTATCCAAATTGAGAAAATGGATGTTATGCATGTCATACATTTTGTTCAATAAGTCAATCCCAATCCGTACCCCCATTATGAATTTATTGATGGGGGTTGGATAATTTCCTTTCAAAATGATAGTTTACCTGAGAAGAATCCATTAGCTCAACACTTTGTTAATTGTATTATGTTTGTTCTATGAAACTAGCCTATGTTTACCAAAAATTGCATCTAGAAATTGTAGAGATATATATCTTTGAAAGTCATCCCTAGTGATGTAAGCCATGACTATCTAGTGATCCATGTGGTGAAAAAATTCATCTTCTATATATTTTCTAGAAAATAACAAATCTCATAATAAGTTAAAGTAGGGCATCACTTCAGGTTTGGCCACCACAAAATGTAGTCTTTGTCTCTTAACAGTGAGCAAGTTGGTAACAAATTGTCATGTCCCCTTTTTCGTGGACATTGACAGACATGATGGTTAGCCTATTTTACGACCTTCGTAGGCTAATAGGATGGATAGAGGGTCATAATGGAGCTTGGCTTGACTTTGATTCGTAGAATTTATACATTTGGTTTTCATTCAGGTTATTTCAAACGCATTGAGCCTGAGCTCCTACTTTTTAGGGATATTTGATATGCATCGGAGCACCTTTATTTTGGTATGGTCATGTGTGGATTCACTCCATGATTCACCTGCTTTGATCGGTTTGAGGATCTGACGTATATTGAGGGAGATATTAATATTTGATTGATTTAGTCAAATATTAATTATTTGGTCTCATTAATAATTAATTATTAATTATTAATTATTTGGTCTAACTTTAAATTAGAAACCCTAATGCTAATTTAAGAAACCCTAATTAGGGCAAGCATATCTTTTGAGGGTATAAGGGTTTCACATGGAGGCCATTATTGATTATGCATAGATTAATGATTATTGAAAATTGAAGAATTTCTTCTGTGAAGACTGAGCCAAGGGTTCCAGGATTCCATTGCAGTGGAGAACGTCAACTCTTCATGGTGTGTGATTTAGAGGCTATGAAATATTAGCTGATTTATTGCCAAATTGAGAGATAGCTTCATCCAGAAGTTATCATAGAGGTACATATTTGAGAGATAGCTTCATCCAGAAGTTATCACAAAATTTTAGGGTTGAGAGATAACTTCACACAGAAGTTATTACAAATATTTTAGGTATTTATCTTTATTTAGTTTTTGATCCAATAAATTATACAGATAGAGATATTCTGTATTAGAATAGTATATCTTCAGATCAGGTGGTTCAGCAATCAGGGGTTAAGAACAGACAGGTTAGCGGCCGTACTAAGTCTGTACAGGTCCGTACAGATCCACGCAGGTACCGACACCGGCAGACAGAGATCCCCAGTGACCGACATCGGCCATCTGAGGACTGACGTTGACAGATAAGGACCTACAGAGACCGACGTCGGTAGTATATCGACCGACATCGGTGACTGTGTGTTTGACACAGCAGGCCGAGACTTCCAGAATTGCAAGTTTATTCTCAGTTTGCATAATTTCAGGGTTTTAAGACCATATCTATAATATTCTTTGGTTTGCATAAGAAAGGACATCTATTGTAATCAGCTGGATGAATGATAAGATATGTGATTTGTTTAAGCATGTTTGAATCTATTCTGCAAATTGAATCTTGTTCAGAGCTTTATATGTTTCTATATTCCCTAATTAAAGGGGATATTACAGTTGTTCAGAGCTTTTGTAGGGGAAAAAGGAGCCCCTAAGTAAGGGACATCACACAAATTGGCACTCTATGGAGGATATATTTTATTCATGTGAAAATGTGTTGATAGCATCCACTACATCCCATAATTTTTATTATTTACCATACCTATTATCGAAGATAGTTCTATCAATCATCATATATGTAAGCTCTATTGTATCCTTAATAGATAATGGTGATGGTGGAAGTGTTCCTCTAAAACTCTTGGATGATGATGACATTACAATTATTTGGTGTGATCATAGTATATTTTATGTGTATCATGAAAAACACTTTTCCATGGTCTCTTGTATGCTTGTAATGGATTCAAAGGTAGTTAGGGCTTCCATTCACAGAATAACAATTGAGTTTAAATTCATTTATGATTAATGAATACGATCAAGGTATTACAAGGGATTCAAAATATCACCCACTAGTGCCTTCTATGTAAATGAAAATTATGTTCAATAAGGCCATCCCAATATGTATCCCCATTCTAATTTTTTTGATAGGGGTGGAATAAATTCCATTCAAAGCCATAGTTTCCTCAGGAAGAAGCCATGAGATCAACACTTTGTCAATTGTATTTTATTTGTTTAGTTTCCTAGACTATTAAAACTCCTTTTTATTGGTTGATTCTTTGTACTTAGTATACAGGCAGCTAGGGATTTGTTCATAGAGTATCAATAGATCTTAGAATTTACTTGTGATCAATAAACACATCGATAGCCATAAGTCATTGATATAACCTTTTACGTTTAATTCTAGTTCATACACTTTTAATTCCAAACATTCATATTATTACTTTACCTACATATATCAAACCTTCTTAGTTTGGTTGGTGGGGAAGTCACATCTTTACATTTTTGGCTAGGTCTAGTGGGCTTTGTTGGCTAAATCTCATGGGATTTATTGGATAAGTATAGTGGGATATTGGTAGTCAAGATTTGAGTTTCATGTTCAGTCTGAGCTAACAATTCTCATAAACTAAAGGATCCAATCATAAACCCCAAAAACATGGTTGAAGACTAAATAATTCATAATAATGTTCAAACAAAATTTATGATAAATAACCTCTAAATCAAAAGTTATGATACCAAAATCTTGAAGAAAACCAAATGTTTTAGAACAATGTTTGAAAAAAATGTCTCATGAACAAGTCTTGAACAAAAGCCTCAAATCAAAATTTTTTAAAAAATAAGTTCCAGGTGAAAACCCTAAGTCACAAAGTTTTTGAAAAGGAGGTTTCAAGCAAAATGTCCTATAAAGAAGTCCCAAACACTTTCCCTAACGAACAAAACTCCAAACTTAATGTTTGAACAAAATCTTGAAAAAAATAGTTTTGAATAAAACCAAGTCCCAAAACTTTAATAGTACAATAATCTAAAAAGCATTTGATAAGATAGTCTGAAATGTAAAATATCATTGTTTGTACTTGCCAAAGAAGTCAATTAAGGAGTAATTCAGTAAAAAAAACATCCATAGAATGGAGAAGAAAACGTAATATAGGGGAGTGTTGGGTACAATAGTGTTATTTGAGGTATTTTTGGTGTGGGTAATGATTTGCCACTATGCCACCCCCATCATAGAGTTTGTGTAATAGTTGAACATCAGATACCTCAGTGAGACTAAAAAATAATTGAAAGACCTAGACCAATCGATATTCATGTGGTGGTTTGGGAATAACATCATAGGGTTGATTCATATATAACTTTGTGGGAATTCAATGTTAGTACGATGACAATGGGATAGTGTTGAGTATTAAGCTTCCTCGAATGACTCTAAAAGGAGGTTTCCATACCGACTTCTAGAACTGTGGTAGCATGTCTTACTTGGAGTAACAGTCTTTCAGGGAAAATCCCAAAGGATATTTGCAAATGGCTTCCCTTTATTATATAATTATATCTTTATAACAACTAGTTCATAGGACCAATTCCTAACTAGCTCACTAATATCACCCATCTTAATCTCCTTCATCTCAATGGTAACCATCTTAGTGGCCCAATGCCATGGGAATTAACATAGATCAATCACCTTAATGAATTTAATTTTGTAGATAATATTCTTACAGGTCAAATACCCATTAAGTTCACCTTTATTAGCATCAACCTTGTTCATAATAACCCATTAAGGAAACCTTATTCACAATAATCAATGTGTTGATAACTACCTTATTTGATTGAAACATCTATTTACTCATTGAATCCCTTGTACACCTCAATAACACTAGGCAATTTCAACCTCGAGGTATCCACTAGGAGATTCCTTCATGGGTAACTTTAAGGTATCTCCTAAGAGATACCTTAAACATATTATAAACCCCAATAACACTAGGTAAGTTCAACCTCAAGATATCCAATATTAGATTCCTTCAAGGGCTTTTTAATACCTTCATGGGTAACTTGAAGGTATCTCCTAATAGATACCTTGAATATATTACAAGGACCTTTAAGGTAAAAGAACATTTCACTCATACAACAAGGTAATTATTTGGATGTTAAACTATTAACGTAATAGCGAAAATTGTTAAACTAAATTGTGGTGGAAAGTGCATGTGCACATGAGGACTCAAAAAGTGCACTCTTATGTTTAGCCTATCATCATCAATGTGAATTATCCCAAGAATTAGAAGGCCCTTCAAGTTATCAAGTTATCACCCAGTAGTGATTTCAAGGTGAAGGAAAGTTTTACTTGAGTGCATGTTGAAATTATCTACTTAAAGATACATTCAACATCCCTTTGAATGTATGACACCACCCTTTGAGGTGTCTACTAGGATATTCCTTCAGGGGACTTAAAATACACTTGCAATACCATCATGGTTAATTTTAATGTATTTCTTATGAGATGCCTTGTAATAAAAATTCACCTTTTTGCATGAATGAAAGGTATTTCCTAGGAGATGCCATGAAGGTACCTATTGATCGGCATTTCGACACATATTAGAAACATACTTACCCTTCATATTTCTCCTTTGAAACAAATTTTTGTGGATTCTTTTGTTCATTAGAATATATTGGATGATTCACATATAATTTATTTTTGGTTTAGTCATACATTATCTGTTTAAGTATGACTTAGTGTATATATTACAAAGATTTGATATGTATTTCATATTATAGTTTAGAATTCACATTTTTTTATATATAGTTAATTACTACTTAATCACAAAATAATTCATGAAATGATGCAATACGAAACTTACATTTTACAAAATTTCCATACTTAAATCATTTCAATTACTTTATATAATGTATTTGAGTGTGAAAGGAATTCCCACACTTAAAAGGTAGAAGAAGGCCTCACTCCAAGAGAATTTGGATCTAGCATTTTTTAAACTACTAAAACTAAAATTAAATCCACATCACCATCTTCTATTTTATGGTGGTTATAAAATTACTCTTGTTGATTGGTATTTTGAGCTATTTAGTCTACCAAACATACATGTAAATACATACTTATTTACAACTACATAGAGAAAAAAATATTCTCAGAATGGAATAATCCTTGCCTATGATAAGGATGAATTTGAATAGACCCTTCAATTCAAATTGGAAGTATGTAATGGAGAAGATGGAATTATCCATCAAGCTATAACCAATTTTAATACATTTACACCTAGTAAAATAAAATTGACAAAAAATATATTTTCTCCTTCTTATGAAACATTTGGGTTCCATACATGTTTAGTAAAATGGAATAAGTAGCTATATAAATTATCTATACCAATTTAGTCATTGAATTCTTCATCAAAAATCCTTATCATGCTATCATAATGTCACAAATTTAGTCATTTTGGGGAAATTTAGTGTTGATCAAATCTAGAAATCAACTACGATGGGTGGAAGAATAGCTACTATAGGAATTTTGAATGCCAATGATAGGTGGGAGGAAGGAAAACTACAACCTGATAATACTACTCTGTCTATGATAGTTCTAGAAAAGGTTAATCTGGGAAAGGTTCATGTCTTATCAGATAACATAAAGAATCATTTGGTACTTGGGGAAGAGTCAAGCTTAGGTCCACAAGTCACTATTTTTTATCCCACCAAAGATAAACAATAATCATTATGGGTAGAGATAGTCATAGGAGAACATCATCAAATAGCCCCAAAATAGTCTTTCCTACTCCCTATGGGTTAAATTAAGGAGGTTAGTATCAAAGTTTGAAATTGCTGTCATTGATAAAATTGATTCATCCTTGTTGAATTCTATATTGGATAAATTTAATGACTATAGGCCAAGTATCGATTACTTCCAAAAATGGGCTAATCTCAAATAGAAACCAAAAGGGAAAATCAATATCGTAACTATACCCAAGAACTTATTTCCAAACAACTTCTCACATCTCAAAGACACCATAAGGACCCTCATGAGAGGACCTTATTTTATAGGAAAATTAATTATCAATCTATATAAATGGAAGGTAGGACTTAACCTCAATAGCTCAGTCTTTGAGGACATTCCTATCTAAATCAGTTTACCATAACTTCCTCTAGAATTTTGGGTGTCAGAGGTCATTTTTGGGATAGCCAAGGATCTTATACAACCCATTTATATTGACTTAGTTAAAAGATATAAAAGGAGGCTCCTAGATGCTAGGGTTTGTGTCTTCATCCCTACTAAAAAAACCCTTAAACCACTCTATCAATATCAAATATTAGTATGTAATTTTAAATTAAAGAATCAAATTTGAAAGATTTAATATTTTCAAAACTTGTGATGTCTTAAATCACTCATCTGAAGAGTGTCCCTTTCTTAATAATCCTCCCATTCCCCCTTCCACCTCCTAAGTCAGGAAATCCTCTATCCAGGCTCCATCTTCCTTTCCCCATCCCCCTACCCCTCTACCCTAAACTAGGTCCACTTCCTCTTTCCCATCCCTCCCTCTCCCCTCCCCCTCCCCCACCTCAAATCCCCCTTGGTCCCCTCCTCCAAACTAGCTTTGGACCCCATCAAGCTGGGGGAAAATATCTTCACTATTGTTTCACCTCAACCCTCCTTAACTCTTTAGATTATAACCCCCCTGGCTCACCCCAACCCTTGCTTACTTGATAGGTTCTCAGTCTACCCTTATTCCCAGTCCTTCCTCCCTTATGAATGTAATTCTTATAGAAGGTAGATTTATATCCTTGGTTGGATCCTCTCCCTCTTGTATGATCTTTCATGACAACCCAAACCCTATTTACTCTTGTACCATTACATGCAAATCTCTTTTATTGGACAAAGTCCGGAACAAAGAAGTGTTTGGGAATATATTTCTTCAATAGAATGCCATGAAGGAGAAAATTTTCATAATTAAATTAGAAATATCTATTTCAAGCCATTCCCCTAATCTTTAACTTAAATAAAATGATCTTCTCATTAGATTCCATAATCTGGAAGCCAAGGAAGAAACTTACTAGAGGTAGAAATAGAGAAAGTTACAGTTAAAAGAGGGTGATAGAAATACTAAATAATTTCACACCTTAGCTTCTAGGAATCACTAATAGAAGATCATAATGGAAATCCAAGGGGAGGATGACACTTGGTTTAGGAAGGAAGAAGACACTGAATCCCAATATGTCAACTTCTATAAATATGTACTTGCCTTTATCCCCCCTAAGGATGAAGGCTTAGAAGATCAAGTGGCCAACTTTTTTTATAGGGTTATTTCCTAGGAAGAAAACACCTCTAGTCTCTCCCCTCATTCAAATGAGGAGATCCAAGCTATAGTGTTTTTTCTTCAAGTGGATAAATATCTACGACTAGATGAATTCCCTCCATTATTCTTCTAAGTTTTCTGGGATATCATTCACAATCAATTTTTCTTTACTATTGTGGAGTTCTTCAAAGATATCACTATGCTTGAAGATTTCAATAACACATTTTTGATGATAATTTATAAAAATTAGGGGGATACCCAAATGATTTTTTGTTGACCCATCGTCTTGTGCTCTAATTTCTATAAAATTTTTAGCAAAGGGATTTCTCTTAAAATCTAACTTTTGCTAGATAAAATTATCTCAAACCAATAGGGATATTTTGTCTTTGAAAGATACATTTTGGACGGCATCATCATAACCCCTGAAATCATTCATTTCGTGTCTCACTTCAAGTGTCAAGGTATGTTTCTCAAGCTTGCCATCAACAAAGCCTACGATCAGGTCTCTTGGTAATTCCTTGAAAAAATTATGATCAGGTTTGGTTTCAATCAATCGATTAGAATTATCTCTTACATTTATACCTAAATGTTCTATGTTATTATCAATGGTATTACCAAGGGTTTTTTCCTAGTAGGTAGAGGGATAAAATAAGGAGATGCCCTCTCTCTATATTTATTGATCATCTTGATTGAAGCATTGAGTAGAATTATTTATAAGAATAGATCCTCTAACATCATTAGAGGCATACCTACTACCCCTAACACCAATTTGATCACTCATCAATAATTTATGGATTATATGCTAATGATGGGAGAAGTGTCAGTTATAGAAGTCAAATATTTCAAAAAGATCCTTAAAATTTATGAAGTGGTTTTTGACTAGAGCATTAACTTCCATAAAAACTCTCCTTTTTTCATCAACACCCCACTTAATCTATAATATTCTAGGTTTTATCATCAATAATCTCCCATATTCCTATCTTGGTAAACCTTTCTTTGAGGGTCCTATGAAATATAAACTTTGGAATCCCCTCATTGTTAAGATTTAAAGAAAATTATTAGGATGGAAATGGAATATGTTATCCCAAGTGGGAAAACTACAACTCCTAAAGAGCTTGCTTCTAAGCATCCCAATTTAATTTATGTCCCTATTCATCATCCTTGGTAGGATTGCAAATCAAATTGAGCACATTTAGAATAAATTACCTTGGAAATGTTTAGAGGATAGATTTAGGTTGCCACTCATTTATTAGAATAAAGCTTGCCTCCCTACCTCTAAGGGAGGTCTGGGTTAAGAAAGGTTAGATCCATTAACCAAGCCCTTATAGAAAAGCAATAATGGAGGGTGATTAAGGATGATAACCAATGGACCAATTTCATTAGGGCCAAATACTTAAATTCTAAGGAAGGCCACTGATTTCTCTTGGAAGGTGGTCTAGATAATGGCTCATCATTATGGAAAGTGTTGAAATCTGGTAAGGATCTTCTCAAAAAAGGATTCAAGTGAAATGTTGGTAGAGGAAATAAGGTGGAATTTTGGTTTGATCCTTGGATCAATAACCCTTTGACCTCCTCCTTCGAATACTTGGATTTAATCTCCTTTTTTCAAGAAACTTATGGCCAAAAGGTGTCAGATTATTGGGAGGTTATTGATGTAAGGAAGAAGTAAAAACTCTTGGTAAAAGATGATCTACACCAATAGCAAGCCCATCTCTTTCACAACTTAAATTATTCCATTCAACACATTCATATGAACTTATTCCCAAAGGAGGATGCTCTTACTTGGAAAATTGATCCTAGTGGTCTTTATTTTGTTAAATATGGATACATCTCCCTTTGGAATCTAGTGGAAGAGGATGACTATTGGTAGGATCTTTAGCTCAAAAACCTTTTTCCCAAAATCAATGTTTTCTTTTGGTTACCCGCCTAGAATAAGATTTTAACTATGGATAACCTAGTCAAGAGGGTTACTCCCTTTCCCAATAGATGTTCCCTTTACAAATAGGATGCAGAGTTTGTCAATCATTTGTTCCTTTCCTACTCTTTTGCTTCTTCTATCTTTCAACATTTCTTTAGAAAATCCAACTTTTCCAAGGTCACTCTAGGTTTCATTAAGAACCTAATTAGTCAATGAAAACCACCCTAGGAAGCTCCACCACTGAAGTTCTAGTGAAATTTGGTGCTCCCCCATATTTTCTAGGGTATTTAGAAAGATAAAAATTCTTGCATATTTGAGAAATATAGAACCAATCCTTCCTCCACTTATAAGATAATTTTGGCTTTTATTCATGAAAATAGATCCTTTTTGGCTTCCTCTTTTGATCAACCTAGCTCTACTGTCTTCTTCAAGATTCTGAACCATCTCAATCTAGTCATTCCAAAAAAATCGCAAGCAAAGGGGTTCAACAGGTCAAAATTTAAATTTATGCTTCCTCCTCCCCCTTGGTTCAAGCTAAACTTCAACAAGGTGGTGAAAGGGAACCTAAGCCTAGTAATATTGGGAGGTGTTATCAAAGACACTCCACTAAATATTAGAGTGACATATGTGGGTCCATTCGGGATCCAAGATAATCATGTCTTATAAGCCATAATGGTGCTTTGGGGCATCAATTTGGTGGTCAGCCTCGACATGGATTTCATCCAAATCGAGGGAGGCTTGATGAATATTATTAACTATCTAAAAGGTCTTTCCCATTCTTCCTATAATATTTTTGTAATTATCAATGATGTAAAAAAATTGCTGACTCATTTTAAAGGGGTCTCCATTGAGCATATTTATAAGGAATGAAATAAGGGTGTTGATTGTATAGCAAATATTTGGGTCCTAAGGATTTAATTTATCACTTAGCATGAGAGGGACTTTTTAGATAATGTCATCTCGATTATCAAATAAAATAAATTACACAGTAGGCATAGTCATGATGGCATTATTAATTATCACATAAACATATATCAAAGATTGTTATGTTTATATGTGCATGGCCATTATTAATAAGGCCTTGCACATTTGGGTCTCTCCAAGCTTACATCATATGTCCAAATTTTGATCTTTTTTATATAATCCTTTCATCTCCTTTCTCAAGAGCATGTATCATGAATCTTGTAGAAACATTTTGTAATTCCACAAAATGGGTGAGGATAGAGATCATTTTGAACCAATTTTTTTCTCTGATGTAAATTAAAATGATTATGTGTGGCATAAAATGGTTAAGTGTGGATTGGCTTCATTCATGTAGTGTCTTATTGGGCATGACATTGAGCTATCCATTGAATTTTCCTATGGATGAAAAGATTGATAAGTTAGAATGCATGGATTAAAAATCATGATCACTAAGGAAATTATTGAAAAAACTATAGGGATTTAATGAAATGATGTTAAATCCTTCAAAGATAAGATATGAAAGGTGGAGCTTATGGGCACTTTCTTCAAGAATTAAAAAAACTAACCCAAGATTTCATCCCATAAGGGTTTCATGAGGGCCAAAATACTAAGGAAATGGGTTAAATTTTGCCTCCATATTATGAGGTATATCACATTATAGGGAAAACACATTGTTATTTTTACCATCACTTCCTCCTCTCAACCACTTCAAAGGTCATATAATCAACATTATATTATTTATAGTACAATCATTGGAGGCCTCAGTGTTGAATTTTAAAAAGAACCCATCGACTAATTTAATCCATCAAGGTCTTATTTTGTTGTTCATAAAGTTTGGGGAGCCACAGTGATCCAAGATAATCATCAAAGCTATCAAAATTCATTGTGAGAATGAGAATTATGAAGAAGGGGAAGAGTATTCTATTGAATTAGACTCAGGTAACAAATGAGACAAGCAGAATGATGGGGATTATACCAAACAAGTTCAGGAGGATCCTTAACTAGATATGGGGAGACCTATCTTCATCCATCTACTAACAAAGGTATAAGGGTCTCTAGTTCTAATGATAAAGTGGAAATCATAGATTCCATTTAAAATCAACACATGAAGATTACCATTCATAATATGTTATGTGGGGAAATTGAGAATGAATTTGAGAAGCTTAAGGGGTTCTTGAGTCATGAGGTGATAGCTGCTAATATGGGTAAATATCATCTAGTTCACACTCCATAGGGAAAATCTACTCAGAGCGGTGGAGATGAAGAAGTTACCTAGGATCCTAAGGAAGAGAAAGCGGAGCTTCAATCTTCTGACCTTAAGTGCAAATGATAGGATGTTAGTAAGGATCTATTTTTTGGTAGTCAAACTAGAGGTAGGAATAACAAATGTGGTAGTACTGAGACCAAGTAGTTGGTATTTTACTCTGATTTAGATTAGTTTGTCCTACTCTATTTCTTTTTGGTTGTTGTTAGGTTTTTTGATTGATAGTATATGTAAGTTTGGTAGTAGGGGGTTTTAGCTATTGGTTCCATATTTTAGTCCCTTTTTGTTCTATTTCTTTGTATTTAATATATTATGGTTGTCTATTCTAAATGGAATGGGTCCCTTTATCCTAGTTGTTAACTGATCAAATAATAAAACATTTGGTTTTTATTTGAATAGTTGTGATAAAATTAAAATGTTTGGTTTGATAGATAGAGATAAATTGGTCATTAGAATATAAAATATGTTGAAAGAAAAACATGAAAAAGGGGAAACAACTTATTTTACTTACCAGTATGTAAACATGTATTTAAGATACCCTATAGTCATGACATAAAAACATTGAAGAAAATAAGACAAGTAAGGGCAACATATTTTATATGTAGATTCAAAAGAGGCTATACAATTACTCACATTATTGGAGAAAAATAATATTGATCAAAAGGTTGATACACTTTTGTTGTCAAAAAATTCTTATCAAACATAGTGAATTCTTGACATTGTATATTTCGTCTAGCAATTAGACCTTGAACAGTCTTGTAGAGCTCCGTGAATTTGGGGATGCTAATATCAAAATAAAAAATTTGAATGAAGGAGGGGTGAATTCTATAATTCATTTATTTATAAAACATAATGAGGTTCCAATGAAGGATGTTTTATTAATTTTTTTTTTCTAAGTAACCCTCAATGTATTATTGAATCAAAATAAGTCCTAAAATCTATGATTGATAAAAAACCATAAGATTCAAAATTGAAGATGACCAACATAGAATTACATAAAAATAGATAATTCTTTCAAAATAAGAATATAATTCACTATCATTGAGAAATAAATGTTCTATTAGAACGGAATGATTTAAGAAAACTTGTAATCCATTTCCTATTTTGCACAAAATATGTAACCAATATAATGAACCCAATAAAATATGTAACCAATATGTGTGTTGGTGATTTCCATTAAAAGCCAAAAAAGGGTGCCATACTATGGGGTCTTGATAGTGATGGATTCAATTGGACTCATATTATAGGTATCAATGTTTTTGGAGATCCCACTAATTTTCAGCTTCAATATTTCATCCTCCATTTATAAAAAAATAAAATAGAGGAAGGTTTTAACATTAAAAAAAATGTACTAAAATTTCAAATTATTGGTTCACACAAAACATGAAGGGCCTTCAAAAATGAACTAGTTAACACCTTTTGGGAGACACTTATCTCTACTTTCAATAATTTAGATACATGTGAAGTGCTAGGGGTATATAAAAGAGATGGATTGGTGCGTGATTTTACATGATTGAAAATAAATTTATCTTATATTAAATAAAATGTTTCATAAAAAAAATTAATGTTTAATCTCAAAAGTGTTTGACAAATTCAAAGAAAATAATAAAAGAAAAACCACCTTGATCAGTAACAAGTGCATACCATTTTTAATTTATTTTATGATAAGGCTTCATTTTTGAAATATAACATCTTAACAATATTTTTGTGTGTATGATTTATTTTTTAAACCTAACCACATAGTAGTATTTGTGATGTGTAGCACTAATGTCATTGCATGCAAGTGAAGAAACAATAATAACCTAAAATCATATCAATGAGCATGACACATTTCAAGTTGAAGAAGGTAAAATAAGATTAGGAATATTTTTAAATTATATAATTTATTAACTATCAACTATTTATAATACTGACAAAATATTTTTTCATCTATTTATGTCTCAATTAAAATAGCTCACAACACAACTCTACAACTTTGTGTCTCCAACACAACAACCCATGATAGAACTCTATAGGTTGTTGCCTCCACGAAAATAACACAAGGTAAAAATATACAAAAAGAGATATTTTTAAACTAAAAAAATATTAAATAAATTGATAATGAAATTTTTTAGTTACTACATTATATAATACCTTACAGGAAATAAAGAAACAAAGGTTCAACTAAAGAGTGAACAGATACAAACTATAAAAATGCAAAAAGAAGATGACAACCCCTTTCATTAAATGTGTAATTATATAATTTCATTCAATATAATATATTAATTATATTTATTTATTTAAACACATTCAAATTACATTTTTCTTCATGGACATGAGATTGTAGAAGACAATAAAATATAGACTTCCATTAGATTGGGATTTAGAATTGTGGCTTCATTTTATTGTTGTGTAGACTTGAATGTGGTTTTATTCACCCATTGAAATGTTTTTTACATGTTTAATTTACCCAATTTAAAGTAGCATAATATGTGATATAATTTTATTCAATACAATAAATTTTGATACAAAGTATCCATGTGATATTTATCTATATAAAAACAATAAAGTATATTATGCTAGAAACAATTATTTGCTATTGATTTAAACATTTTTTAATTTTATGTGTCTTATTAGAAGTATATGAATGGGTTTCAAATATAGGTGTATATTTATTTGAAATTAATGATAATTAACTTTGACTTAGAAAAGTAAATACTATTGTGTTTGTTTTGAAGGGATGTATAAACATATAAATATGTATTGGTATGTATAAAAATAGCTAATACTTTCATTACTGTAAGAATATAGATGTTTTTTTATCAATGTTATTTTCCTATTAGCATCTATGATAAATGAGTTATGGTAAAAAGGGATTTTTTCAAAATATGTTCAAGTTATGGTCAAACTATAAGGATTCAATATAAACATGTATATGCATATGCATTTTATAAAACTAGAAATATAAATGGTACATCCATGTATAATGAGTATAGTTACATGTGCCTAAACATGTATTTATTTTTATATATTTTTATATGAATCTTTACAAGAATTAAGGAAATGCAAATAAAAATTACATCAAATGAAATACATTATGTTTATATGTTACAATATGAAATGCAAATCAAAAGCGCATCAATGATTAATATAGTAACATGTAACAAATTTTGTTAGAAAATTTCCATGTTAGATTTATTATATCATAATATTTTTAATAAATGATTCATTTCTTTTTTAACAAATTATAGACATTTCAAAGGAGGAGCTAAGACCGACATCTAAAAAACTATTGATTTTCGGGTTGGATGACTTACTATTCATTGTGCACAAAACTAAATATATGTAAATGAATTATACAATAAAAAAATATTATTATAAAATAGAAAACACATCATACTACATTTGAGATCATTCCAAAGAAATTTTTATGGTGGCATTACAACCTTTTTCTCACTTTGCCATTTGGTCAATGATAGAATAAAATCATGAGGCTAATCATTCAAGACATGAGTTACACAAGTTAAAAGTTCAAGTTTTCTTGGGTAAAATATATTCTAATCCCTTTAATATAAACATAAATAAATTGGATGAAGTCATTTTTAAAGGGACCTTTGGAGATGATTTTTCAATTGGTGACACGATGTTCATTTATTGCAATTATATAAATTGTGTTAGAAATAAAAAATTGAAAATGAGTTATGTTAGGTCAAGTAGATATAATGGAAATGTAAGTTTAAAAAATTAAAAGGATTGGATAATCAAAATGACATCTATCATCACATTCTTAGGAGAAAGCAAAAAATCCATTCCAACAACTATGAACTAGTGTTTAGAAGGATGTAACTTCAACTTATGATGATTATTTAAAGTGTATTTATGGATTATAAAATATAATTTTATTAATAAACATTATTGTTAATTTAATACAAATTAATTATAAATTATTTCAAAAGTAGTTTAATTTATTTTAAATTAATCAATTCTAACTTGGAATTATTTTGATTTCCTTAAGTGCAATTTGATTTATAGTTGTAGATTCCTTTAAATTATTGAATCAAGTTGAAGTTTAAAATATGATACCCTTGTAAGTGGACACTCCATTAGTTTATCTTGAAATTGCCCATGTTGATCCATTAGTATATCAACCCTTGCACATGAAGATATTCCCGATGAACAACAAATAATTCTCAAGATATTTTATTAAGTAGATGAACTAATTTCTTATTATGTTCTGATCCTTAATTTAGCCATTAAAATGGTGTTGCATTTCCTAACAATGGAAGCTACTTGAAAGGATCAATGATTAGTCTAAAGGCCTAAAAGGGTGTCACAAATTTGAAATAGTCCAATCTATTCAAAATGATATTTTCCCAAATGGTTTGAAATAATAAAATTTATTTGGAATATATAAAACATATTTATGGAGAAAATATTCTCCAATCCACTTTAGTGGGTATAATTCCAAGTTATTCAAAATATCCCAATTTGATCAAAATGATCTATGCTGAAATGGTTTGAAGCAGTCTAATTTATTTGGAATATACAAAATTTATTTTTGTATAAATCTTCTTCACTCCAATTTAATAGGTATAATTATAAATTATTCAAATTTCCCAATTTATTTGAAATGATGTATGCCAAAATGCTTTGAAATAGTCCAATTAATTTGGAATATAAAAAAAGATATTTTTGAAGAAAATTCTCTCCACTCCACTTTATTATTTTTTGAGGATAAGGAGAGGTAGAAATAAAAGTACACCTCTAAGCTCTCCACCTCCAAAAACTACAAAATCCAACACTCCAAATACTCCCCCTATAATTATAAGTCATATCATCCCACATTTTTTTATTGATACTTCAAGAGATACAATTGCTACTAGTAAAATTGATTTTTTACATTCATTAAACTCAATAATGTAGCCTTGTATTATTGTTGAATCATTAATTTTTCCCATTTTACAAACCATAGCTCAGCATATTGCCACATCTCCCATGGTCACCACAACTATGAATGTCAGGGTCACTTAAACTTATATTACAAACTATTTTCAAAATTTATTGAATACCCTAGTGGCTTGTTCACTATTTGGTAGAACCAGCCATCAATCCCCTATACTTAACACTAGAGTGAATTTTAAAAACATGATGTCTACTTATTTTTTTTCCATATTGGCCACTCCCCCTATGATAACCTCCTAGATAGAGATACTATTTGTTCAAGCTCCCTTATCATACACCCTAGTGGTCTCTATCACCAAAGGAGCTGGAAAGGATACGTTCATCATATATACACTAGTTTATAATTAGTTTTTTGGCTTGAGGAAGGTAATTCCTACTTAATTACAATAGGTACATCATCTCACAGAGTTATGTTACCTCCTCCCTCATCCCCTCAAATTATTCATGATAAATTTACACTTCAAAATGTAAACAATCATCTTGAGAAAGGTCAACAAGAAGACTATGATTGCTCAAGATCATGAAGTAGAGATAGAATAAATATAATACATTTTCACCCTCACCAAGATAAGGAAGATAAATCCTTAAGACCCAAACATGATTAGAGAGGATTATTATATATTCATGGATGCCACATGGGGCTTTATCAAGGATATGCTCAAATTTTTTGACCTAGATATTCAAAGGTAGGTAGAGGTAAGAACCATCAATCCCCTAAGGAGATTGTAAATCATATATAAGCGGTGGCCATAAAATGTTTTGATACAATTGGATCAATAAGGTCTACAAAGGTCACCTCTTACCTTAAGTGGGGAGATGTTCTTAAATTATTCAATAAAATATAACACATCAATGTAAATCTACATTTTATTTGTCAAATACCTAAAAATAGGGCTTATATATAATTAAATATAATAATTGCAACTAAATCAATGTGTTTGCAACATTATATTATTTCTAAGAGAGATAGTCTACTAGAATGGAAATAAGAGATGTAGACCTTGGTCTAATGGTTTTCTAATCAAGAAGCAGGGGTAATCTCCACTTTGACTAAGTTGAGAGTAGTTCACATAATAACTCTATGGAGGGAATATGTGCCAAATCCTATTTTTGATAATTTCTTGTGGGCAAAATTGGACAATTTTAGAGTAGAGATTTAAGGAACTATGTACAAGACCATGGATGAACTTATGAAACTAGCAAATTTTTAATGGGAAAAAATCATCAGATTTGAATCTTTGTATGTTGAGGTTAAAATAACACTGGGTGTTCATAAAAAACTAACAGACAATCTTCCTCAATTATTCAAGAAACCTTTTCTCTATTTAAGACTGTAGAAACTTAGTTTCAAGGTATTCTTGTTTTTAATCTTCAGATAAACGTAATAAATCATATAACTATGGTATCATAAGTGTCTTTATCTCTTATACAAAGATCTCAATTTCCTAAGTACACATTGTTGCATACATAGATTGGGCCCTCTTATGTGCCTCTTTTAGTTGTAACACATATTTCAACAAAAGTTCCCATAGCCCTTGCAGCTACTTCAATTTCATTCATAACATCAGTTCTAATTCCATCTACAGCTTTGGTTGTAACTTTAATTTCTTCCACATCAACTTCTATGACATCTTTGTTATAATTAGAATTCTTTCGATATTTCCACATCAACAACAAATAATTGTAAATATGTTTTTGGATGTTCCAATTGAGTTGGAATATTAGTTTTTAACTTATCTACATTGCATGGATATATTGTGTTTTTAGATGAAGGATTCTATTTTGAACAATTAATATAGTACATGCATATTTTGCATGAATTACAATGCAATGATATTCCAAGACTTTTATTTTTATAATTCACTTCAGAGATGATGTCTTTCACATCACAAGCATATATATACTTGTAAAATCCCAGTCTAAAATGATGGGATAATTTTATATATTTAAATTAATAAGAAATTATGATAAACATTGCTAATTTAATTTTGATGTGTAAATCTTGCTTATTCTAAAATTCTATAGATTGTGTAGGACATGCTATCATTCTAGTATCTTAGTTATTTGTTTGTGTATGGGTTAATTTTATAATACATTATTCACTTTCATCTATAGCTTAATCAAATGCCTTTTACATGCTAATTATAATCCCCCTTATACATGTTCAATAGTAATCTGACAAACATGGCAACCTTTAATTTTTGCATGTTTAAGTTTATTGTGTTTTGTTTCCTTTTTAATCATAACTATGTTTGAGTGTTGGTGTTATATAGCATATTTATATAGATAATGGTATTTATATTTCTTACCTAAACTTAGGTGAAGTGTTAGTCTTGAATATTTTTCATCTTTCATAGTCTATGGTCTTGTTTTCTACCCTCCCTTTCCCTTTTGTTGAGTTTATTAAATAATCCTATCAACCTTAATTAAAATAATCATACTTATACCCATCTCAAGTGGATCTATATTCATCCTTAGCTAAACCATTTGTGGTTAACAATATGTATTTCTCATTGTTATTCCACCAACAAGTTGTTATAAAATAAAATACTCTGCAAGTCTTGCCTTGGAGTGAATTATTTTCATGGATCATAAAATGTTAGAGGATACCTCATAAAGGTCTATGTAGGGTACATAAAAACCACATCAATAGGTACATAAATATGGTTCTAAAAAGAGAGCCTACACCTCTACCTCTATTTCATTTGAAAATAATCACTTTAGTTACACTAAAAACATAAATAAGATTAATAAGGTCTAACTCAAATAATAAATTGATATTACCACCTTTGAAAACCCATATAAAAGATAGGTTTGCCAAAAGATTAAGGAAAAGGTCAAGAGCCCAATTATTCTCTTGAGACAAATAACCTCATATGCCATTACATCTGATGGCCTAGCATCAAGCCCCTAAGATCTAACCTAGATGAGAGGTTCTTATATAAATATGTATAGAGATATCCATGATTTACCTAGAAACCTTGAAAAAAATGTGCCTTCCATTTCTCCCTTAGGAGGAAGGACTATAAAATAAAAATCAAAGCCTTTAAAACTACTTTGGGTGTGGCTTACATAATATGTACCTTCTTATTGCAAGATGTAACCTATGACTAGTTTCTAAATATCATAGAGGGTTACATTACATCTTGGACCCATTTGTGAGAAACATTTTTGGCACAATTTGGACAGTTCACTAGTACATGTGTTTATCAACATTTTGCCAATATGAAGTGAGATCCTATTGAGCTAATTCGGGCCTTTAATTCTATATTTTATTAATGTATAGTTAGCATCAAACCACTTACCAACTTGAAGAGACATTACTTATCAAAATGTATAAAAATGCCCTAGGCCCCATGACTATTATTTTCCTCCATAGATCAGTCATTATTGGTACATTATCTTTGGATTCTACCAAGGATATGAACATCTATAAATAATTAAATCCACTTATTGGAGTCCTTGGACGCACTCAATCCTTATCCTCTCTTCTAAGATTTTAGTCCAATTTTGAATCTAAACTAAAATATTGTGGACCAAAATGAGACCCAAGTGTATACCCTGGTGCCTTTGATATAGGTTCCACATAATCAACACCTAGGTCACTTGAACAATTCCACTTCTAACCAAGAATTCCTAAATCTATCATTAATACCAGTTAATATTACCACAACACAAGATACCAATTATGATTTTATGAAAATATACTTGGAATAAATATAAATAATGGTACAAAAATTGAGTAATGAGTTTTTAAGCATGAAAAAGTGTATGGGGAGCATCACAGGCTAGAAGTTTAATTAGAACTTTGTATTTTAGAGGTATAACATTAATTTCAACATGTCTAAAAACATTTGAGAGGAACAAGTTCCATCGAATATGGGACCATAGATCAATATCACTAAAGATCTTAGTTAGTGTCACATGTAATAACACTACAAAATATGGTGAGTTAGATTGAATTGAGTTATGTAAATATTTTAAAATATTTTAGATGGAGATGGAAATGAAATAAGGTTATATGAATCAGGTAGAACAATCCTCCTCTAGTGGTTTAGGACATCCAAATGATGCCAATTTCTATGAGACCTATGATTACCTATATCTAAAAGAATATTACAATTTTAGGAGTAAGTAATGTGTCACTATTTTGACCTCTAGATCATAACACTACCACTCCTCTATATCATAATGCTAATAATGATCCATTACCTTTTAAGAGAGATGAACGATTATAGAATATAGAGTTTCCTAACCGAGGAGGGTGCAACACTATCGAGGATATGAATCAAATCCAATTGAATATTATCCCACATGAGTTGGCCTAGATCACTGAGAAAATAAACTTGCTACTTAAAGCTTTGACTGGGAGGACATCTGAAAAATCCAAGGCTACCCATGCAAATGTCATGGTATATAAAGAAAAAACTAAATTACCAAAATTATTAATAACTATCCAAATGTTCAAAAAGAATATACATAATTGTGTGGTTAAATCTAGACCATCATCCAATGTGATGCTAACAATTATCTTCCAGACGTTAGGCGTGACTCTTGCCATGTCAAAGAGAGTGATCCTTCAATTAGATAATTCAAAAATGTGCACATCCATTTGGAATATGAACCACATGTTCAACAAACCATCAAAATATTAGTCAATAACATTCTAGAGGCTTATGGTATGTTTTTAAGGCATGATTAGTTCAATGTGATAAATGGTTATATGGCTACTAACTTCTTACACATGTAGCTACCCTAAAAGGGAATAGTGAACTAGATCTTAGGGGACCATGAGTAGAAGATAAAACATTATATTACTAAATAAAATGCTACCAATGATAAATTAGACTTAATATATTCATATACAAGTGCGTATACATTTTCCACCAAACATGAGCCTTATGAATAGGAATTTGAATCTCCTTCTCAGTTGTGGACCCTACATTTTTATAGATCCATATGAAAACAAGATTTGAGCATGGGTGTGGCCCTCATAGATCTAGACAAAAAATGTTCATTATCTACTTAAAATTTTTAATTCCCATGCACAAATAATAGATTAATTATGAATCTTTAATCCTTGGATTTCATTTTGTAATAAATCATAATGTCAAGAAGTTATAAATATTTTATGACTCTAAAATGTTGGTTAACCATACCATAAATAAATATTAGTTCAAACTTACTTATGTAAATAATTAAAAAAGCTAATCTTGGGATGTGAGTGAGTCCTTTGACACATTCATCATCAAATATATCTTAAGATGGATTAACTAGACAATAAACTCCTTGACATCTTCAACTTCTAATATTGCACCTCTTTAGGAGTCAAAAATGCATAAATTCTTAGTGAATCTAGTTCGTTACCCTTTGGTTCCTAATAATGTGGATAACTTAAAAGTGTTTATGAATGATTAGTAGATTGTTCAATTCTTAAATAATTATGGAGAATTTGAATCCTAGATAATAAATGAATGAAATGTCCAGCCAATATGGATTTAGGACATGGGAGAAGATGGTTTCATGAAACTAAAAGAGAACTCCATCCATTTATCCATGCTGTATTTTAAATGAAATTTTGATGTGAATCCTCAGGCTCAAACCCCTAAGTAACTCAAAATCATTGAGTCTAATATCATTAGATAGAAACTTAGAACAAGTAAGCATCCCCAATCGCTAAATGTGGGTATGCATTTCTTAAAGAGTGAAAATCAAAGGTTGAAAAAGGTTTGTTGTGTAATAAAAATATGTCACTAGAGGTACATATGATGGCTTAAATATCCTTGACCTTAGGGTTATCTCTCATAGCATTCCCTTGAATCAAAAATTCAAGCGTTTCAAACAAATATAGAAGCCAATGAATCCAATCCTATAACATATCATATAAATTAAAGTGTAAAAGCTACTATATGCCATAATTTTTTTCTCAATTAGTAATTCAACCTAGGTATCCATCCTTGTACCATTTAGAAATAAGAACAAAGATATCAAACTTGGGTTGATTTCAAGAACTTAAAAATAGCCATAGAGAAACACAATTACCCTCTAAATTAATTGGATTAGGTAATTAATATGGTGAATAGGTATCAAATGATGTCCTTTTTTGATGGATTATTAGGGTATAACCAAGTATTAATAAAATTATAAGATAGGATGAACACTACTTTCACCACCAAGTGGGGGAGTTTTACATATAAAATGATGTCATTTGGCCTAATCAATATAAGATCCACCTTCTAGAGAGCAATGGAATTTGCCCTTAAAGGACTAGTGGGGAAGTGTATCATCATTCACATGGAAGAACTTACTGTGTTTTTAAAATAAAGAGTTGATCATATAGAACATCTACTAAATATATTTGATAGATGTATAATATATGGGGTCTCTCTGAAACCAAAGAAATTTTAATATTTGGAGTTACTGAAGGAAATATCTTAGGTCACTTATCACTAAATATAGAATCTCCATCTATTCGAAAGTGATTTCTATCCATTTCTAAGTTTACCCCCTAAACAACAAGAAAGAGTGCACATATTTATTTTTAAATATGAACTTTGTAAGGAAATTTATTTCTAGTTTTGTATAGATTTCCAAGCCATTGAATTCTATGCTAAAATATGATGCTAAGATCGAGTGGACAACAAGGGCCAAGAAAGCTTTTTAAGACATCAAGGTTTTAATTACCCATGCTCCAATTCTAATTAGTCCTAATTTATATATATATATATATATATATATATATATATATATTATTTATTCACCTTATAACATATTATTTGCACATTACTTGCACAAAAGGTGGAATAAAGTGAACATCCCATTGCCTTTATGGGCTCCAATATGAAGGATGCAGAGATAAAAAAAACTCCATCATTAACCAAAAAAATGTATTATTTGATTAGTGGTGTCAAAAATTTCAGCCATTATATTATAATAAATAAAAAACATTCCAGTGTTCAACACCCACCTATGAATCTCACACTTGGCCATAATGAGTTGGAAAAAATAAGAGACAAATAGATCATAAAATTACAAGAATTTGATCTTGAGATCAAACCAAAAAATATGGCAATAGGATAAGGAATTATCTAGTGGATGATTGAAATTGATCACACATCAAAATTGAAAATATTAATGAAACTTAGGTGGGTAGTGGTGAATGGTATTCATAGATCATCGATTATATTCTCATAGGTACATGTCCCTTTGAATGGGATAAAAAGAAAAGATGAGTACTCAGGCTCAAATCAGCTCATTAAATGATCAAAAAAGTGGTATTATACATAAATAAATATGAAGGCATATATATAATATGAATCTTAAAATAATATGCTAAAAATATTCTAGATAAATTACATCAGAAGATTGGTGGTGGACATACCTCTAACAAAATGATAGCCAATAGATTTTATGGATGTGATAATACTATCCTACAATATTTGGGGATACCTACAATCACATTTGGATATGCTATGACCATCAGGTGTTTAGTAAGGGAGAAGTGAATGATTCCATGCCTCTATAAATATCCATTAAAGGACACACCATCACTTAATAGGACCCTAATTTTATTTAGGTGATAAACTTGAATTCCTCAGTAGGACATACATTTTTCCTCATAGTTATAGATTAATGCACCAGTTGGATAGAAGCTGTATCTATTAAAAATTATAGAAAAATTAATGTCATCAATTTTAATTTAAAAAATATTGACCAGGTTCAACACTCCATTCTCCTCTTTGTGATAAAGGTCAAGATTTTAAACCTTATAAATTTATAATGTGGGCCTATAAAAATCAAATCATAATAAATTTATTCTTCAACTACTACCCATAGGTAAATAGAGTGGTTGAGTCCTATAATAATAATTTTTTAGATGTAATTAATAATCATACACAAGATAAACCAAGAGAATGACATCTCTTATTTAAATATGCACTATGGGCAAATAAAACTAGGTACAAGTAAGCCCTCAAGGATTTGTTATTTATGCTGGTGTACAGACAAAAACTAGTCTTCGCTATTAATCTAAATATACCACAATAATAATTCATGGAAGATTATATGGGTGAATATGAAAGGATTAAGTCTTGACAAATTGAGATAGTTTAATTATAATATGCAAGAACTAAAGCATTACACAGCTTCAACAAACATCAATATATTGTAAACTAATGGTGTGAAAGCAGATCCAAGATCAAGGTATTCAATATTTTAAAATTAGTGCTATTATGGGATAAATAAAATGAAAATAAGGGACAACATGATAATTTCACTCCTTTGTGGATTGGACCTTATCAGATATCAAAAATATTAGGTAACAATGCCTTCTAGCTAAAAAACCTTTTAGGTAATGACCTCACTATTTTAGTAAATGGACAATTTTTAAAGCACTACTTGATGGTTTATCCAACTGGAGATACATCAGAGTGAATGGTATGTGGAGATTTAGACTAGAAATAGATTGGATATACTAATTTTTAGAATAGTTTTACAACTTTTTGCATCTTGATTTTACTAGATTAGTTGTAATGCCTTCTATATTAGTTTCCTAAAATTTTAGAATAAACCAACAATTTCATATACTAAAGTTACAAGATAATTTACAAAAACAAAAGGATGATAAGAAAAGAATGCACAATTAGTTATCACAATGATTTATTCCATGTATTACTAGATTGTCTAGGATGGAGGTACATGGTTTGATTGAATTAGGTTCTACTTAGGTTAAATAAGTTCAAATAAAATTCTATGATTTTTGTATAATACCTTCATGTAAATTTTATAAAAGTATTTCTATTTACAAAAACTTATTTCACTATTTCATGCTGAAACTTTGATGATAGATAATAAACATATAAATCTATCCACACTAATACACTAATAAGGATGTCTTGAAAAAATAAGTTTTCTTATTCATATACCCAACCAATGGTGTTTCTCAACCTCTGTCTATCTATGTTTCAAATGTGTGTGTGTGTGTGTGTGTGTGTGTGTGTGTGTATATTGATAGTAATTCAAGTAATGTATATCAGGCTGATGGATGCCTAGATGATAGTAGAGAAAGGATTTTAGTGGAATTAGATGTATATCTATCAAGGATATGGATGCCTAGAAGACAATAGAATAATGTCTAGGATTTTCCTACTATTTGGTTACAAAATATGAAATAAAAATGAATCATATGGTGTTTATCTAGGAATTCAATAAAACTTTCATAATTAAGGGGTAATTGATATCACTAGATGAGACATGAATCCAAGGAATGGAAAGAGTTAATATGTTTCATGAGGAATTTGAAGTTTTTTATAGAGTTTGGTTTGTTTATTATTGATTTTCTAGAGATGAAGTTTTATAAGAATCCATTGCTAAAATTCTAGGTTCTAAAAATACTTAGGTGTCATGAAATTTTGTGCCCTAACACACACCCCCAGATTTTAAAATAGGGTATATATACTGATTGAATATTATTTTGTGGTCCTCTGAAGTATAATCTCATATTTTTAGAATTTGTAAAGGCATGGATGTAAAAGAGTTTATCTAATTATTGAGAAATTCATTTGGTTGTCTCTATTTCAAATTTTTTATTTAAACATAATCTTTAGGATTTCATTTATTACATGGTGTCCACTAGAATAAAAAGTATAAAATATATTCCTAATCTATACTATATTATTTACCATTAATATTAAATTTCCTTTAAGTAATCATACACATGTTCTTAAATATGATTTTATAGCACTAACTAATATGACACGTTTCTAAAATTTATGGGTTGTCATTTTTGTGCCTTAAATTGATTATTTCACACTCAGCCATTTCTTGGACCATCATGAAGCCCATCATGGACACATGAAATCATTTCAATAATCTATAGAATCAAGTTAAAAGGAATAATTCATCTCAGTGATGTAGTACTAATGTTAGTGTACATATGACTACAAACAATCTTGAGAAAGTGAAGCAGTGAAACCCATCCATCTGTCACCATCTTGATAACTCAGAGGTTACATTGTTATGGAATCATGTATGAACAATATCAAGTGAATGTCTTAGTGAGATCTTGCCGCCTGTGATCATCCCACTGATCTAGTAACTAAATAGTGATATAATCAAAATGAGATGTATGGAAGATTACAAGAAAATTGAAGATAAAGAGATGTCTATGTGTCACCATCCATGTAATCTAGAGGTTACATAATTATAAACCTATATACATAAGAACCATGGAAGGTAAAGCAATGAGAGTCATCCATTTATTACCATGCCACTAACCCACAGGCCCTAAAAGTACACATAGACCTTAAAACCTAGCTATATAATGGAGTAGCAAGAGCCATACACTTATCACATTTCACTCACGAAGAGGCCCTCAAGATATACACAATCCCTAAGTCCTAGATACGTAATGGAATAATGAGATCCATCCACTAATCACCATTCCACTCACCTAGAGGCCCTTGATCTACACATAGTCCTTGAAGCGTAGATATATAACAAAGTAGCAATATACATCCACTTGTCACTATCCAACTCACATAGAGACCCTTGAGCTATGTACAGTTCCTAAATCCTAGATATATAGCAGAGTAGTGAAATATTAACACTTGTCACTTTCTCACTAACCCATGGCCCAAATAAATGAAGTATAAATAAATACACCTTAGTCATCAGTGGAATTATGATACATAGAAATTTTTAGTCTTGGGAAATGTAAGAAAATAAAAAATACATAAGGGTTTAGTTTGAAAGAGTGGAAAAGAGGCACTTGCGATATTAACATGACTAAGTATTTGAGAACTTAAATAATAAGACACATGGCATTCAAATATTTTGGAATTAAGTTTTATGAAATTTGAATGAAAATAATAATATGTGAAAGCCATTATTGCATTTAATCCATACGAACTAGATAATTAATGCATTCAATTCTTGCATCTAATATAACTAGACCAATATATTTAAAATTACCATTCTCAGTTTGCCTCTAAGATATTCAAAGTATTGTTAATCCTAAGTCTAAGTGTAGATTTTGAATCTAGAGCTCCATTGCAACCAAGAATTTCTAATGTTTTCATAGACCAAAAAAAGTGTTTTTAGATAGCATCAATGGATTCCTCATCTCGCATCCCCAACCCTTTTGATTAATTAGTTATAGGACAAACTAAGTTCATAGACATGAAATTTGATTCAACAATGTTACAACATGAGTTCAAACATTATTCATAGATTTGGGATAAGATTGAATTAGTCAAACCTTACATATCCAAAGATTAAATTTCCATCTTCACAAAGAGATATAAAGATAAATTGTTGAGTATTAAAGTATTAGGACCCATAACATAACAATTAAACTATAGTTAATCCCATGCATAGATTTACTATATGATTTATTCTTCAATGATAAGGGTTTTTGAAGAATACTACATTTTAGATTGGGTAAGATGTTAGTAGATTATATCAATGGGACTGATTTTATTCCTATGTCAAACATGTCATAGAGGAAAATGTATTTGACTCATGGATTAAAAACCATAATGTCATTATCAATTTGTAGGTATGGGATGGAAACCCAAGAATATTCAAAGTAAAAGGCCATAATTTTACTATTTTCATCATCACCTTTAGGCCAATAATCATAATTGACATGGCTCTTTTAAATAGGATATATGGTGTTCTAACCATCACCTATGTCAATGACATATGGGTCCCATTGTTGCATATAATTTTGAATTATAAAAAAATTATAGCCCTTGGGAGATTCATTAGATCTAATCAAATTTTGACGATCATGAATCTTACGATCTATCTAGACAATAATTTTTATAGGATGTTTTATGAAGTGGATAGTGTAATTGTAATTATGCACACAGCCCATGATTAACCATCAAAACTATCCATTATTTATCCTAATAACAAGGTGTGTGATGAGTTCATTAATATTCATGTTCACATATTTAGGAGGAATATGTAAAGGATATTGAATACTATTTATTCCATAGAATATCAAGCCATATATGAAAATAATATGTGTAGGCTTTCTGATAATTTAAATAAGACTATTAGGAAAATAGGTGACTATTGGTTGTACCATAAGCACACTACAATCACAATTGAGGGCATGAAGGCACACTCTCTATATCTACTAAATAGTGTACAGGAAAAAATTATATAAGTAGGAAATTGCTTATCAATTCATTGATAACATTGATGATGAGTTTAAGAAATCAAAGCAAACAATGCTCCACCCTGCTATTCTCAATATTAATTAAATTCAATACACAAGGTGGAACCACCTCTAGATCATTGGAAAAATTATGAATCATTATGGGTTCAAGAATGTATTTTTCAATCATTGGGAACTTTGAGGGAACTTAAGAAGACACGTCATGAAATATGAGAAAAAAGTAATAATTAACTATGGGTACCAATTGTATCATCATGATAGTGTTTTTATTAATTTTGAGGATGACTCTAACGTTGCTATCAGAGTACACTAAGATAATATGTCCATGATAATAACATAAAAAATTCAATACGATCCTACTATAACTAAGGATGATTCTAAAAAAAATGAAAAGTAATAATGGGTTCACAAACCCATTCATAAGGCCCCTACTCAGGTGGAGTAAGAAAGACAAGGAGAATTTGTACCATATGAGGTAGGTCATATTGGAGAAAGAGATAGTAATCCTTATACTTCCCATTTATATACAAGTTTTTTAGCATCTTCTCAATAAAGGGTTCAATAATAAATACCAATAGTTAAAGAGAAAAGGCCTGAAAGTCCTAGTGGGGTAACCAAAATATTTTACATGTTCCCCCATTTCCACTAAAAATTGCACACCAAGTAATCCTTTACTTTTTATTCTCTCATATTCTTATTATTTGTTCTCCTTTTATTCCATCAATAAAAATTCCACTTTCTACTAGATATCCCACTTCACCACCCAGCATCCTCCTAGTAGTGACTACTTTTGTCACTCTATCACCACCTATTATTCTACTAATTACACCCACCATTCCCATTCTATCATCACATGTTCCCCATATTGCATATTATTCTCCCATTACATTTTAAATTGGGCTAGTCTCTAATACTATTTTTTTTTACCTATACAAGGAAACCCATGATCCCACCTATTTCTCCTCTTAAAGAGGAAGTGAAAAAAGAACTAGTTAAGGTTCTTAAAGAAGAAGTAATAAAAGGAAAGGGGAAAGAATAACATACCCCATTGGGGTTTTTTATATAAAATAATAATAAAAAAGGATGGGCAATGAATTAAATTGGATCTCTCAAATAAGGACTGAAGAGTCCCAATCTCTAAGTGAAATAACTAAATATAAACCATAGGATGAATGCTTATCTGAGGAAAGAAATTAATCGGGAGGAATAGAAATAGTAGCTTAATATGAAAAGGTTAGTGGAGGAGAAGGAGATGTAGAAATAGAGGTACAATCACAAATACAAGCTATAGTTCAAGGGCTATTCCCAAGTACACATCCAAGCTCTCCACCTTAAGCAACTACATCATCCATCACTCTAACTACTCTCCCTATGATTTTAAGTCAAAATCCCACATTATTTAATTATTTCTTCAATATCTACAATTCTTACTAGTACAACTAGTTATTTTCATTATTTACATACATTAAGCTTAATAACCCAACCTCAAGCTATTTACAAACCACAACACAACCTATTGTCATAGCTCCTAGCTTCACCACAACTATGAATGTTGGGGTAACTTTTAATTTTACTACCGACTATTTAAAAAATTTGTTGAATACCCTAGTGACTTATTCATTCTTTGGTGGAACTAGTCTTTGAACCCCTAGGCCTATGACTAGAGTGCATTTTGAAAACTTAGTGTATACATACATTTTTGAGACATTGGTTACTCCCCCTAAAATGACTTCCTAGATGGATGTGTCAATTTTTCAAACTCCCCAATCAAACTCCTAGATGGTTTATCTCACCAAAGAAGCTAGAAAGGCCACATTCATGATAGATACACTAGTTTAGAGGTAAGTTAATGGCTGGAGGAAGGTCATTCCACCTTTTCATAAAAATGGGCATCATTTCATAAAACTATGATACATCCTTGTGCATACCACTAAATTAATAACGAATATTATCCAAATCAACCAACTCAGGGAACAAATATAGCCCAACATGATTAGCCTACTAAAGCATCATAAATAGAAAAACATGTTTCCATGAATGTACCATCATGGACCAAGTAGTTAAAATAATAAGAAGATATAAGAAGGAAATATTTAGTCATTCATGATCATCCCACAGGCAATTTCTAGTTTTATACACAAACAATCTTCTTGAGAAAGACCAAGATGAAGATTGTGATTGCTCATAGTCAATAAGTAGAGCTAGATCAAAAAGAAAACATATTCTCTCTCACCAAGAGAAGGAAGATAAATCATTTAGGCCTTGGTAGGATCATAGAGGATCCTTATAGGTTTGTAGATGCCATAGTGGGATTTATGAAGGAGTAGTTCAAAAGTTTTGACCAAGATATTCAGTGGCAACCAGAGGTAAGCACTAAAAATGCCCCCAGAGAGATTATATATCATCTACAAAGGGTGGCCAAAATATTATTTGACATAATTGGCTCAACAAGGTATTCAAAGGCCACATCCTAGCCTAATTAGGGATATGTTCTTAAATTAATCAATAAAATAAAGGACATAAACGGAAAGATCTATTTTGTTAGCTAGGCAACTAGAAGTAGGTCTTATTCTCATTTAAATCTAATAACTGTAACTGAATAAACATGGATGCATGATTATATTAAATAAAATATATGTAGACCTTATTCCTATAGATTTCCAATAATAAATGAGTGGTAATCTCTATTTTGACTAAGTTTACAGTAGTTCAAGTAATCACTCTATATGGAAAATTTGTGCCCTATTTTTGGGATTCTCTTGAGGATAGAATTGGATAATTTTAGAGAATAGATTCAAGGCATGGTCTATAGTACCAAAAACGAAATTATGGAATTGGTTAATTTTTAAAAGGGAAAAAATAATTTTGATTAAATATTTGTACATTGAGGTAAAGAAGTATTGGGCATTCATAAGAAACTAATAGATAATCTTACTTAGTTATTAAAGAAAATTTTGCTTGATTTTAAGACTATATAAATTGATTTTCAATCCAATCACACTCTATATTCAGATAGAGTAAATAAATAATATAATTATGACAACAAAAGTGTATTCAACTCCTACACATAACTCTTGGTTTCTAAAGTACACACTGGTGCACACACAGACTAGGACCACTTATGTCCTTCTTCCATTTGTAACATATATTTTAGGTAATGTTTCCATGTCCCTTGCATTTAATTTGATTTCATCAAAAATATAAATTCTAGTTCCATCTACAACATTGGTTGTAACTTCATTTTCTCTCACATCAACATAAATGACAACTATGTTATAGTTATAATTATTCAAGTGGTGCCACATAAGTACCAATTAATTGTAATTTTTTTTTTTAGTGTTTCTATTTAGTTGGAATGTTAGTTCCTAATTTAGGTTGATTTGATGTATATATTATATATTTATATCAAGGATTCTATTTTGAGCAGTCAATATAGTGCATGCATATTTTGCATGAATTAACATATTGTATTATTTCAAGATTTGTATTTTATACTTTACTTGAGCAATGAGGCCTTCCCCATCCCAAGTTTATATATAATTGTAACCTCCTAGTCCCAAAGATGATAATTTTGGCTATTTAAATTAATATGAAATTAAGAATTTTTTTGATAATTTAATTTTGATGTGTAAATACTGATCCTTCTCAAATTTTGTGGACTATGTGAGGCATATTATCATTCTGGTATCTTAGTTCCTTGATTGTGTATGATTTAAACTTATAATAATGTTATTCACTTTAATCTATAATTAAATTAAATTCCTTTTCCATGCTAATTATAATCCCCCTTGTTGATTTGGAATAACAATATTAAAAATGTGGTAACATTTAATTTTGCATGCTTAAGTTTATTGTTTTTTACTTCCATTTGATTCTTAATGGTGTTTGAGTGTTTATATGCTATAAAATATTGTAGTAGACATTGATATTTATCATTTTTTAGCCAAACATAGGTCAAGTTATATTCTTAAATATTTTTCTTCTTGTGTGGTCCACAGGCCTCTTTTCTAAACTTACTTTCCCTCTTTTTGAGTTTATTTGAGAATCATGCCCACCTTAATTAAAACCATAATCCTTACAACCATCTCAAGTAGATATAGATTCATTCATATCTTACCCATACATGTTTAACAATATATATCCTTCATCACTATTACACTAATAGGTTGTTATGAAACTAAATAACTTAATACTCATGGCTTGGAGTGAAATATTTTCACCAGTCTTAAAATGTTAGAGGCTACCCTATAAAGGTCTCTATAGTTTGCATAAAACCCACATCAAAAAGTATTAAAAAAGTATTTTTCTCCTACAATCACATCCATTATATCATATAAATGAGGTATAATAAATTTATATTTGATAGTTATTTTATTAATTGATCTATTATCTTTACACATCCTCCATGTCCTATATTTATTTGGAGTTAGCAATGTTGGTGTTTCACATCAACTCAATCTCTACCTTACTAGACCTTTTCTCACAAACTCAATAGTGCATTCATTTATTTATACATGTTATGTTGAACTCATCATAAAATTGACTTGATTGGGTAGATATGATCCTTGAATAAAATAATTAGGGTGTTGAACGTCCCTCTTTGATGGTAAACCATCTAGTAACTCATTATGTGTTACATCTTCATATTATTTCAAATCTTTTACTGATATTGGTATTACTTCAGTATATTCTTTATTTTATATTAATGCATAACTAGAACCTATCATCTTCTTGTCTTTGATAAAATATTTTTTGAAAAACATACTTTCTATCCACCCTTATTCTTAAAGAGGTAGTAAAACTACATTTGTACCACCTTTCCAAAAAATATGTGTATTATTTTTTCCATCACAAGTTTCAATTCTAACATATTTTTGTGGCCTTCTTAATAACACATGTCATGCATCCATTGGAATAAAAGCACACCATAATTCATTTATATAAGTGTTCCCTATAGAAAACTTGATTAAACACATTTTATATATTATAGCTTCATTTCCTTTCTTAAACCACAAAATCTAATAAAGATAGGTATGTTTCCACATTGTAGTCCTATTTTCTCCACCATTTCTTTAGAAATCATATTTTCACAGCTACCACCATCAATAATTAATTAATATATACTACCTCTTGAAGTTCACCTTTTTCTTAAAATATTTTCATGTATTCATGAATCACCATTTATTTATTATGCATCTACTCTTTCCTTTGATATATAACTATTATCATCATCATGATATTCTATCTATGTCTACTTTTGCATCTTTTATATTTTTTTTCTCTTCAACCTCAAAAAAATTCGTACTTGGGTGATCCTCTTTCCTCCTTTACTATTCATGATAATGTGGACACTCAAACTCATTATGTAATTATTGTGCACATTTATACTAAAAATATTGATTGCATGGACCATTCCATCCTCTACCATCACAGTAGCCTCTACCTCTCTTAAATCCTCTTCCTCTTTTTGATATCAAAACCCTTTTATATTATTCTCTTGTCATTTTTATTGATCCTCCTATAGTTTAATTTAACTCACTTCTTCTCCTTATCGAAGGTGATTTTACTATTTTTGGCCTAGTTGATCTTATAAAATCATGTCTATTTTGTTTTTCTATTTCCTTAAAAGGTAATTTATAAGCCTAGATGTAAAGTAGTTTATTAGTCCTCATAGGTAATTAGGTAATAAAATATTATAAGTAATTATCATGTGTGTAATAATTACATATGGATGAGTAAGGATTTATATTTTTATAATTGAGAAAAATAAGAGTTGTATATGTACAACTCAATAAAGGTAGAGATTTACGATAAAAATAAGATGGAGAGAAAAAAGGTTGTTAGAACAACCTACCTATATTAGTTTTAGTGGTTTTTTGAGTTGTTATATGAGTTAGAGTTGAAATCATATATGTAGGTACCTTGTCTTGTTAATAAAATAATAGAAGTTGACTAACAATTGTATTTGAGCCTTTGAATATTGCCTGTAATGGGCTTTTTTCACTATCTAGCATCAGAATAAGTTTTCATGGACCTCTCTATGATTTTAATTTGTTTATTGATTTAATTAACATGAATCATAAAATATAATTATAGTAAAGATCATGTGCAATTTCTACTCATATATTTGTTCACCCCTGCTTGCATATTGTCATCGGTCTAATAGTGTAGACCACATGTGAAACCTTTGGCTTCCCCATCCACTTGCACTATCTCCCTCCTCTTTACATTTTATCCATGATTTCCATAGTATATCATTTCTATATTTCTCATTTTTTCATTTATAAAATTTAAAAATAAAAAATATATAAACATATTTACTTATATATTTATGTTTCAGCTTTTTACAAGGCTGAACACCATCTATATGAGAGATTTTATTAGCATCAAGTTTGAGAGGTTTTGAATAGGAGGATTAATATTTAATTGGATCTTTGTATATGTACATGGTAGTTTATTTTGTTCTAACTCACATCCAATGAGCTCAAACTATGTACTCATAATCATAGAATTTGATTTGAGCAACCTAGTCAACAACTCATAGATTCAATACCTAAATCACTATCCTAGATGAATCAAAACATTATTTTAAGTAGAGAGTAATTTTTGAATACATATATTAGGGAATTATTATTTATAGAGCTTATCTTCTATAATAAAACTCAAAAATACTCGGTAAATTATTTAATTATTCAAATCTGCTACTGCATTTGGATATGGGTCACTGATCTCTCAATCCTTCTTTGTCATATTATACATCCACCTACAAGATCCATAGAACATAACCCACATTCATTCAATCCTTTCCATTCACAATCTTCCCAACTCCCTCATTATCATTCATTCTCACATGACATCAGACTTTGACTATGCTTGGACTACATGTATTGCCTTGATCTTCCTCGATGATGGTGACTACAACTTCCTCTACTCTGACCTCGATCCATCAGATCCCCAATAAGATGACACAAACCTCACCATTTGGTTAAATTTTTGTGATATTTTTAGGTTTTTTAAGTTTATGGATTTTATTATATTTTACGTTTTATATTTAGTCTGTTTTTTATTAAGTTTTTTGAAGGTCTATTAAGTTGTGGTGAGTAGTTTCAATATTTTATTATTTTAGATCATATGTTTTTAGTTTTTATAATATGGTAGTATTATGATATTGTTTTATTATATATTTCCTTAGTATTTAGTAAGTGTTTTATATTTTTATTTAAGACTGGCATTTCCTTTAATAAATATTTTATCTTAATTATTTTTCATGTCTTTTTATTTAGTTTAGATATATAGGTATTTTAAGTGTAGTATTTCATTATTAGGGCTTTTGTGTATTTTTAAAGTATTTTTAAGGCTTGTTAGATTTAAAGTCATTTTGGTCAGTGAATTTTATAATAAAAAGTCTATAATTTTAATGTCATTTTTATATTTTTATTAATTATTTTAAATCTAAAGTCTTTTTTTTCATCTTTTAAATTAAGTGTCATGTCTAAGTCTAGGGTCTTGTGAATTAAGTCATTTTAAATTGTAAGCTTAAAATAGGTCTATGTTCAAAAGGTGTTTTTTAACAAATATCCTCTCCAATGTAAAAGTTTCATTTATTGCAATGGATGTATTTATAGTTAACACTGACATCCACAAGATAAAATTAAGAGAGGGGGGAATATAGTCATGTGATTCTTATCCCCATGTGAGCATTGAGGGGGGGAATGTTGAGAAATTAGTCCTCACATGGTGCTTATATAGTAAAATATTGTAATTAATTATTACATGTGTAATAACTACATATGGATAGGTAAGGATTTATATTTATGTAATTAAGGAAAATTAGAGTTGTATACATACAACTCGATAGAAGTAGAGATTTAGGAGGGAAAAAAAGATGGAGAGAATAAAGGGTCTTAGAAAAACCTACCAAGATTAGTGTTAGTGGTTTAAGAAGTTATTATATGAGTTAGAGTTAAAATCCTATATAGATGTAACTTGTCCTGTTAATAAAATAATGGAAGTTGACTAACAATTATATTTGAGCTTTCAGTTGTTGCTTGTAATGGGACTTTTTAAATAAATGTGTGCTTAACTCATCTTGAATAGAAAACTTCAAACCATTTACATACCTTGTAGCTATTTATTCTTATTTTTCCATCATGATATACTCATATCAACATATTTTAAAACTCATTAATATATTATTGTATATAATGATCATTTTTCCATAAATTATGGAATCTTATATATATGGTTAGTGCATAATTTATAGGAATATATTTATCCATCATCTTATGCTCCTTATTTCTCCAAGCGTTGACCTTTTATTTACCCTTTGTTTTTCTCTCTTTATGTAAGTGATCCCACCAAAT
>JARHVA010008248.1:157500-185000 GCA_037957365.1 Torreya grandis | reverse complement strand
TAGTTTATTATATTTGACTCATGATGAGGCATAAACAATATATATAAACCATTAGATATTATAGCTTCAAAAGAGAGTACTCTAAGCACCTCGTATTTTATTATATTTGACTCATGATGAGGAATAAATAATTACATATTTTCTCTCATGGAAAAATATTACTTTAGGGGGTAAAGTTAGTATTTATATCACATATGTTTTTACTCATGCACCCAATCGATGAATCATATAGTCACATATTTATATTTATGTATAAAAATAATGAGATTTTAAAATACTATGTGATCCCCTAGACTTCATTTTTTTTAGGGATCTAAATACATCCATAAAGAGAATATTTTCTGTCTTAATGGAAATATAGAATGAAATTTATATAGTCATTATAGGAAAACCATGATGGGTAGAAAAATTCAAATATTATCATTACACGAGAGAGTCCCATAATCAGCCCATAAAGTTTTGTATTTAACTACATGCATGGAATATATTGTGTCACATTTCTCTCACATGGAAATATTATTTTAGGGAGTAAAATGTAGTCAATATAAAAAGAAATGTTTGACTCATGTACCCAATCAATGAATCATCTTCATGAACATCTTGATATGGGCATGTAAACATAATAATTTATTTTTTAAACCCTAAATAGATCATAATATTTAAAAATTAGAATGATTAAAATTCATCCCTAAAGATAATCCTAGTGTTTTTCAGGGAAAATGACAATAATGTTCACGTAGCCATTTTAGGAAAACAATGAGGCGTATGTACAAAATATCACATTCACATGGGAATATAAATATAATAATGGAATATGTACACCATTATTTGGAAATAAAATTCAAAACATGCAAGAAAATGTATCCTTGAATAGAATCTTATCATTCTTAAGGGTAAAAAGATAACAAACTTTGTGTAGACATTGCAAGCAATTCGTGAGGGGTAGAGATGAATTGTTATCTCCTTAGTTTTCATGATAGTTTCCTTTAATAACTTTGTATATTATTATTTTCAAAATTTTATGAGTAATAAATAATATAAAATTTTATCTCATAATTATATACTTATTTATAGACAAAAAATTGGTTAGTATAACATGCAATTTTTCACTCAAGCACCTAATCGATGAATTATCCTCATGGAAACATCCATATCGGTGGATAAATGGATTAATTTAATTAATTTTTTATTTTTGGTCCCATAAAATATAAACTTTTAGGTGGATGAATACATTCCTTAAGATAATCTTGTTATTTTTTAGGTGAAAAATGAAATGAACCTTGCATAGTTGTTAAAGGAAAACCATGAGGGCTAGTGATGAACCATTAAGTCATACATTTTCATAATAGATTAATATAAGTACCACATATATGTTTATATTCTAATAATTATGAAAAATAAGTAAATAACATGTTATCTCACCTAAAAATCTTGCTTTAGGGACCAAATATTTGTCAATATAACATAAATTTTTACACACGCACCCGATCAATAAACCATCTTTGTATGCATGTGTATATGGGTGTATAAAATTAATAACCAAAAATTCAATCTTATAGTGTTCAGACCCATCCATTAAGAGAATATTTTTTTATTAATGGGGGAAATGAAAAAAAACATTATACAATCATTAAAGGCAAACGGTGAGGGGTGTAAATGAATCATAATATACTAAATTTGCATGGGGAATACTATAAGCATCCCCATAGTGTAATATTCCACTTGAAATTAGTAATTAACTTCTCTACTCAACATTCATTATTTTTATGCTTCTCTTTGATTCAAGAATATAATCTTCTCTACTCAAAACACTAATTGATGGGGAATCCAAGAACAAACACACCTTGTTTTGATCCCACTTATTAGGATCTTGCTCCTTAGAAAGAGCACAATATGATTACCAAATACAAGCAATTAAACATGCGGAAATATCCAGAAGTACAAGTAACTAGATTTCACACATAACACAAAATATGAGAGACAATATACAATCTTGTATTAACACTCATATAGAAAAAGAATACAATAAAGAGTCGCCACACTCTTCCACCTTACAAAGGCTTCCCACACCTCAAGTGTACAATAATTCTTCTTAAAAACACTCTCCTACCAAAAATGGTCCCAACACACAACTCACACATAGAATTGGTGTTCACCTCTCCAACCAGTCAGTAATAATCTTGCCAATTCACCAAGCACTCAAAAGTACTTCAAGTGGATCTCCCATGAACCTGCAACCTACAATTCAACAGACCATACTTACACATGTAGATCTCCTATGAGCTTGCAACAACCTTCAACTCAGTGATCTTACAATGCAAGGATCTTCCTTGCCTTCCTTTCTAGCTCATAATTACAATACATGCCAATGGGTCTATAAATAGATCCAAAACTTAAACAATAACTTAGACTCTTAGTTTACTATAATTATCCACGCAGCTATGGACTCGAAATAGCCTTTACATGCACACACTCTATTCAACTAACTAATTGTTAATGCAACGAACAGTTCTGGAACACACAGGCGATCGACATTGGTCCCTGTCTAACTGGTGTTGACCAACGTTGGCCGACTACTTGGCGATGCCGATTGCCTTCTGCATACATCATGACCGACATCGGTCATACTGCTGACGCCGATACTTTTAGAACTTTAGCATCCTCCTCCATGTCTGCATCAAGTTGAAGCTTTTAGCTCCACAACCTAACAATATCCCACTTGGAGATAAACAGCTGCAACTGTACCTGTACCTGTACACGTCTAGTTTGTTCCCTTGGCTTTGTATCCCTCTTCAAGATCACCCTTGAAGACCAACCACCACAAATCTTGTTGTGCAACACCTGTCATCCAAATCACCTACCACATCCGCATCTAAAAACCCATTTAGAAAGTAACTTGAACCTGCATAGCATGTGCACCTGCTATTGGTCCCTCTAAGAATCCACTGAACTGCCCTCTAATGCTTCTTTCCTAGATTGCCTCCTAACTTTCTGACAACTCCCACTGCTTGGGAAAACTTAGGTTTAGTACACATGTACTCAACCTCATTATGTGGATCAAGACACTACTCATAGAACTATCTAACCATCAGTGTGCTAATCGGTCTCACACAATCATCCTGAAACAAAGTCAACCTGTGACCTTCCATGTCCCTAGAACACACTCATGCAAAAGAATCTTGCTGCTCCTAGATTCCTCATGACACACCTCTGAACTAGCTTTACCTTTAGTTCAGCAACTCCCTGTATTTGTAACCCTGCTACAAGCACAACATACAGTAATAGGATAATGTAGCTAATATTATCCAACTTGGTAAAGAGAAATAGAATGATCAAACCTCCATTGTCCTGCAGCTTAATCAAGACCATATACCCAGGCCTTCCGTCTCACATATCCATTTTCGCTCTTCTTCATCCTGAACATCCATTCGTCTCTCAGTGCTTTCTTCCAATTGGCATCTCCACCAAAAAACTCCCGTTTGGTTCTCCTCCAAGGAATCACATCCTCATCCATGCCAAGCTCCCACTATTTCCTGGATCTACCTGCTCTGCTTCTTTAATAACTTCTTGGTTCTTTACCATCAATGAGAAACAAGTAGTGTAAAGAAGGGAAATGATGAATTTGAGGCTTACTTACCCTTTAAGTCCTCTATATGGGTGCTTGAGACTCCTTGACAGCTTGCTGTCTACCCAAAATCTGTCTTAGTGACTGATGCCGATCACATCTCAGTCTGTACTAGAATGACGTCAATTTCATGTGACTGTCTCACTATCGATGTCAGTTCCCTATGACCGATGCCGGTGTTTATCTACCCTGAGTCACCGACATCGGGCTGCACATAGCCGATGTTAGTCCCTGTCTGGACGCCGACGCCAATTTTCTAACTGACGTCGGTCTCTGTGTTTCTTGTGAGAACTAACTTTTCCCGCGAGCTCCTTTTGGATCAAACCCTTGTCCAAATGAACCCTACTCTCCTCAGAATTCCTCAGCCCTTGTGATTAATACCTGTTCATCATTTTCTCCTTGAAAACCAAGGCTTTCCTACTCTTGTCACAAACATCAGATTCCTCAAGAAACGTCACCTTCTTCTTCTGCATACAAAAATCTTGATCTATGCTCTTCAAATCTGAAAGCATGCCCTTTGACTCAAGAACATGCATCTCCTTCTTATTCATGTGACCAAGCCTATTAAGCCACATCTCTAAATCTACAGCTGAAGTAGATAACCCAGAAAGAGAATCAATAATACAAGTAGATAGATAAAGCGTACCTACTTTCTTACCTCTTTCTACAACAAGTGCACCCTTGGTAACCTTCCAAGAGTCCGTTGTGAGAGTTACTGTGCAACCCTCATCACCCAAAATTCTTACAGAAATCAAATTTTGCTCCAGAACTGGGACATGCATGACCTATTTTAACACCCATGTGTTACCTGTCTACAATTTCAGATTCACTTTCCCTTTGCCAACCATCTGACAAGGCTTACCATCCCCTAAACAAATTTCTCCAAAGTCTCCCTGGACATACTCATGAAAAAATTCCCTGTTTGGGGATGCATGAAAAGATTCACCAAAATCTAAAACCCAAGATTCTACTTTATCCAAAGAACATACCAAAGCATCCTGTGCAACATAATCCGTAACATCTACTTCTTCTTCATGTCCTTCATGTTGATCTTCACCCGCCCTGTAATCTCTCTTTAAGTGCCCTTACTTTCCACATTTCCAACAGGTTATTCTGCCATACCTGGACTTGGATCTCCTGCCTATCTTGGACCTTGATCTCCCATGCTCTATCTTCTCTCTTTGCCTTCCCCTACCTTCAACACTCAAAGCATTCCCTGATGATTCACCTGTGCTTTTCTTACGTATATATTCATTCAAGATTACACTCACAATATCATCCACTTTTAAGATTTTTGAAGCAGATGTAGTATTAGAAACTACCATTACCAAACTCTCCCAACTTTCAGGTAATGAACACAAGATTAAGAGAGCCTTAACTTCATCATCAAAAACAATATTGACTGAATTTAACTAGTTTACCAAACCATGGAAATCACTAAGATGAATATGAACAAATCCACCTTCCAACATTTGCAAATTAAATAATTGCTTCATAAGAAATACCTTATTCGAAGCTGAGGGTTTTTCATATAAATTTGCCAAAGATTCCATCAACTCTACCATTGTCTTAGTGTGTGATAAGTTGGAAATCAAAGATGATGCAAGGCTCAACCTTATAGATCCCAGAGCCTTCTGATCAAGAACCTCCCATTCTTCATCCTTCATATCTCGGGGCTTGCAATCAACCCCACCCAACGGTAAGTACAAATCTTTCTAGTATAGATAATCCTCAATCTGCATCCTCCATATTTGATAGTTCTTTCCATTAAACTTCTCCATTCTTAGCTTACTGTCTTCTGCCATTGATCTACTCCCACTCAAATAGAAATCCCTATGAGTAACCTGTAATCAAAACACACTAACCAGATCTGAACCAACCTGTTAGTATCCCAACCAAAAGCTCTGATACCAATTGATGGGGAATCTAAGAACAAACACACCTTGTTTTGATCCCACTTGTTAGGATCTTGCTCCTCAGAAAGAGCACAATATGATTACCAAATACAAGCAATTAAACATGCAGAAATATCTAGAAGTACAAGTAACTAGAATTCACACATAACACAAAATATGAGAGACAATATACAATCTTGTATTAACACTCGTACAGAAAAAGAATACAATAAAGATTCGCCACACTCTTCCACCTTACAGAGGCTTCCCACACCTCAAGTGTACAGTAATTCTTCTTCAAAACACTCTCCTACCAAAAATGGTCCCAACACACAACTCACACACAGAATTGGTGTTCACCTCTCCAACCAGTTAGTAATAACCCTACCAGTTCACCAAGCACTCAAAAGTACTTCAAGTAGATCTCCCAAAAACATTCAACCTTCAATTCAACAGACCATACTTACACATGTAGATCTCCTATGAGTTTGCAACAACCTGCAACTCAATGATCTTACAATGGAAGGATCTTCCTTACCTTCCTTTCTAGCTCATAATTACAGTACATGCCAATGGGTCTATAAATAGATCCCAGACTTAAACAATAACATAGACTCTTAGTTTACTATAATTATCATGCAGCTCAAGACTCGAAATAGCCTTTACATGCAAACACTCTGTTCAACTAACTAACTGTTCATGCAACGAACAGTTATGGAACACACAGGCGATCGACGTTGGTCCTTGTCTAAATGGTGCTGACCGACATTGGCTGACTACTTGCCGATGTCGGTTGCCTTTTACATACATCATGACCGACGTCGGTCATACTGCCGACGCCGATACTTTTGAAACTTTAGCATCCTCCTCCATGTCTGCATCAAGTTGAAGCTTTTAGCTCCACAACCTAACACTAATCACCTAAAGGTGGAAGTTCATTTGGTACAACTAACTTACATTAATTGTGTTAGTTATGATTTCAAGTAAAAATAAATATATAATGACAAAATACTTTTAAATTAAAATAAGTTAGATAAAATAATTAAGTTTTACTAATTTAAAATTTAAGTTACAATGAATATTAACCTTACTAAGTCAATCCAACGCCCTTTCAGGACCAATTATAATTTTAAGTGTTTCAAGAATTGCTCCATGCTCAAATTCGTGATTTTTTCACAAAACATTGTCATCAGGATTTAGATGCATTTTAATCAATTGAATATTTGTAGTGATAAAAAAATTATAATAATGAATTATAGCCCTATTAATTTCAATATCCTCAAATAATCATTATTTTAAATTTGTTTTAAATTATGTATGAAACCAGGTTCTTATAAGCATCGTATATCTATTGGGATTACCTAGGTCTTCCTCATCAATGATAGTTGTGGTTAATTATTTTATATATTTACACAATAATATAAGTAGTAGTTTGTTCCCTCATTATTTTCCTCAAGTGAAGTTTCTATTAAAAATTTCCCTTCATTTAAATTGTAATAAATTTTTAAGGACACATAGTAATAAAATAAAATATTGTTATTTTTTGAGGTTATACTTAAATTATAAATAAATATTACATGGTTTTATAATATCTAATATGTATTAAAAGTTAATTATTGATGAAATTCCATGATATGATAGTCGTTGGAATAAATTCATTTTCCTCATAGGCCTTAGGGGTCGAAAATACAATTGCTCAACCAATTATTCTGACTCACATTCATTCCAATCAATGTCCATATAGCTCAAATAAAAATATGTGATATCCATTGTATAAATAGTTCATGAACTAAAACTTAAGCTTTAGATTGAATACAAAGCACTCAATCTAGATGTTAAATTTTAATATTCATACATTGCCTTATTATCTTCCTTTATTAACCAAGATATTCTTCAAACATGAGAACATTTATCTGATCCATGAGAAATTATTTCATTACACCAAGCCACAATACATGCAACATCAATCAAATAAACAACATCTTTGTGTTTATCCTACTATTTTTATGGGGTCTTTTTACACATGCACCTACACCATCATGTTTCCCTTTACTATGCCCAAACTTCAATAATATCAAAATATGTTGTAACCCAATATTATTATATCTTTCTTAACTAGTAATATCATTTATTATTCTCAATTTATCCTACATAATTGTCTGACCAAATGTAGTTTGTATTCAACATAATTTGTATTAAATTCATATTTTTATAAAATATCTCGAAATAAACATTGACAAACATTTGATAATGTTATTTGTTGTCACCCATGTAAAACCAATACTCCATAAAATATATCTTTTAGTCTCATGCTATCATGTGCATGTTTGAATGTAATTTGAATGGAAATTATAACTTGATTTGAATTATAGCACTAGGATTGGACCTCATTTTATGGTAATAGTGTGAAGGTTTAATAAAATTTAAAAATTTAAAGAATGTTCCAAAGTGGGAAGTTAACATTTAAAAACATGAATTAATTATCTAACCATTTTTATTGTTGTGTCCACCTTCCAAATTCGAAGATAATATTATTCTTGAGTTCAAATAGGAAATCAGATATACATATTTGGGTTATAATTAACTCACATCTCAATGACTCTTTTCTATATTTTAATGCATAATTTATAGATTTTTACTTATTAAAACCAACTAATTCCATTCCTAATTTATATGAAGTTTATTTGTGTATACATTTGGTTAAATGTGACAAACAACCCTAAATGTTCAATATTCAATCTAAACATTATTTATAAAAAAAAAATGTATCTCAGGGTTTTCATATAAAATACTTGGGATCAACTCTTTTGAAGTTTTACGTGGAGAAACCACCATTCATTAATTCATTATCTCATCAGTATGTAAAGTACAATGTATATGAGGAAAAACATCAAAATTCATAGTCAATTCAACATGGGTCTTAAAATAAAATATGGTGCTTGTTTATTTTATTTCAACATAGAATGGATTGCACATCTCAAATGAGCTTTGGCTATTTATCAATAACCCCTTATTTTTTGTAAAAGTGTTTTATAAAATTATTTTTGAGTCATGTCTAAGAAGTGATTTTCATGTGGCTCTTTATTTTTTAAACATTTTATTCTTATAGTGACATATATTATATTAGGTGAGACCCTTATGTTGTGATGCCAAAAAGTTTCAATCAAATTTAATGTACCTTCCACTAATACTTTTCCTATTTGTGGGATTATACCACTAAATGCCAAAAAAATCCATTAGTAAAATTTCATAGAGTCTAGTTCTTATTTATCACTTTAATTATTTTTGTATTCATGTTTAGGTTTATACTTGTTTGAATAAAAAATAAACCTCTATTTTTTTAATTAGTCACTATAGAATCCATTATTACTTGTCTAGCCACATTATTATTTTTTTCAATTTTTATTAGCTATTGCATTGTGTGAATTACTTCTATTCTTTTCTATTAAATTATTTAATCCCTTTATATTTCTTATCATTAACCCTTAATTATATATCACAAGCAACATTTTTTTAAAATTTTAGTAAATAAACAAATAATTGACATCAATTTATATTGGGTTTATTATCTAATTCATAGTCCTATAAAAGTTGAGAATGATGTTTAACTATTATTGTTGACTTATTAGTTTTCATAGGTTCTAATATCTTCTCATATATTTAAATAAAATATATTAGTATTAGTTAGGTTATTCATGGAGGTGTGGGTGAATGAGATACATTATTCTTAAATTTAATGGTGTTTAAACCATATAATAGTTATATTAAATCATTAGTCACATTACACTTTACAAGGAAAGTAAATTCCTATTCACTAGGAGATAAATCAATTGAGGTTATTAAATCATGCTCATTATCATTATTCTCTAAAACTTCATTATGGATTAATATTTAATTATGTTATGTTTCTCCATGTGTTTCATCATTCAATACAAATTAATTAGTTACATGTTCTACATATTGATATCATCATTAAAAAAGGATTGATTAACTCTTATCTCATTTAAAGATGCATCTAGATTAAATTACATGGAATTGGTCATATTATTTTCAATTAAATTATTACTTGGTATGGAATAAGTACTTTCATCATAACCAAAATTTCTTATGAATGCTTTCTGACTTTCTTGTCTCATTTCTTTATTTCTCTCTCCTGACTTCAATTTCTTCATTTTTAGCTCTTTAATCAGTATTTTGTAGAGATTACCCAACTCAATGATCAATATTTTCTATTTTAAGTCTAATTATGAAATGAACTAAAAAAAATTAAAGATATTATATTAATTGAAACAAAGTAAATGAATAATTTATAGATCTTAACTGTAAAAAATAGCTCAATGTATGAAAATTGTGGAATGCTAGAGTAAACTTTTTGGACATGATAGTTGGTATAGATATTTTGAGGGATAAAAAGGGTGTGTATAATTTTAAGAATCACAAAAAACCTTCTAATTAGTATAATCTAATGCATTCATGCATTAAATAAACTTTTTTCCTTCTAAAATTGGTGTATGCCATTTTTAATGTATATTAATTTAAATGTTTATGTTTTCCTTCAAAGTTACATTGGTTATAGGCTTGGAAGATTCAAACCTACACTAACACCTTTTCATAGATAAACAAACATGAATTTTTTATACATTTGTTTCATCTTCAAAAGATAGATTTTATTAGTGAAATTTATTTATTTAAAAATATATTATACAAATTTATACGCATGAGAATATAGATTTTAAATATATAATTAATTTTAATGTTAAATAATTATTTATAATAATTTATTAATTTATGTTTAACATATCTTCTTATGGTTCATCAATATATCATTAAAATAATTGAATAAATTTTTCAACAATGATAATTATTGCATATAAATTATATCTCAACAATATAAAAATCATTGATGATGCTTTGCACATGCACATGCACATGCGTACATATACATATACGTTCACGCATATACATACATACATACATACATACATACATACATACATACATACATACATACATACATACATATATAGACATATTAATATATATTCCTACACACATATTTTTTGAACCTTAACTTTATATATGTATATATAGATATGTATATTTATATACATATACATATATATGTATGTGTGTGTGTGTGTGTGTATGTATGTATGTATGTACATGTATATGTGTGTGTCTGCATACACACACACACACACACACACACACACACACACACACACACACACACACACACACACACACACACACACACACACACACACACACACACACACATAGATACATGTACATACATACACACACACATACATATATATGTATATGTATATAAATATACATATCTATATATACATATATAAAGTTAAGGTTAAAAAAATGTGTTTGTGTACTTATAGTTTTAATTTCATATGTTTCTTGACTTGTAAAATTATTTAACACACATGTGCGCACATGCATGCACACATATACACACTAAAAAAAATATTCTAAACAATATGAGATATTTACTCTATCCATAGATGTAATTTAATTAAAAATTATTTAATCTAAAGCAATGTATGTGTACACACGCAAACTACGTATTTTTTCATAAAAATTTACTATCCCATTGTAGGAAATGTATTTATTTTACATACTCTACTCATATAAGAATATTAAAAAATTATATATTTACAAAGTAATTTAAAAATTACACAATTAATCTTCTTATGTTATTATAATATTCTGTATCCAAGTGTCTCTAAAAGTCTCTCCAAGTTCAAATAATGTTATTTTCAAAAGAAGAAGAAAAAATGATACATTAAGCCTCTATTTTGTCCCCAATTATAGTGCATACACCCATTATGTCTTATTAAATTTTGAAAATAATGAGGGTAATTTTGGAAGTTTTTAGTCTCACTTTGTACTAGGTTTATCAAATTAGGACCTATACTCCCTACCCTTTGATTCCTTTTTGTCAATATAATTTAGGGTTGATTGGAGAACAAATTCAAAAAAAAAAATTATCAATAAATACAATAGAACCTCATTATTTTTTTATGGGAGCTCATGAAAGACCATCCACCACCTATCTCAAAACTTTTTTTTAATTACTATACCAATAAATGCTGATTTATTTAGAACTCAATGATGGTGCTTCGATGGATCTAGGCATATTAAATAATGCACATAATGTTTCTGATTTTACCTTTATATTTTTAATATACTCATATGAAAAATTATTAGATTAATAATTTTTAGATTCCTCTCTTTCATGAATCATTTCATCAAATTGAAAGTAACATTACCCACTTTGTTATGAACTAAATCAAATTTATCAACAAGTGAATTGTGTGCCTTTATTTTTGATAAGTCATATGAACTATTAATGACAATTTCCAATTATTTCTACTTTGAATTATATCACCAATATAATACTACTTATTCTACAAATTTAAATTGGTTTTTCATCATGGTTTTGTTAGGGGTTTCCTTCAAGAAATGGATCCCTTAAATCAACATTTTTAAATTATAAAAAATAAACATTTATATTTTGTATTTAAAGGTTTTAATGAGATATTTTTAATTTTAATTCCCTATTCCCTATGATTATTATAAAATAAAGCATGTAATAAAAATATTCCATTATGATCTGTAATCACACCCTAACGAGGAAAATAGCATACCTTGGACCATGATGTAAACATGGATACTTGGTGGAGATGCCTAGAGAAAGGTTTTGGCATAAAAACACACACATAATTTATTTTTATTTCCTTAATGTATTACAATCATGAAAAATATAAATATTATCATGAATATGCAAAGCTATGATTTATTGATTTTATGGTCATTTTAATGGTGTACACCTTTTGAAATTCAAATGGTACACACATTTTGAGATACTAAATGGTATGCTCTATTTTGTCTCCCAACATTGTGTATTATCCTATGATTTTATGAAATTAAAACATATTTAATTTTATAACAAAGGGATTACACAGTGCATCCAAAAACATTTCTACCTTCATAAATGGAGTAGTTAAATGATTGTTTACCATGCATATAAATATTATGAAACATTTGGATATGCTTGCAAGTCAATCATGTATGTGGTTTATATACTTTAAAATGTGGGGGAATGTCCAATTATGTGAATATAAATGACATGTTTGATGAATCACACTTTGTAGGGAGATCTTTTAGACTAGGAATGCACTTTCGATTAATGCTATTAGTATAAGTAGGAGTTATAGAAGGTAAAATAGTATAGTTTTCATATGATATGAGGTGTGATTCAATAAACATACTTTACATCAGTGCTTAGATTCAATTAATGATATACAATATTTAAAAATTATGAAATTGTTCAACAATATGACAATCACATTCAAAAAAGGACATATAGTGCCCAAGAGATTAGCATGTGCATACAATGGGTATACGCAATTTTGTGTGATGAAACATTTCAATATGTGGGATATAAAGGAGAAACACTATGGAGAACTCATGTAAAAATTTTACTTATGTAATTGACACATACTATATAGATAAAGAACTAGAAAGATTTATTAAAATACCATGGAAAACTATGGAAATAAGTAACATTGACAAAAAAGTCACAACCTTAGAAATAATAAATCATTACGAGGAAAGAAATAAAAAATAATTATGAGGAAATAAATTAATATTGAAAATGAAGATTTAGAATATGGTAACCTAGATATGAATGACATTCAGGAGGGTGTGATAAGTGAGGTACAATGAAAATTGCATGTGCAGGAACATAAATTTGGTCATAGATTTGACAATGCTAATTCCTGAAACATTCCTTACCACAAGAATTACACCCAATTACATGAATTTTATTCTCCTTCATCAAAGGAATTCATCTATATACATGCTTGACCCTTTGTTTTTTAATCAAAATTACACATAAATTTTTAATGAAAAATGCTCAAGTAATCTAAAATCATCATCAAACTATCTCTAAAACTTAACTCAAGACTCTAACCTTTTTAGACAAGTTTGATCTAGGTAGATAGGGGTGCAGTACATCATTGTCCACTTAGGTGTTTGTATCTCATGCCAAATAATAGCTAATTTCTAAATTTTAAAACATAAGTTTGGGTCTTCCCAAACATTTCATAAGGTTACACAAAACGAATTTATTAAAATATTTACCTATAAATTCATTCCAAGATTCATTCATTAAGATCACTTGATATTCACTTGGTATAATCATTTACATTTTTTCTCATTAAGTAAACCTCCTCTATTCTAAAATTATTCACAAGGAGTGCAGTCATAAGCCAAGTCAATATCTTTCAAAATCATTTAAGGATATATCATTTTAAAGTATCAAATCCATCTTATAGATATATACATATAGCCAAAAGATCACAATAAAACATTCACTCAATGTGGGAGAGCTATTCTTAATTTATTTCCCTTTTCTAAGTGTTTGATATGCAGGGATTGATTATTTATAAAGTGGGTGATTGATGTCAACTCATCCCATTACATTTCCCTATTTTTCTTCTATGCTTTAACGCTATTGAACTTCCCTAAGATTTTTAAACTTATCAAAAAATAAAATAAATATTTATACATGGCCAAATATTAAGTGTGATATATCATATTTATTCGCATTTATAGGATCAAAATGTTAGTTGTGATTAGTTATGGTATATAGTAAACCTATACGTGTTGGTATTTAACGGATTCATGAGCACTACACCATTATCAACCTACTAAATTTATATACAGATTCATCTTTTGCTTCTAATTCATTCTATAATTTATAGATTCTTAATTCCTTTTTTTTTTTTTTCATATTTTACCTATCATAGTCAACTCATATAAATTTGTGGTCAAGGAACTAGAGCACATTGTGTCATATTCCACTTGTAGTGGAACAATCTAGATTATGTTTTTATTATTGATTTTGATACTGATCATGCAAAACCATATCTTCTTATTATTTTCACATTAAAATAGTCATAATAGTCAATAGAGATTAGTGTGCAAGCTAAGTATTATTTACTCTAAGTTTTTTCCATAAATAACATTTTATATATTTAGGATCTTTGTCAAAATTAGAATAGTTAATTATTTTACACATTTAACACTTTTATATTTCCAATTTTACACTTATATTTAACATTATTGGATTAGTGTTTTATAATAGTAGGGTAAACCAACGTGCATATCAAAATTTGAGTATACAACACTTCCATAGAATAATGAATTTTCATCAAAAAATAAAGTTAAACATGATATTGTGTAGGGTGAGGAGGATAATAATAGGAAAAAAATATGAGGACAAAGAGGAGGGGAAGTACATTGGGGAAAACTAGAATAATCCGTAAAGTAGAGGAGGAGGATTTTGAAATATTAGTGTTTGAATATGAAGGGGAGGTAAATGAGAAATAATTTGAGGAGATGCCACTTCAATATAAATATGTCACACAACTCTAAAAAATAAAGGAAGAGTGAAGGATTAAAATTGAAGAAGCCTAAATGGAATAAGATGAAGAAGAAACACATTACGAAATAAAGGTTTCCTTTAATCTTGGATTAAACTAGTACTATAGGTAAAATAAATATGTGCATAGAGGAAAGTGCATCTAAAGGAGAAGGAGAATGAGAAGAAGTTTTTCATTCAATAATTAATATAATGTCTAATGAAGAGTATGTAAGTAAGGCATTTGGATGAATAGTATCATAAAATTAAGAAAAAGGTTTAATATTTTCTAGAAACATATGGATTTTATATAACATTTTAGATACCAACTATGGGCATAAATATGGATGGAAAACATGAAGATTTTATAAAGACCATAAATAAAGAACTATGCAAGAAATATTCAAATAAAATAGTTATTCAAAAGTTATAATTAGATGTTGATTTTACACAACACAATGTGAAATGTAAGAAAATGTCATGAATGCGGAAGATATGCTTCATAAACAGTTAAAGAGATAAGGAGATAAAATATATGGCTTACATGTTATCTAAAATTTCCTAATTTATCACCACCACTGAGAAGTCATGATTATATATATGGGAATACACTTCTAAAGAGGGAATGGATGCACTAGTCATGTTGGAAATAGCCATTCAAAATATATTTGATTATACTCTAGTAGATAGAAATACTTTATAATTAGATGTTACACAAGCCACAAAGTAGGAGCTAAAATTTGGCAAAATTAACTAGAAGATAAAATGAAAAGATATATGAAGATTAGAAACAAAATAAATAAGAATTGTAAATGGTCAAGGTAGTGTGTAAAAAGAGGGTTGAGAAATTAAAAGTCATACTCAAGGAGGCACATAAGCAATAAATGATGATAATGTATATTTTTAATGAATTAGGGACATTTTCAAAGTATTTTGATGCAAAATTGAATGAGGATTGAAATCAAAATGCATTACATTAGCTTATCCTGGGAGAAGTAGATGGTGGAAAAGAAGAATAAAATGACCAAACTAAACATTTAAGAAGTAAAAATGAAGAAACTAATTACATCATTAGAGGGAAAAATAGATATTTAGATGAAATGGAACTGACATATGAGCTCAACATTCATAATGTATCAACACAATTTTAAAATATATAATTTATTTTTATAAATTCTATGTAGAAAAAGGGGATTACATTTACTTGATATAACAAATGAAAGAGAATGGAGATGAATTCTATAGGACTATGTTTAAAGTTATTGTTTGTTGGGATGTGTTTGAAACATATCTTAAGGGATTGTTACCTAAACTCAATGAAAACAAATCCACCAAGGAGAAAAATAAAATTCTATGAGGATAGACAATTAGTGAAGTAGGGTATAATGTTGACCCTCAATTTCAGATAAATTATGAGGATCAAATGCAAGAAAACTTATGATAACTATGAAATAATGTTAGACACCTTTGTTAAGACCAAGTTTTCTTACAAAAAGGATTAAAACATGGTACTCAAGGCATGGGAGATGGATAGGAAGGATGACACACAATGTGCACAATACTAAAAATCAATGAAGGAGATAGTGAATTTTTCATGCATCCAAGGTAATGGTGTGCACAATATTTTATACATGCTAGATAATGAATATTATACTATATGGATAGGTGGATAGGATCTAGGAAGGAATAGTGATAAATGCACAACTACTCAGCCTTTACATTGGCAAAAATAATGAGTTAGAAACAATCATCATATGTCCAAGAGGGTCTAGGAAAATTTATAAATTGGGACCTTAATCTCTCATTTGAAACATATAGTTATGGTTACACATTTCTAGGAGGAGACCAAATGAGAGATAAATATTAGGGTCTAAAGGATTGGAGAGTTCTGACAAGCTCATGTAATATCTATTTATTCTTGGTAGTATTTAGTGGGCCTTTACACATGAACATAATGGTAAATCTATAAGAAATATGTTTACATTATATGTAATTAATGTTGATTACTAGAAGGGATGTTATCTAGCATAAATAATTGTTATATGTTAAATGATTATAGGGTTTGTATATTGTTATTGTGTATTTTTTGTTTATTTATAATTATCTATATATAAATGGGATTCATGGTGATCTATTATTATACCTTGGTTAAGTTCATAGGTCTTTGGGCCTATGTGATAGGATGATGTCATGAGATTTGAGTGTCCTTTTTATTTTTATGTACACAACCTAGCGTACACAAGGATAAGGAAATGTTACTACATAAGCAAAACACAAACTACTGTGAGAATTCTTATAATCTAACGCCACTTAAATTTATGAGTTTCACATAGGTTCCTAAGATTTTAGTTTCCATTCTTAAGGGAAAGAAAGTAAGGGCATCATTGATGTCCATTAATAGAGTATTTATTAATGTTGTAAGTGGGTTATTTGAGTTATCAAAGATTCATTGGCATCGAAAGTAATTCTAAAACATTAAATTATGAACTTAATCTCCCTATGGAAATCAAGTTCAAAAGGGGGAAGGCCTTTATAACCTTCACATTATTACCATCCTTGTAAATATTGAGGATAATTTCATCCTCTAAAATGTATAAAAATCCTTCAAGTCAGTGAAATTATTTATAAAATGAACTTGTCATTGGTTTAGAATGGGACTCTCTTTTAATGACCACAACCTTTGGTTATCTCCCATCATCACCAAAAAAATATCTCATTAATATAAACCCTTGGAATTAAAGTTAATAGGATCTTCAAAAAGGACATCATTATATTTTAAGATCTTATTTCTTCATGAAATTGGACTACATGACCCATTTTTTATAATATGTACAAACTCCTCATAGAAAATTTTACTTATATCTTTTGCATTCAATATCTCATGTCCAATGTTATTATGAATAAATGGGGTCTTCAACCACTATCTTCTTGGTTGAATCATTAGTAGTGGAATGTTGATATGCATTAAAAAAAAGTATTCCCTCATTTTCACCTTCCCTAATAATTGAAGGGTTTTGAACTATTCACCCAAGACATAGATTTTTCACTTCAATAATATTTAGAAGGGTAAGCTTGAGCTAAGTCTTTCCCAATTTTCATGATTTTTAGTTTATCAACAACTTTTGTTGGGGCCTAAGTAACTTCATAAAGTAGGTTTTTCTTACTCAAAGTGTTATTCCTGTTGAAACTAACCAGAGACATTTGAGTACATGTTTTAGAGTCATCCTTCTATCCATTATATTTATAAATGGATTCAAACTATATTTTCTACTTATCATCTTGAGCCCATCTCTTACAATATTTCTCTAATTAGAGATACAACGTGTTGGTCAAGTTCTATCAATTTCATTTGGAATTTATTTTTAAATATACCATGTTTTCTAGATCTAGAATTCTAATTCCAATAATTATTTTCACAATGATATTATCTATGTAGATTTTTTGACTAACGAAAAAAATCATGGGCTCACCTATATGTTCCTCTAAATCAGGGTTCAAGTTTAGAAAGTTTCTATTGAGTTGTAGCATTTGAAAGACTTTCTTAATCACTAAGGGAGTGTTCTATGTACTATTATAAAAATAAAGCCACAAATATCCCCCTTAGGTGTGGTGGTGATAGAAGCAAAGCTACTCACATAATTGATTCTCATTTCCTACCTTTTGGTGTAGTGGTCAAAGTTTTCATGCTTATGAAAGCTTATTGTTGGGTATTCTTGATGGGCACCGCAATGCCAGATGTCACCAGTACTAGTTTGTTAGCTCCTCCCCTTTTTGGGTAGATTGCTCTTCCTCCTTTGGCTATTCAAGATAGTTGTAATGGTTAAGTGGTACCATATCCTTGTCAGAAGAGCTTGTGACTTTCTCCCTCTACATAGTGATTTGTGTGTTCATCCTACTCGTGTTGCCATGTGTGTTTAAAACTGCACTTTAATCTTTTGTGCCTAATTTAAACTTGATGTTTGTATTTTGAGACACGATTTTTAAGTATGACTATTAATATGCCACCTTTTTATTATAAACCATTTTTAGATTATTTCTTTAATATGAATAAATATATTTACATATAGATTTTTGATATAAAATTAAAATAAAAAAGTAAGGTAATTTATTCACTTAAGAAACTGAAAAAATGATCATCAATATTTAAAAGACATCAAATTTGACCAATAATCAAATTACTAAAGAGAGTAGCGCTGCAACTATTAAGCTATACGAGTATGATCTTCTTGCTATTGTTGTTAAAATAGGAGAAAGTGAACCCAGGGTCGTTCCAGTTCCATGCAAATTCATTTAGATCGAATTTTTTACGTGGATACATAAACATATTCAATTAAAAATTAAATATTTTTATTTTTATAAATTTTTTAAACACAAAGTTTGATAAATATTTATTAATTTACTGTATCATCTGGTAGTGATCAAACAGTAAAGAAGGTGGGCTTCACTTAATAAGTCTCATGGTCAAATCTCCCTTACCATTAATAATTGACTTTTCAATTGGTATTACTCCTCACAGAATTATGAAGTTCCCCCCAAATTAAAAAAAGAACAGATTACTAATGTCAAAAAAAAAAAGAGAGAGAAAGAAAAACCATACCATCTACTTTTATTAAAAAAATATTATTGAGTCTATTGTGCCCGGTATCCTGCTAACCATGATCTTCCTTGTTAAATCAGTGCACGCTGAATTTACTGCTGATCTGCTAATCGAGGATATTTTATCGCTTTATATGTTCCCTTCTAACAAAATGCGTTTCTTTTAAATGGAAAGGACAAGATTTGAGAGTCTCTTTATTAAAAGTATTGTTGTTGCGCTACCTAGTGCCTTATCTCACTAGAGCTTCAAGTCAATATAGCCATTAGTGCCTTCAAGTCAATAATGCAAAGCCCAAGAACAATTATTTTTAAAAACTTCTTTAGTAAAATTATGGACACATGGACTTGATTGAACAAAGATTACTCAATTATTTACGACACTCACCTTAGATTTCTCCGTTGACAAGATTCAAACTGTTATTTTGGATCAGGTAGACATTTTCAAAGTATATAATTTTTCCAGAAAGTCGTTAAACTTAAAAAAAATAACCAACTCAGCCTACGGGGTCGCTTTATTGACGCGTTCGCAACTATTTAGAAATAATGATTGCTCTCGGTGGGAGTGGGGACTGGATTGACTTTAAACGCGTCGGGAAAGAAGGAAGCTTCATAGTTATCTGTATCCTCTGTCACATCACGAGCACCACGGGAGTAGCATTAAAGTGTATGCTTTCCCTGCTTAGCAAATTTAGTGGGCATTCTTAGCAGATTTCATTCTTTATGACATCGTAATAAATTAGTTTCATTCGGCTTGATTTTAAATAAATGGCCATCCCAGTGTTAGACATAGTGAATTTGATCATTTGTTTGGACACAGTTAGTAATGGATATGCTGAAATATGTTGAACAAATAGAGTATGAAATAGTTTCTTAATCAAGTGCTTGATTAGCTTTCAAATCACTTTGTTCCATTTACAACACCTTAATATGCGGAGCTAGAATAATATGTATAAGAGATTGTGCATCATGGATAAAGTGTGCACTAACCTTTGATGGTGTCTAAAATGATTTAAATATCAATTGACATATTGATCTATGGTGGCACAAACGCTGTATCGAATGGTGTAGATGAAGGTAAAGAACTGATAGAAATGGAAGTTTTAGAGAATTGCCCTTTAGATTAATTTTTCATTTTCTCTTTTAACAATTTTTAATAAACCGATCTTGTATATCTTTATTCTTTGTGAGGTACTCCTTTAAATTTATTTCATGTGTCATCAAATATATTAACTAATTTTGGCATTCAATATATCTTTATTTTTAATGAGGTACCTCTTTATATTGTATGATTAGTGTTGTATTATAAATTGTTAGTGTAGTACTTTTCCCTATTGGGTTTTTCTTACACAGTCTTATGACCATTCTATGTTAATTATGTATCGTTATGTTAATTATAAAAGGGGCATATAGGATAGTTTTATTTTAATATAATTATCTAATTATAAAAATTAGAGGCTTCCTCATGCTACCCTAATTTTCCTTATATGTACCTCAATTTTTCTTTTTGAAAGTTAAAATAGGTTAATACGATTTTATGCAATCAGGTCATATTTTGCAGTATTGTTGTGTGAAGACAAACTTTTTCCTCCTTTACAATTTATCTGTGATCTCATTGCTCCATACATAGATTTACTCAATCTTCTGTATAAATATCTAAAATTGTGGTCAATCTGACATGGTATCAAATCCATTTTTTTCAATATTGCAATAATCTTTGTAGTGAAATCTTGCTACATTTGCTATTCTAGCAAAAAGAAGGGTTTGATGGGATTCCTTGGAGAATTCATGTAAAACTTTCTACTAGAGCTTCAAATCTCAAAAATGACTATGTCATTAGTTTTAGAATGTGCCAAAACCCTTGGATCGATTATAAACATGACCTAGTTCTAGAATAGTTAATTTTTTCCTCTCTTTTTGGCATCCTAAGGCCCCATTTTTCATTTTTTACAAAAATATGTAATTCCTCTATTGATATGCAAAAAAACATTTTGGGTTTTCTTTCTCGGGTCAAAATCTCAAATGGGTCTCTTGCAAAATTTTCATTACAAAAATATTTTAGATGGTTTTGATTTATCTCAATTTAGGTGCCATCAAACCTCTGCGTTACTTAGATCTACTTGTGGTCATTACTTCAGCTTTGTAGTTGATCAACTTTGTGTTGCATGCATTAGAGAGTCTACTAACCAAATTGAGCTTTTAGTGGGCTGTTACTTAGCTAGTAGACCAAATTAGAATTTCAATGGTGAGTAATTGTACTTTTCTAAGTTGAGTTGTTTGATAAGTCTGCTTACTTCTCTATAGACCAAATTAGACATGTGGATTTTCTTTACCTACAAATCTGTAAAGTTAAGTAAAGTAGGGTTGAAAACTAGATTTACTTTATTGCAGACCAACTCAGACTTGTAGAGTTGTGTTACTTACAAATTCGTGAAGTTAAGTAAAGCAAGTTCAAAAACTCAATTTACTCTACTATAGACAAACTTAGGTTTTTGAAGGATCATTACTACCTTACTTGGGTTTTTAAAGGGCGATTACTTACCAAAGTCAAGGAGTGTGAAAAACTTGGATTACACTGCAAAGACCAACTCAGAGTTGCAGGGAACCTCTACTCAGGTTTTTAAATGTTGATTACTTATGGAAGCAAAGCAACCTAGGAAACCCAGATTACACTAAAAGACCAACATGAAGTTGTGGGGCACCTCGACTAAGGTTTTTGAAATGCTGATTACTTGCAATAATGGTATGAGTGGTTCAATTCTTAGATATAGTGGTTTTATGTTTCGATCCATTATTATAAATTAGATTACACAGATTATATTTAGATCCACTTTTGGAAAGGGTATAGGGATGTGCAAAAATAAGAACTTGTAAGTGCCATAACTTTCAATTCATAGTTCTTTTTTGCATATTTTTTTTAAAGTGCATATTTTTTCAAGCTCTACGCATTTGTGATATTTTTTAGACACTTTGTAACATTTAATTTCTTCATAGTGTAATGGCTTGAAACTCACTTCAAACCTTTTATACATTTGTTATTGGATGCATTATTAGTTATGCATAACATCCCTCTTGTACTCTCTCACATTAATTGGTCATAGATGCATTCTCGATGGTGCTCGATGTCTAATATTGAACGTATGTTACATTGTAACTTAATGGATGGGTCTTAATGATAGTTCAAGGGGGTACTTGTACTATGTACAATTTATTATTTACTTTCATCTTAATTATATAAATTGTCTCAAATTTGATCTGTACTAATAGATCTAAACATTGAACCACTCACATCATTTAACTATCTCAATTGGAAGTATTAAATGTAGCTCCTCCTGAGAGATAAATGACTCTATCAAATCTCTATGGGTGAGGAAACTGATCCATCTGTAGATACAAAAAAAGTTAAGTTATATAATAGATGTCAGGAGGCCTCTAGGTTCTTATCCCTATCAATATCTTCTGACCTCCTGTTTCATGATGAATCTATAAAAACTCTCAACAAAGTTTGCACCATCTTAAACAAGCATTTTGGAGTGTAGGACATCATGAGGGGTCATGATCTAGAGAATGAGCTCATCACATTGAGTCAAGGTGACTATGACACCCTAAAAATGTATTTAAAAAGTTTAAATTAGTGAGACTGCATTTGAAATAATGTGGCATTAAAAAATAGATGAGTAGTTGATTTTATCTATGCTTACAAAATTGGGTCATGACTATTCAATTTTTATCTTTATATTTCATGCTACCAAATGTTCACTTGGATCCACTTAGAAAATACCATCATTCGATGAGTTTGTTGCTGATGTAACTTAGGAACAAGATACACTGATTCAAATGGGTGTACTAAAGTCTTCAAAATCACATGTCTTGATTATTAATCAAGACAAGAAGAAGCTTTCTAGTATTGGCAAATAGGTGAAGAAATAATTCAAACTAGATCATGAGTACAAAAGAATTAGAAATCAAATGTCAATCCTAAGATATCATCAAATGAGTCCTCCTTAAGTAGAAAACCTAAATAAAAACTCAAATGCAACTTTTGTGTGAAACTTGCGAATGATAAATCTTAGTGCATGAAAAAGAAGATTGACACTTTAACTAACATGTTTGAGAAGAATAACATCAATGTTGTTAAATCATCAACTCTGAACATGATCAGAAAAGATTTTACAAAGGATAAAGACAAGAAAAAAGATAAAAACAAGGGTAAGACACTTGTTGCAGTAGCTTCTCAACCTTTGACTTGGGTTATTGAATCAGATGCTTCCTATCACATGGCCTCCTCAAAATATCTATTTTTAGAAATAGAGTGATGTTCTATGCCTTTAGTTCTCATGAGTGATGACACATCAATAGAATTCAATGGTTAAAGATCAGCAAAAGTATGTGATGAGACCGTCAATGATGTTCTGTATGTTATTTCACTATTGACCAATCTTCTATCACTATACCAAATCAATCACATAGGTGCAAAGAAGTAAGTTGAGTTTACACCTGATTTAGTGGTTATCAATTAATTGTATAATGACATCATAGTGTCTTATAAGAAGGTTAATATTTAGTCTAGGATGTATACCTTCTTACAATTTATCTCATATCAACCCTCAGTTTCACTGTTTACTCATGCAGATGGAGTGAGCAAACTATGGCATGAATAGTTTGACCATTTAAACTATCATTACCTAGAGCAACTCAGTCATGAGGATATGGTTTCTAGGTTGCCTAAAGACAATTTTTTAGATGGCCAATGCAATGGATGCATTATTGATAGGTGTCTAGAAGATAAATATGATAAGGGCAAAGCAAGGAGAACTGAATAAAAGTTAGAAATTATCCACAGCAACATAGCAGGTCCATTTCCAAAACCTTCATTCAATAAGACTAGATACATGCTCACATTCATCGATGATTTTTCAAGGTACCCCTAGGTTTTTTTTCCAAAAATAAGTTTGAGATCTTTGATCACTTTAAGGACTTAAAGGCACTTGTGAAGAAGTAGTCAGATTGTTCCATCAAAATCTTAAGGATTGATAATGGTGGAGAGTATGTCAACAACATGTTTGAGTAGTTTTGCACATGAGAGAGAATTTAGATGCAACACATAGTTCCATACAGTCCTCAATGTAATGGTGAGGTCAAATGTAAGAATAGTTCCTTGAAGGAAATGACCAACTATAAGCTTTAATCAAAATCTCTTGCTCTTCATTTTTAGACCAAAGCAATCAACTATGCATGCTACATTCAGAACCATGTTTGACACAAAGCCCTGAAAGGAATCACTCTTTTTGAATCTTGGAATAGTCACAAGACCACAATAGATTGCTTTTGAGTGTTTAGAACACCAATAATGGCCCGTATTCTCAAAAGGAAACACAAGGCAATGGACCCTCAAAGTTAATCTTGTATCTTTGTGGGGTATGATGAGAGTACTAAAGGATATAGGCTCCTACATCCTAAATTCATGAGTTATTCTTAGAAAGGAGTGTCAAGTTTCATGAGGGCCTACTTAAACTCACTACTGGCACTCTAGACTCTTCAAAAGTCTCACTGAACATTGATTCCACCTCAAACAGTGACTTATAATCACCTCAAAATCTTCCTAATGATTAGGATGACTCTTTTTCTTATTCAAATTAAAGTGATGAGAGTAGTGACAAGGATTCCTATCCTCTATCTTACACTCATAAATTATATGATGATGACTAACCTCCTGATTCTCTAATCTAATATAAGGTAGATACATTCATAGTTTTACAGGACTTTACATGTCTACCTAGCCATTGCCTCAGATCCATAAACCTTTCATAAGGCATTTGACATTCTAGAATGGGATTCTACTATGCAAGAGGAGTACAATTCCCTAATCAAGAAAAAATCATGAGACTTGGTCCCTCTTCCTATAGAAAAAATATTGGTCTATTGCAAATGGGTCTATCAAACTAAGTATGGTACAACTAGGTTTGTTGATCAATACCAATATTATCTGGTTGCAAAGGGGTTTTCTTATGTGCCTAACATAGACTACACCAAGACATTTTTTCTTATAGCCAAGATGATGTCTATCAGATTCATTCTAGCCATTGTAATTGCACATCAGTGGGATATTCACCAAATGGATGTCAAGAGTGTTTTTCTACATGGTGACCTTATATAAAAGATTTACATGGAGCAACCACAAGGCTTTGTGGAAGATTCTTTCTTGGTCTATAGACTCAAAAAATTTATCTACAAACTCAAATAGGCCCTTTAGGCATGGTATGCCAAGATGGACTCCTTTTTCCTCATAGTTGAGTTTATAAAATGCCATTGAAATCCTAATGTCTACATCTTACATTAAGATGAATTTTTATTGATCATATTTCTGTATGTGGATGACTTGTTGATTACAAGGAGCTCATGATCATCCATCTCAATAATAAAAATTGCACTTTTAGATAGATTATCAATGATAAACATGAAAATATTGCATTATTATTTTAAAATTGAAATCATTCAGTCAAATTCTAAGATAACTTTATCACAATCTAGGTATTCTCTTGATTTGCTTATGAGGTTTAACATGGTTGATTGTAAGCCAACTCCTACTCACTTCTTATCTGGTGTGAAGCTTGAGGCTGATAGCCATACACCATTGATTGATACAACTCCATATCGACAACTTGTGCGTAGTCTTATATATCTCACATAGACTAGACCTAATATATTCTATGAATTGGCATGGTCTTCTAGTTTATGAAGGTGCCACATGAATTGCATTATAAATAAATTAAGCAAATTATGCACTGCATTTACGGTTCACATAACTATGGGATACATTATGGAGTATGAATAGAGGTTGATTTGATTAGATACATAGATTCAAATTGGGCTAGATATATTCAAAGTTGAAATTCCACTTTAGGATATAGTTTCTCATTTAGTTTAGGTAAAATAAGTTAGTCAACCAAGAATTAGCATTTAATTACTTTATCATCTACAAAGGTATAATATAAAGGAGTTTTAAATTCCACCACTGAGGTAATCTAGTTTCAAGGGATTCTCACTAAGTTTGATATCTAGTTTCATAAGCCAATAATCATCTACTATGACAACCAAAGCACTATCCATATTTACAATAATCCAATTCTTCATCAGAGGACCAAACACATATAGATTCACATGCACTTCATTACAAATCTTATCAATGAGCAATTCATTGATCTTTAGTACTTTCCAACATCATCATAGATTATAGATATTTTGAGCAAGCCATTCATAGAGAGAAAATTTGTTCATCTATGATTTCTTATTGAGGTTATAGTTACTCCACCTTCTTCCTCCTATGAAGATTCTTCACTATGTACTTGGGTACCTCATCAAAATTTCAATGTCAAGACCCAATTCTCATCTCACCCAAGAAACACTTAAGGGGGGTGTAAGTGTAGTGATTTTTCCCATTGAGTTTTCCCTAGATGGCCTTATGGTCATTATATGTCAATTAAGCTTCCTTAGGTTAGTCATAAAAGTGTCACACAGGTAAGTTTCATTTTAAAATAATTATCTAATTAAGAAAATTACAGGTTTCTTCATGTTACCCTAATTTTCCCTATATGTATCCCACTTTTTCTTTTTGAAAGTTAAGATAGGTTAATGCAATTTTATGCAAGCGGGTCATATTTTGCAATGTTATTATGTGAAGACAAGATTCTCCTCCTTTGCAATTTATCTATGACTTCATTACTCCATACATAGATTTGCTCAATCTTATGTGCAAGGATCCAAGATCGTGGCCAGTCTGGCATAAGTTATTTTTAAATTAAATTAATAGAAGTGCACTTTTCAATCAAAAAAATATATTAATTAATTTTTCCATTATGGTGTTATGAATTAAATATGGAAATGTAAAACTTGAGTATAAATTAATCTAGCACTTCATCTAAAATAGGTAGAAACAACT
>JARHVA010008248.1:147500-152500 GCA_037957365.1 Torreya grandis | reverse complement strand
TGAATGATTTAAGTAATTGGAAAGGAATATCATAAAATTATCACAAAGCATAGTCTTTGATTATTCATGGAAATAACTAGGATAATAAAATTTCATTGTGTGCACAATAAAAGCATGCTACATGAAATGATGGAAGGCATCATTCAGGATCACTTTCACCTTCATAGTGTGGTGACATAGGAGATACAAATTAATATTCTATCTCAAGTGATAAATTAATATAAATAAATACATGGGAATCCATTAAATGACTAGCTCTAGAGATACCCTAGTCTAATTTAAAAACTTTATCATTTACGGTTGCAATAATTCACTAAAGGGAATGTGGATTATATTAGGTTGGTGATAGACCATGCATAATAATCAAAGGAGGTGTGTATAATTAATTTATATAAATAATCATATTAATCTATTTTATGTCTTGTAATGTTCCCATTCATAGGGATGATGTCACATATGTAATTCAAGGTGTCAATATTATAATAATAGTAATATTATAAATTATAACACTTGAAGTGTAAGTATTATCTTGATGAAGATTGTAGAGAGATTATATTATCATTTTGATATATAATGTTAATTCACTTTATTTTCTTCCTATATTATAGTATATAGTAATGTGTAAATCTTATGTGGATTTATATTAAGGTTATTTATCATTAATTTCATTTGATTTCTCTATAATATTTTTATCAATCTCAACAGTCATCATAAGTCCATGAATAAGGCGCATAATATGTATTATAAAATTTGAAATGTAAAATTGTTAGGTTCATATGTGATTTTAAAAACAAAATCCTAAATGGTTCTTGTATCTTAGGAGAATCATGGCATGCCATAATATTGCATAAATATGAGTTGAAGGAGGCTTGAGATTATATTTAGTTATTTTAACATTTTTATGATATTTAAATTTGATTAATGTAAATATATATTAAATCAAAATAATAACTAAATACGTAATATAAATGTGATAGTTAATTTAAGGAGACAAATCAAAAAAATATAAGCAAAATTCATTCATAATTGAAATTGTTTTGATTTTTAAAATTTGAGTTTTTAAACTAGGTAAGTTGTGTTTGATTTTTAGGCTCTTAGATATATGGGTCCCACTCATAAATAGTGAAAAAGGTCCAAAGGGCCATTGAATATGAAGGATTCCACACTCCTCTATCCACACAATTATATATTTGAGGTACATTTGGAGTAACTTCATAGAGATAATCACTTACTAGTGCACTAAAAACTAAATGGTCAAAAAGCTTTCCATTGCTAAAAAGAGTAAAAACCTAGGTATTTATTATATACTATAAGGTACATCTGAATTAATTTATTTATATAGTGATATATAATTGATTTATTATTAGTTAATTATTCCTCACACCATATCTTAGATAAAACCAATGACCACTTTTACCATAACAATAACTCCTATGAGTCTTACAACTGTCAGAACATAGTTTAAAATAAATTAAAATAAAATTGAAGGAAATATATTTTTACTTGGAAATCATTATTTTAATTCAAAATCACTATCTCAAATAAAAAACCTATAGTAGAAATCAAAAATTCCTTATAGGGATAATCATATTTATGTTTAGTGTATGGGAAACATGAATCCAGTTAAAACCCTAGAACAAAATTAAAAAGAAAAACTATTCCCCAAAAATGCATGGGTTCACCAATATAGGTGTGATTATCTCAAGTTCACCAATATGTCTTACCCTATTTTTTTTAACAATTTTAATATTATTAAACTTGATAGATCTATTCATATTATAATATGTGACAATTAAGTATAAATCTGAAAGTAAAACAAAATTGATTGAAATGGGTAATGAGTGGCATATGTTAAAAATAGTAATTATAATAAAGAATAATACACTTAGTATTTTGTTTAATTTTTACTATAGCGAATGTATAAAATTGAAAATCAAAATAATAAAGTCCTACAATAGTTCATATCAAAGGTAACATTTTTGGATATTTAGGGATGAGTTTGTGCTTCTTGGATAAAAGCACTAGCTGATTGTGTTCATTGTCTATGAACTTATCCAATTTGGCTATGATTAAATAATTATTGTTCTACCACCTATGTCTATGTCTATTCATAGGGATGAGAGATAAAAACCTACAAAAAAAGCTGAGTGTCATGGGTAGAGGTAACTCCAATCATCCCCTTTGATGATTGACAATTTCATACATATTTAGGTACTCCAAGGATGGAATCAAGCCACATATAGTTATCTAAGCCAGAGTGATTTTCCAATTTTGATCCTTGACTATATATATGCATCTAGAAATTTTCCTTTTATAATGGATGTCAATATTAGCTCTTTACTTGGTTTGAGAAGGGTTAGACTTGATTTTTTACTTCTCTAAGTGATTTTTGACTTGATGATTTTTTATTAAAGGATAATTAATATAAATTAAATCCTAATCAATATGATTTAGAATAAATACATATGAATGATTTGAAAATTACTATTTCTAGAAATATGTTAAAATGGGAAATACTAATAAATGGATAAATTAACTAAAACTCAAGGTTGTAGGAATGTAGTAGTGACTGTGATACTGATTGTAATAATGTGTGAGGTAGTTATGAATCATGAAAAAGGATCCATATTATCATGAGATAAGTTGATACTATTTTGATTATACCAAATGATGTTGTTTCTTTCATGGTGACAACATCCTGTAATGTTTTTTCTCTCTACATAAATTATGATCACTATGACTTCACTTGTAGATTTTATGTGTATATACAATTATATTTGCTTCACCAAAGGGAGATGATGTGTAATTTATTATTCACTCATAACCCTATCTTAGTGATAAGATGTAAAAATGCATCAAATAAGCATAATAGGGTAAGGGATGGTATTTTACTTGACCTTAACATGTCATGCGTAGAGAGTTTCCTGCATACCAATAGTCTGAGTAGGAATAAAACTCCATGCATTTGTACCATGCTAAAGTGGTGTGTACAATATTGGTGAAATGTTATCTATTAGTGCAATATTAGTGTGATTAAGTGTTTGAAATAATGACTTACAAAATTATTGTTTTATTCAAACATAGATCATGGATACTTTGGTTATATGTACATATAATTGGGAGTAATAAGTAATTTTATCTCAATGTATAGTTAGGATAGTCAATATTTTTCAATTATTGGATCATCTTTCCACTTAGTAAAGAAATGGGTAGAAAATGTTGTTGTATAGTGGATTTTTTGGTATTATCTAAAATTGGGATTATGAAACATGTGAAATGGCCCATTAATATGAATTTAAATTTGATAAATTATTTACTATTGATAGAAGGACAAACATGAATGACCTATGGGATTATCCCATAGGAGTGGTTATATATGAGGAATAAATAAAACTAAACTAAAATTAAGAGTTAGTCAAATATTGCATTTAGGATACATGGAATGAGGAATAGGAACATTCAATATCTGAGATGTCTAAATATAGAGGGTCATTCTCATAAAAGTAAAGGAATAATATTTTGAAACCATGGAATTAATAATAGGTTTAGTGTGCATAAGGATTTGTAAGAATTGAATTATTTTAGCATTAAATGTTAATTTTAATATCTACCCCCACCCCTTCTCCCTCATATTCTATTCATGCAAGAAAATAAAAAATACCAGAGTAAAAGGAATAGTGTTATACTTGAGATCATGTATGAAGAATGGTTTTGAATTTAGATCACATTCTAAATTGTGATTCATGAAATATTGTAATGAAACATGTATAAAGTAGTCATTACTTATGATAAATTTACGTGAAAGAAGAGTGGTGACCAACACATCATGGGTATATGTTTTTAAAAATAAACAACAAACATTTATAATTAATAGTTTTTTGGAATTTAACTACTATGATGGAGAGTATATGAAACTATAGAATTATTCATAAATATATTCTCACAAAATGTGTGTGGGATAATTTAACCAACGTATAAGTATATGTTTGGTGCAATGTCTTACAAATTCTCTAAAAATCATGTGTTATTCTTACAAGAAGATAATATTATCAGTTTTCATTTTTATATGGTAAAAAACTATTTATAATGATGCTACATATCATGTCCTACAATAAAGCAAGATGCAGCAAATTCACCACTTTGATATCCCTATTTTTTCACTTCATTTTTACATACTAGGGAGTGAATCAATCTAACCAAACCATTTAGATATTTTTTGTAATGTTCCTTGCTAACGTAACTATGCTTCTAATAATGTTTTTGAAATAATGGAACTTTGGTGGTTATTAGTAGATCAATGCCCCACTAAAAGTTTTAATATTTATGGATATTTAACATGTGGAATCCTTTGAAGACAAAGAAGGGTTCCATTGATGTAATGATGTGTTGTTGAGAGAGAAGTGTAATTTTATATGAGAAAAAAATTAGGTTTTATGTCCAAAACTATCCCACTAGAGACACATCCTCCATTACATGGTTCACTTTCGCAAATTTTGGCCAATGGTTGCTAAACTTCTCAATTCATTGGATATATAAATGATTTCAAAATAAGACATGTTTGCCTTCACTAAGTTTTTGGATAGACCATTTAGAATACTCATTGATGACCTATTCTCTAACCATCACCCCATCAAAATTTCCATTGAGTTATCAACTCCTCATGTTAATATTTTTTAAATTTACTCTATCTCAATAACTCACATCTAAAGCATGATTAAATGTTTATCCACAATAGATGTGTTAGAATATTTTCCCATATGCTACCAAGTATAAAGGATAAATTGAGTTATATGAAACACCACATTTTTTAAATATTTTATTAAGTAGTTGACTTTATTTATAAAATAAGTCATTACTTTCAACATTAGATAGTTTAACAAGGTGTCTTAATAGCTATGGCTCTATCTAGATAATCAATCCATGCAAATTGAGACATTACCATTGCATCAAAATATTAAAATGATACAGATTAAACATGTTCAAGGTGATCAAATATAGGT